>VZSV01000145.1:740575-767962 GCA_013398735.1 Nothocercus julius
CTGCCATCCAGAGGGACCTGGACAGACTGGATAGCTGGGCAGTGAGAAATCTTATGAAATTCAACAAAGACAAGTGCAAGGTCCTGCACTTGGGGAAAAATAACCCCAGGCACCAGTGGAGTCTGGGAACTGACCTTCTGGAGAGCAGCTCTGCAGAGAGGGACCTGGGCGCCAGTTAAAAGAAAATGGCTTTAGTGCTCTTCAGACTAATGTATATTTCTGTGTATGCATGGGCTGCAAAACCATAATATAACCACATTAAAAACAATGATAAACTAGAAAGACAGAGAAAAATATACTTAAGGTTAAAGGATTCCAGTAAGCATGGTATTGCATTTTATATGATGAGCATTCTAAAATGAGTTGTCACAGCAAAATCCATAAGGGCTAGTCTGTGTAAGAGCTTAATATAGAGAAGCAAAACTTTCAAAGGTCCTACATATTTCTATGACCATTCATGAAAATATAATAAATGACAAAGTAAGCCATGCAGAAAATTACTCCAAGATAGTTAAGGATCTCTTTTCTCCAAAATGTCTCTTTGTAATGTTGTATTAACAGATAATTACACAACAGTATCATAAATAAAAGGCACTGGACTTTTGCTTTTGGAAGTAAGCTAGCCATATAACTGGGCTCCCTCAGGTTACAGATTTATAGTCTGTAAGTCTTCAACTGAGGCACCAGTACCATGGGCTGCCACATGCTTTATAGTCGTGGTACCATTAATTTTGCTGCCTTGACCTTAATAAACATTAAAGGTGATCAGTGCAGATTTTGATAAAATCCTAGGTACAATCTTAGCTACTGCTCTGTGTCTTTTTACCATTTGCATTTCCAAATTCATAATCAGATGTGGTCCAGACATAGGCAGGAATTTCTCCAGCATGCCTAGTGATGCTAAAGCTATCCCCTTACACAGCAGCTTGCTCTGGACTAAATAATTCCATGCTCACTCCCATTTCTTCCTTAGAGCTGGGAGGCTGGGGACAGCCTGCTGGCTGATGGGCCTTCTGATACAAGACCCCCCCAGAGCAGCATGAGCCCCATTTGGGGAGTTCTGAAGGAGAACCAAGGTCAGGCTACAGCTGTAGCTCGTAAAAGAAAGGGAAGAGAGCAACAGTAACAGTTTTAACTTCTTCTAACACATTGAAAGTCAATAGGAGCTATCAGCCAGATCAACACTCGAAGCATTTTCTAATTAAGAAAGTTCTTGCCCATAATACCTGTTGTGGAATTCTGGCTAATGGGCATGTTGAATGTATATTAACTGCAGAGGCAAACATTGACTTCCACCTTTAAAAATAAAAAAAGGTAAGCAATTCCTATGCTTCCAACATTATGAAACTTTGAAGACATTCAGATGAAAAGCTTGCATGCATGATTGCTACACGCAGCAAGAACAGAACAAATGACATCTGAGAAGTGGCAGAAATTGAATATTGACTGATGTAGCAGAGTGGGAGAAAATAGATTTGTTTCTCTCCACTTCAGTCAATTGTGATGTCTATTAGCATGATGTTTAACTGAGACAATTAACCATGTCTTCCCGGCTGCACATTTTCGCAGAAGTACTTTAATATCTACCATGTCAATGAAGTCAATAACACTGTACTGATGAGTGGGTTTAAAAAGAGCATAAGGTGCTCTGCAATTCATCTGCTTTCCAACTTCAGAGTTATTTACACAGCTTTTACAGCACTGGCAAAGCAGTTGTACAGGCTGGATGTGCCTGATGGCTGAAAGCATGTTAAGTTGTTGATACACGGGCACTGGAAACCTCCAACACACTTGAAAATACTCAGTGGCCACAACTGAAATCAAACTTGCAGGCTGCACAGACAGCAAGGCTAGTCTTGGTGCTGCCATCCTATCCCTGTATAGGCATAAAACATTGGACTTAAGTCTCATTTGAGAGTAAAATACTTTAAGTGAGCATTATTTCCTGAATATAGTTTGCATGGCAGCTCAAATAATGAAGAATGCATGAAGATTAGATTTTCATTACTCAAAGGTACCACCTGAGGACTCATCTGAAGTGAGTTTCATCTGAAGTCTACTGAAGACTTCTACTGACTCTATAGGCTCTATCACGAGCTTGCAAATACATGTAAAAGATCAAAGAAAACCTTACTTAGCGAATAGGTAATTAATAAAAAGAGACATCTGGATCCAGAAGGGTCAATGCACCAGAATGCTGGTTAATATTTTAACATGTTAGGGCTCTCTTACCCATGACATTTATTGTATTCATAAATTATACATTTTTGTCAGTTCCTCCACTGCAATTTGATAAAAGCAATAACAATATGTTTTTCAAGCTTAAAACTTTATTGTTCCATTCTATGGGCAGATATATTACCCTGTAATTTCAGTTACTCACGACCTTTACTACCAGAACTTGCTTTAATCCCTCATTATTATTATTTATGCAGTTCCCAGTAGTACACAAGACATTTGTTAATATTCCGTGCTTTGAAGTATCAAATGTAAAAAAAAAAGTTACCCATAGGAATTTATTACTGAAGTTTCTTATTTCATGATATCATTATAAAATCCAGTAGTCTTATAATTTGATTCCAAGCATTACAGATTCATAGGGCATGGTAGGTCTGTAAAGTAATTTCTAGACAGAATGTCTTATTGAAGTAATAACTCCTGAAAACTCCAAAACTTCAGGGATGAGAACTTAAAGGTACTATGTTCACAAGAGCACTGTTTAAGTGTGTTTAAGGAGAGAATGTCTAGTTGTTTAAAAGGAAGTCTGAGCCCCTTCCTCATTCAACTAATACTTATTACCAACATCAGTAATAGCAAGTACACAAGACAGACTTCAGCTGAACTCATGAACTTACCGGGAGAGTAATGAGGACTTTTGGGGCAGTTTACATATGTGCACTTGCAGCCAATAAAAAAAATAAAGCCATTGACCATGCACAATTTTGTATTGGGTCAAATGAAAACACTATTAACTTTTAAAGTCAGCATCTGATTCAGCCTGCTGTTTTCTTGCTAAGCCGAGGCTATATTTGTTAGCAAGTCGTATCGTATGGTTGCAGATATCTGTAGAGCAGAATATTTGGTCTGAGGATCTGCTGTACTCACAGTATGTGTTTCACTGTGCTTGCATTGCACTGGTCTAGTCCAGCAGGCTGGACACCCATTAGTTGCAGGAAGGCATTTTTCGATTTTCTCAACTATTTACTCTTCATCAGCTTCCTGAAATGGGATATTTTGACACGTTACAAACCAAGTCGGGAAGAATTCTTTTAACACAAGGTCAGCCTCAAAGGGTAACTGTCAGCTCACAGTGAGTGATACCATTAGCGGCCTCTTTCAGACAGGTTGAGTAGCATAAGTAATGCTGCAGATTTGCAATTTTAACATGACAATTCCACTCTCTAACTCCAGCTTTACTGTTTTATTTCTTTTTAAGCACTTTTTTTGCCCTCCCCATCACTTTCTGCCTGATCCCAGAAAAATCAGCTTTCACTATGTCTTTATTTTCTCCTTTAAGATAATGATAATAGGACTTATTATTATTATCTATCTACCCAGAGCCTTAGCTTTCTGCTGAGCACCTTGATGGACAGATATCATAGGGATATGTATGTATATATATATATATACACACACACACATATATATATATATATATATATGGTAAAGAAGGATCACTATGTAACGCAATAGCTACATTTCCACCACTGACACAGAAGAAAAAGTATATAAAAAAAAGAAATTCTTGCCATACAGTAAAGAAAAAAAAAATCAAATAAAAAGCTTCTGTTAAGAAGATCTTCCTGGAGTCAATTAGGATCTCAGTACATGTCAGTGACACAATCAGACAATTTTAAAGTTCCTTTAAGTTAAATACTCAAATGTTATATTTGAAGATGCTTTCAGTTATTTTAACATCTGGTAGTAGAAAAACTGCAAAAAAATTAAATGCACAATTGAACAACTTTGTATTTATCCAATTTATCCAATTATCAGTAAAGTTTTATGATACAAATATTCTCATCCCTAATTTTAGCTCCATTGAATTCAATATTAAAGCTCCTAGTGATAAGTACAACTTTTGTTCAAGAACTTTTAACACCAGCTGCACAGTGATGAGGACAACCCTGCTCGCTCTTTCACAAATGCCCTAGATCTCTATGCTGTACAACAAAAAAAAAAAAAAAGAAATAGTAAATTGCCCATCTATTGGCAGACAAGAATCCTTCTTTTACAGGTGATATTGGAAATCAAAAGTGTGGATGTTGCTGTTCAGTAGGGAGCAGCATAGCCAACTTCATGTATTTGTTTCTTGTGAGTATAAAAATATTCCTGGGAAAGAGTTAAGAATTTTCCAGGGAAACGGATTTCAAAAGATCAACCTTTTGTCAAGGGAGTTCTTCACAGCAAATGCCACCTCAAGATATGTGCAACTTTATTTTGGATTCTGCTGCTGAAGCTGGCATGACATTTGAGGATAAAAGACTGTCATGCAGAGAGTCATCGTCCTCTGTGATTCAGGCTCTGGGTTCACAGGTGGGCTGAGCAGGGAATGTCTGTGAATGGTTCATCATATCGCTAATGGCACAACCCATGCCACATTTTAAATATTGTAGTGAGAGACAGACTGATTGGTGTCTAGGACAAAAAAAGAAAAAGGAGGTAAAAGAAAGAAAAAGGTGATTTGGACAAGAGAGAAAAAAGCTTATTAGTGTGCAGAGGGAAAAAAAAAAAAAGAGGGAATCTAGACTGGAAAGCAAAGTGACCATAATAATCTCTTTAAAGAAAGAAGAGTGAGCTGCTAAAAGATAAGAATCACAAGAGAAATCAAATATATTTGGAAGACTGAAAAGAGAGGATGAAATAACAGAATTTACATAAAATCAGAAATAGCCCAAGGGGAGTATTAGGCTCTAGAAAAAAAAAAAAAAGGAGAGAAAAAGGGTGTGTTATGGTATATTTTATTAAAAGATGAAACATGCTTACCACTTTCAAGGTTTTTTACCTCCTCAGATTAAAAGCCTTTACACCAGTCTCAATGCAAGTAGTTTCTGTAAAAAGATCTGCAGCAATCTGCAAAGTTTCTTTTCATCAGATGCTCTTACACTCTGCAGTCATGGCTCCCTCTTTTACAAGGATGATATTTCTCATGTTTGTTTTCAGATGCTGGCAATCTCTTTCCATTGCCTTACCCACAACTCACTGAAGCCCAAAGCAGCTGACTCCGCAACACCAGTTTCCCAGTTCCTCCTGTTCATGGCATCTATCTTTCTGGGCAGCAGCAAGATGGAACATGGCCCAGATGGATGTTTTACTAACAGCACTTTCTTCTCTGACCCTCAGCAGAGGAGACCTGCTTAAAACAGGTCTCTCCCCCATACCTTCAATTAGGCTTCTCTCTCCTTGAGCAATAATGCGTATGTGTGATGCTATTCTCAAATTAATATGTTAAGTCTCTGTAATTAAGCAATAAATAATACAAAATAACAAGTTTCAGCCTTCACTGGTGCTAGCTTAAATCAAGTATAGCTGCAGTAAGGTAATTCCAAAATCAAACACATAATAGTTGGAAGCAAAAATCATATGCTATCACATAGAGTCCCCCGGACCTATGAAAATAATTTTCCTTCAGATTAAAAAGGTGCTTTAATTAGTAATCATTGTTCATTAACAGCTTAACAATTGTACTGCCTGCCACAGAGAAGACTCTCAGCACATCTTGAACTCTAAACATGTTGCAGTCTGATAGAAGCCAAAATTGACACAAGCTGGTATAAAGTGCTCTGCTGAATCACAGCAATCAGGAGAATAGAGTCTTGGGTACAGAATGAATTCAGAAGTATAATTATTTTATAACTCATTTACTTGATAAAATTGATATTGGAAGAATATACAAATTGTTTTACAATTGCAACATACAATTGATCAAACATAACTGATATATTCCATTAGCACCATATTTTAGGTTCAAGTCTGTATAGAATCCTGACTCAGTGAAGTTACTTTCCATCCTCAAAGTCCTCAAATACCCATCCATACGCAGCACTCCTGTAAAGGGACATTTTACACTACTCAAACAGTATTATTAGCAACACCAAAACAACCTGCAGCTGTTTGTAGGCTTATTATAAAGAATTTCTTTTGCTTGGTTTAAATCCATCAAATCCAAGAAATTGACAGGGATCTAAAGCATCATCCATAAGAAATAACATATGCTTTCTCCTGAATCTCCTGAAAGCATCCATTATTTTAAAATCACCTTTTGCGATGCATGATTAGAGCTTTGTCTTATTTATTGTGCAAGTATGACAGATTTGGACATGATGGCTCATTTACTCTAGAATTCTCTTCTAGACTCCAGAGACTCCAGCTGTTCTTCCACCCATTGTTCAGAGCTCATGAGAGAAGTAGTTCAATGCTTAAGTGATTTTAGCAGTGCCTGGTTCTGTAATCTAAACTACTACTTTTACAATTTAAAATGTGTTAGACAAGATGTGTTTCTTCTGTGCTATAACCCCATACTTCCAGGGAGATCAGTAAATAAATTGCCATCCACCACTGACTTCCAGACACTCACATCCTATGACAGTAATGGGGGAAAAAGGTGGGCAGGGGTTTCCACTGGCATTTCCATCATTCTGTCCAAGGCATCCTTATGAGAAAGATGCCTTCACAGACATATTAAACTTCAGGTAAACTTTTCCTGTGTTTAACTAACAATGCGTTTCTTGTCTATGCTATTCACTACCCTTCTTAGCATTGAATAGCTATAATTCCCCCATTAGATAAAACATGGCAAAGTTTAATCCTGCCATATCTCTGCTCTCCTCTAGCTTCTTGGCTCTGGAAAGCTGTAAACTCACTAATATTTTTTTTTTTTTTAAATTGCATTTGGAAAATTCTCATTTCAATGTGCACAGAGCAGTGAAGACATTCCCACCATGACATGCCTAATTAACATATTAATGTGCCTCTTGTCATTATTCAGTAAAAGGCACTTTTCAAAAAAATAAATATAAAAAGGCATATTGGTCTGTATCACTGGGGATCACTGACAAAGAGCTTTTCACTTTTTCAGCAGCATTGTACAAGCCAATTTCAACATTTCATACACAACATTCATAACTGCCTTGGAGGATTTTCAGAATATTGTTTGATGGCTCCTCATCAAAATCTGTATTGCTATGGTTTATTTCTCCACATTATGACTTTTGTGAATGATGATGGGCTTTCATTTTAAACAAAGAGATAGTTAGAATTCCTAGTACCAGGGCAAATTATTATGATTTGACTGTCATAGAAAGCAAATGGTAAGCCTTTATATGGAGAGAATCCAATGGCACACACCTACCTCCATGCAGAAAAAACTCCTAGTGACAAAAGGAAAAAAAAAAAAAAGGGAAAAAACATGCAGTCTAATATGTTATATGGCAGGTGAAAAGACTTTGTCTGATGAGATTTGGAGGCTTTTCTTTTGCTACTAATTATTTTGACTGAAAAGGCAGCATTTGTTGCAGCCATCAGTATGATCAGGTATTGGAGATCTTTTCCCTATAGCTGCTCCAAACATTTGTGTTTGCTGGACTAGCTCAGACACTACACAACTGCCTCATTCTCAGGAGCAAAGCACTCAAGGAACAATGCCGAAAATCTTCCCTGACATTCTCATCTTACTTTCTTATACTTCCTTCCATGGCTTGTGGCTAGGGTATTTGATAAGAAATTAAGAGGCGTCTTTTGGAAATTTGGAGGGCTTTAAAACAAGCAAACAAACAAACAAAAAAACCTATCTTAATTTTTTTTTTTTCCCCCCCAAATAGCCCAGTGCACTTTCCAGTCACCTGACTATAAGCTACTATATTGCAATGTTTAATATTCCTTTCTGTATAGGTATCAGGCTGTTATTTCTACCCAACAGCCAATCAGTCATTTCATATCACAAAAAATAACAAGCTTTCCAGACGGTCCTGGAAGAAAACAATTAACAGATGATCTTCCATGACTGCTCTTGACAACAGTCTACATTTCATTATTGTTTATCACATCTTGTCTTCAACACACAAACAGACAAAGAGTATCCCAGGGGTACATCTGTGTCAAAATGTGAGGTTGTACTGACAGGTTCAAATTAGTAACTGACATGAATTACCATAAAATTTGGCATCTTTCCTCTCCATCACCAAAAAATGAAACTTAACTGGAGAAGGCAGCAGCAGGTGGAATTAAAATACTGAATATTTAAAAAATTAGTACTGAGTTTAGAGAAAGAGTTGATGTGTAAGAAGGGAACTTCAGTTGGAGAACTTCTATAATAGAAAAGAGCCCAATATTTTAATATATAAATAGTGAGACAATTGCAGACAAAGGACATGGCTGAAAGCTAAAGAAGGGTTCTTAGCTCATTGAAAGGAGGAGGGGAAAAAAAAAAAAAAAAAAGATGGGAGACAGATGTGGCATTAAGCAGAGAAAAATTAGGGAGGGCAAAATATTTTAGATTAAAAAAAGCACTTTTGAAACACATTGATGAAAACTTGGCTGGAAACAGTTTGGACGCAAACCATTCTTTTTCATTTCAAGAGGAGATTTTTTCATTTCAAGAAGGATTCTCTATCCCTAAAGCACAAGGCAAAGTGTTTGGAAATCTGTGCTTATTTTCATCCTCTGCTCTGAAGTTTCTCTGAGCCCTTGAGCCAGTCATTTAAGCCAACATTTTCAAAGGCAATTGTCCTAATTAGACCCTGATTTACATTTTCCCCTCTGTATTCAAAGAAGCTTCCTATTATAACCACCCAACAGCAGATATCTTAAGTAAATCATGAAACACTAATTTTTTTCCCCAACTTGTTACATTTACATTTTCCACTAAACATCTTCATAGTTTTTCATTAACAATTTACAAAGACCAGCTAGTATTGCCGCTGTTATTTTAATGAAATCCTACCAACGTCCTTAAAATGTCCTGAAGAAGGCTAATATCTAAGACCCCACTTATTTTTGAAGGAAGATTTATAATGCCTTTGGTAAATTCTGGGAACTGCAGGAAAGAGAGTAGTTTTGTTAAGCTGAATTTTGCTCTAAAGGACTCTTCCCCTATTCCTTCTTTTCAAACCTACATGATGTTTGTCTTCTGCTGCCATTACTCTTCTCAACAGAAATCGCACACCAGGTGAGCTTTCTCCATACAGTTTAAGAGTTGTGAACAGATGCTGTCCACTAAAACCAATACAAGGAACATTTGCTAATTCCTCTGGATCACCTCCAAAACCTCCTTTTTAAGTGTTGATGTCCTGTATATTAGTCTCAGGGGTGACTGAAGAGACTCAGCAATAGCTGCCTGTGGTGCCCCAGTTGATAAATTGGATCGCACCTGAGGCTCTGCAGGATCAGGTGGCCTCCAGTTGCCTTTGCTCTCCTCTTAATTAGCCTGGCAGATTGCTGGGTTAGAGAGCCAGCATGCTCAGGAAAGAGGAAGCATCCAATGAGGAAGGAAGTTCAAATGACTGGAAAAGGCAGGACAGGACTGACAATCAGCACGAAAGGGAAGCTGGTGAGAATGCCTACTGGATTGCAGCCTCGAAAGGAAGCCAAGGGAAACAGACACGAGAGGTTGTAATTTTTTTTTTTTTTTTTTTTTCTTCCCATGGCACTTTACTCCAGTATTCTATCCAAATTGGTCTGCTCACAGATATAAAGCGTACAGATAAAGGAGAGGTTTCCTGTTGATAAAGATAACTCTAAATCAGAATAACAAAGCTAGATGCAATAGTCAGTGCATTATTTCTGCCTTTAGAAACTGCCTCCTAATTTTCCCTCTTCCCTCAAGAGGGGAGGGCTGTATCTTCTCACTCACAATGTAAAACCACAATGGATTTTGTTTTGTTTAGTGATGTCTTTCCTTCTTTCCATTTTCTCTTTCCAAATAAGAGCTAATCCAGCCATCAGCTGCTGCTTTTTGGGCATGGAATTGCTTAGCCTTTCCCTGTGCCAGTCGCGCTTACCAGATGATTAGCAGCACAGTTCATAGTTCACCCTTCTAACATATTTGGCCTTCCGCCAGCAGAATCCGTATGTCTGATCACAGTAGCACACATAATATTAAACATTTATTTTGTTTCTCATAGTTTATCCCTTTAGACCAATAACTAAAGCCAACTCTATATTTTAATAGGAATAAAACATCCATGTAATAACACTTACATTTTCTACCATAATTGTTCCTGAAGGGCATAGTGAGGATGTAGGATCTCACTGCACAGGACATTGAGCGATACTCAGATGTTTGTACTGAGCCTAGTTTCATATATGATGGGAGACAGTGAACAGCTGGGAACAACCAATAGGGAGTGAAATTATAGGATCACAGAAATGAAATTGTAGGTTCAGATCCCTAGAAAATAATCCAGAAAGGCAAGAGAAAAGGGAAGGACAAAGTGACACTGAAGCCATTGACCATAAGTCAAATTTCTGAACAGCATGAGCTCTCTGATACCTTATAGACTGAGAGAAGAAGGATCTGTGGAGATGCTGTAGTGCACTTTGGCTACTTATTGATTCTGTAGCTCCAAACAGTTCCCCTGAGGGCACCACAGCGGTCCTATGGGCAGCCTGGTTTCTCAGCTCCTTTATTTTTGCCTGCAGTCAAGGTAAGTATATATGCTCAGCACAGCAAACAGTGTGGTTTGTTCTCTTCAAGAGCTGCCCTGCTGATAGCACAGCTTCTTAAGAGTTGTTGCCTTAGAGGAAAAAAAAAGTTTTCCTGCAGACGTTTCATCATAAGAGCAATACCCATAGGAGACCTGCCAATAGCATATAGAATAATGTGAAAGCACTCCTTGGTTTATTATACCAAAATAAAAGAATTCAGCTTAATGTGAGTCACCCTCATCTAATTAAGAATAATTACATTTTACTTAAGTTCTCCTCTAAACAAAATTTTAGAGCTCTAGTTTCCCATTTATTACCACTTCCTTAGTATTTTCATTTATTTGCCTAATGAATGAGAATTATCTCAGTGTTCTGTAATGCCTCTGTTCTACCAGCAACACTCATTTAGAGGGTACACAGCCACTTCCACATGTTGATATTTTGAAATCTGGAGTTAATTACAGTAATTTCTATTCAAACAGGCATATCGAGAATAAAGCAAGAGAAGACTGGATTCCTCAGTGAAGTACTTGAAGATGTTTGTTAATTAAAGACATAAGGAGCCAACATTGTGTTTTATTTTTCACTTCAGATTGTGTTAGAATACTAAAGCCAGCCAAGGTTTGTAGGAGGAGGCAATAAGATTTATTGCACCAACTGGTATGCCTGAAAGAAACAAATATCCTATTGGGCACGTAATATTGAGAATGTGGTTGCTGAAGACCAAGTATTTACCTAGCTGAGGCCAAGCAGAGCACATGTCCTCACGGATGCTGCTCCCACCCCTGATCAGTTGTGACTGATCATGTAATTTCACCAAGTCAGAGAAGAATCAGATCATGGAAGCAGAGCAGGAAAGCTCATTGGGGATAAACAGACTTTAGTTGTTAGAACAGAAAGTATAGGGTTCTTTTCTGATCTTTAGATATGCAAATCTTTACTTCTCAGCTCAATCTTCCTTTAAGAGATAGTAGCACTGTCATTCTTAAGAGAAGCCATGTCTTTCAGCTTCCTTATGACCTAATGCTGAAATAAAAAAAAATAAAAAAAATAAAAGTGAGAGAAAAAAAATGTCTTTTTTGTTTCTTTGCAACCCAGTAGCAAATCTATTACACACCAGGCATTTCTGATCATTTTTTAATGCAACAGCAGAGCCTTCCGACAAGGACAAGTGCCAGTCACTCTCTACATCCTTGTAAGAAAAAGTGACAAAGCTCTGCCCGCACTGCATCGAACTCTGCTCTTGAGTTCATCCATCATGAGTCTCATGGTGTTTTTCCTAAGAGTTTTTTGTAGGTTATAGAAGGTCCATGGTGAAAGAAAGCTGATGGATGAGCTAGTTGTGGCTCCCTGCATCCTCCTCCAGATCCAGTCAAACATTGCAATGGAAAGGAATTGCAAAGAGAGTATATTTAGGAATGAAACAAAAACATGATGTAGGATTTTGAATTCAAGGCCCTCATACTTCTTCTGAGCTCTGAACCACTAAGATGATGCCTAGGGCCAACAAACACAGCATTTTGCTATTCAAAGTAGTCCTTATAAGTGCAATAATATTTTATAGGTTTCAACACTGGAAATAACAGACTTGAGGTACCTCATAGTGCTGAGTGTATTTTCACTAGGCATTTGCTAGCACTTTCATTGTAAGCAAACATGCTATAGCAGCTGCAGCTCTCTGGCATGAGCTGCTATTCAAAGATGCTTAGTTCTCTTTCCAATCTCTTATTTAATATGCAGCCCCAGACCTCAGTCTTATTCAATACTCTCACTAGCCATTACTAAAAAGCATAGATTAAATGAAAACAGGTTATCAAACAGAAACAACAAGCTTCAGACCCTTATCTCAGCTGCATGCACAAGTCTTGTTGTCTGCTCAACACATCCTTTGCTATAGCGGGGCAGGAGCTGATTTCCTTTCAGAGATGGGAAGCAACATCCCTCAACAAGCTTCAGAAAGCATCTGACTTCTCAGTGTTCAGTGCATAACAAAGCAAGCGGGTATCTTCTCACTCTCCCACAGACTTTGTGGATGAGAGTCAGGTTATTGACACATAGATTAGCACAGCTCAGGAAAAAATGTTCATGCAATCATGAGGTCACTTAATTTGCCAGATCCAGTACTGTGCAAGAACTGACTTCTTGACAGGCAGTCAGAGACCCACACATAAAGGCATTGAGAGAAAAGCAGTCATGTTTCTTCCACCCTCCTCAGTGTATCTGAACAGCACCAGGAGTTAGGCCTCGTTCTCCTAAACTGTCTCTGCTGTGACGTTGTGATTTGGTGGACAACCCTCTTTCCTTCAGCTTCTAAAGAGAAATTTCATTTTAGAATTGAAAAGTTTTTGCTGTTGAAATTGTCTTGTTTCTTACTGAGCTACTGCTTTCCATAAGTAATAATGTCAGTCTCACCTATAAAACTCCCCGAGGCACAGCTGGAGGAAGAGGACCTTAGGGGACCTCAGTGCTGATGCCCCTCCAGCAGTGCCTGCATGCTCTGCAGAAGGAGCAATGCAGGTGAGAATTGATCATAGGAAAAAACAGACTGTTGCATTTCTTGCACAGGAATGCTTGGCCCTTAAGTACCAGTCAACCCCATTTGAAAGTGCGGTAATTCAACTCTATTTTCCACAGGTTGCCTTTATTTAATGGCATTGCTCTACGTGGGGCTCTGAACACTGAGGCTTCATATGCTAGGAGTTTTAAGAAATAATTCTATGACATTATGTTAAAGGTTTCGTTTCCCAAGCCCCTTTTATAGATATTTTACTGTTAAAACAAGAGCATAATTCTAATAGAGCAAAAAGAAAAAAAATTAATGGCTTGATTCAATGCAATTGCCTATTTAGGGTCACAAAAGGGAGATTTAACTCAAGGACATTAGGAATAATACTATTTTTTTTTATTTTGCTGTTGAAAAGAAATTGAGTAAAACACCATCAGATAAAGGATGCAAGATGTTCTTCAGAGAAGTATTCAAGTTGTAACTTGCTATCATACAGTTAGCTGAAAACATTTCCTCTCCACCAAGAAATTTCAGCAATGGAAATCTGGACTAAAAACTGGGGTGTTGTGCTTAAGTTTTCATATATTTTTTTTTTCCCCCCCTGCTACTCTATCATTTATAACACTTTAACTTTGATGTCATAAATCTCTCAGGTCACAGACCAAAAACCATGGTTACAGCTCCATAATTTACTTTTCAACTGCAGGTCTTATTTCCTAGAGAGGTGGAACACTAACGACTTTTCAAAAAATATATATATATCTCTAATATGTTCATGAATCTTATTCTCTATTGTATTTAACTCACTTTATGACCAGTATTAATCTCCAAAGGTTTTATATTAACAAAGGGTGCTTCTTCTGGATATAAGAGGAAAAGCTTGTTAGAACAGTCTGCTTCCAGGTACATCAAATATGTCAAAAAAGCAAGACTACCTTTCTGCAGTTTTGGAATGTATTCTCCTACCAATCGCTTTTTTTGACCTATTTATAAAATGATCATGAAGCTCACTCATAAAAAGCATAAGCATAATACATTTAAAGCATAAGTAACTTTTAAAAATTAGTAATTTGCTTATAAAAGTTTAAGTCTCTTTGTCTGTGAGAGACCTTCTCTTTCCCACATAAAATCCACATAATGCCATGAAAGCAGTTGTAGAAAACCAGTACTTTTTCTCAGCTAACATTAACATACATATAATTTTAGCTTTAAAAAAATCATTTTTTTCTTTTTTAAGTCTTATTTTAGAAATAAAGATATATATATAATTAGAAAAAATAAAAAAAAAAGGTATATACACAAGAGTTAGAAAAAAAACAAAAAATACTCTTTTTTCAGAAGAGATATATGTAGAATTAAATCAAACTTACATTTTTTACTGCTATATCAAAATTTTGGTGAATGGAGTCTTCAAGAAGGCAGAAAGTCATATTCAGTGCTGGATTTAAACTAAGCAGGAGTAGCATCAAAGCTATTCAAAAGATACTTTTAAAAAATAAATGAAACCATATAAGGCAAAAAAATAAAATAAAATAAAAAAACTAGAATTTATTCTGTGCAGAGCACACTGAAGAAGAAAGACTAACACTACCTGCTAACACACTCTTTATAGCCCTCTCCTGTGCTCTTCAGTGCAGGTGGCTTCCTATTGATTCCAGCTGCCCGTTTCTGAAGCAGCTGATTCCTGTCCTCTGCATCATCAGTGTGTCTTTACTCAGGGGATTTCTTCTGCCCTTGGTTTATTAAGAGCTTTGGAAAATCCACAGGGGCTAGTGGTGTCGGGTGAATATCTATGCTAATAGGCTGGGACTACACTGGAGAAACTGGAGAGGTGACCAAATATTGTACAGAAATGCTCCATGTTGACCGTAACTCATTGCAGATGGAGTTAGATCAGATATTAACCTTAAACAATTTCAAGTCTACCATATACAGTGATTCTACAGCTAAAAATCTGTCTGTGTTGTAGCAGAGAGTGGGTTCCTCTTAGGCTTGTCTTCAAAACAGTAGCATGAAAACTTGTCAAACTGACTCTTTGTCAGAGGACGAAGGGCATCCTGCTTTAGGAATTTCTGTACTAAAATGTTTGCTTATGGCAAATGCAGGCAGATTTGTATGAAGTTCAAGGGAAAAAAGTAAAGATGAAATGCTCAATGCATCTTTCTATGCACACACTTCGTTATACAGCCAACAACCAAAAGCCATCCCCCTAATGCAGCAGATTATCCATCTTGCATAAATCTGGGCATAAGTCATCCCCAGGCTTTTTCCTTTTCCAAAGGAATTAGAGGCACTAATGTTGATGTATTTAGAGAACAAGAGACATTATTATAATTTTTTAATGGAGGAATTTGTTAGAGCATTGTAACTTTAACTTTAGACTACGTAGGGATCTAGAACTCTCCAGAGTGTATCTGGATCACAGGAAGGTCATTTTTATTTAGACTAGGTTTGTTTTAGTAAATATTTCATATCAAACAAAATGTAAGAGTGTAGCATTCTGAACACGGATTTTGCCAATATTTATGTAATGGCGTAATTTATGTAATTTATGTAATTTATGTACTAAGCTTGGTAGGGTCTACTGACTGAAATACCAGAATTTTTGCACCAATTCTTCTAGAAAGAACAAAGTCTATGATTAACAAAAACTGATTTTGAGGCTAATTGTTTAGAGGAAATAAGGAAAAGTTAAATCAACAAAGAATTCCAAGAAGTTTTAACTCATCCTCATTATAATTTAGCTAAAGTTTATCGCAATTTTTGATTCCTAATTTACAGCTTTAGGCTTGATTGTATGAATAAGAGTATTCTTCTATATAAGTGTTTGGAAATCAATAAGCATAAAATAGGTGCAATAGGGTCCATCACTTTCCATAATGTATACAATTCTTTCATGGACCATTCCTGTTTGATCCCCCAAATAAGTTAGAGTTGCTGTGGTAATTGCAAATACCATTTTTGACAAGCAAAATGATATACTTGGACAGAATGATATAGGAAGATGCTAGGAGTTTGAAACTATAAAGAAAAAGGAAAAACTGAGAATTCCAGGGCCAGAAAAACAAACAAACAAACAAATAAATAAAACTATTAATGAAAATTTCAAAGCCAGTGGTACTACTCTGCAAACACCAGCAATTTTACTGCTGTTTGCAAGCAACAAACCACTCCTTAAATTTGTATTACTGGAGTGAAACCTAAGTAAGGGACCTTATGATACAAATCAGGTCTTACTACATTGCCTCCTTGTTTCTTTAAAATTTCCTTTGATTCAATGCCTAGGAAAAAAGTAAAATAAAAAGCATCATCTAACTAACTGCCTGGCCAACACTATCAACAAAAGTTCAGTGTCCTGAATTGGATTTAAATTAATAGTTGTCATATCTCACTGCTTAACCAAGTGCACCAGCTTCCATATACAGAACATCCGGACTGACTACTATTCTTTAACAGTTGCTTTCACTGACGTCCTTCTTTTCTTGAGTGCTTCTTAGGATCTTCCTTTAATCTATTTGATTTAGCTCTTCAGAGATATTTAAGTGGCTAACATTTAAGTGTCATCATTAAAGTCAGGGTGTTAAATTACTTCCTTAGCGTAGGACCCATAACTTTGCATGCAATACTGGCCTTTCTTAAGCCAGGAGCAAACCTGCTGTTGAACAAAATAATGTTTTCCTCTCCATAAAAAACCAGTGGCAGGGTGTCACATGCAGAGCTCGTGCAGTGATTAATACATAGGTGCAACTCTTCCTCCAGGACATGGTCAGGATCTCTGGAAGGCTTTTTAATAAATATCCATTCTCAGCCTTTGCTATTGGATGCAATTTTCTTCGCACTGTCTGCCTCTGGGTCTTTTTAATTTTACAGGATGTGGTTTGGGTCTTTCCATGCACTACCACCCATCACACAGAGCGACACTCCGCTCTGCACGCAACAAACCTGTAGCGCTAAAGACGAAAGGCATAAAACCCTCTATATGACATTTCATTTCATCAGCTCTGCCAGATCTTTAATCCTGAATCCTTAGCTCATATTCATAGATTTATTCCAGCTCATTAAAGGTCTGTGATTCCCTCATAGCCCAGCAGAAACATTACGGGCTTTGACAGATCAGCTTTGCCGAGTTCTCTGCCAGGTAAGAACGGTTTGCAACAGCTTTCCCAGCTCTCCATGCAGTCCCCCTGCTCTGTTAGGGTCAAATATTGCTCTGGGCTCTGATTCTAGGCTAAAAGCACTTTCTCTCGCTCCCAGTATAAATAGAGACATATTTATATTAGTAGTAATTTGGAAAAGATTAATTGGGGGGTTGGGGAGGGAGGCTTCTGATAGAGTTGTATTCCCATCATATTCATTTGTTTCCAGTCTCTTGTAGCCTGTCTGGATTGAAAATCTCCTACTGACAGTTCTATTTTGTTGTTATTGCTTGTTCCATTAATGGCTTTGTCAGCATGTTTAGATTATTCAGATTTTCCATCATCCTCCTTGCTGCAGACTTATCTCTATCAGCTGGCTGGCTAGTGGCTCTTGTGTAAATCATGCCAGCATTGCTTCAGTTTCTATCTGTTCCCACTTACGCCTACAGCAGGGATCTCCAAAGTTCTGCTATTGTGTTTCACGTCGTTGTCTGATTCTCCTAGACTCCTGTGATGTATTCCAGTAAACTGCATGCCATGTTATCCTCCAGCTTGTAGGAGGCAGGGAATCCAACCTCTTGTTCTCCCCAGACTTCTTTAGCATTTTTTGGAGCAATAGTAAATGAATGTTGCTTGTTCCAGTGCAGCCCCCTTGTGAACTCTCAGAGCCTGAACATCACAAATCCCCCTCTTTCCTAAAAGAAACACAGAAATGGGGAAATGTGCTCTGGACTATCACCTTTGGCTCACAGTGACGACAAACCTTGGACAGATATTTTCATCGGAGGCTGTATCTTAGAATATGTATCCTACTATTGTCTAAGGTACTAATTTGGAAAAGCAAAGGAGAAAGAGGCAAGTTTTTGTTTAATAACACAGAGCTGGCCAGGACATTTTTCTAGAGACTAAACCAATTTTGACAAAACTTTTGTCAGGACGGTTTTCCAGATCCAAGATGCTGTGTATAGGAGAAATGAAGGAAAAGAAAAACAATCTCACCCCAGAAGAGCCAATATTATAATATCGTCATCATATAGGATTTTTCTCCTAACACAAGCAAAACACCTACTTCATTATAATGGAGGTTTTACATGCTACAGGATGCTGATGTAACAAAATTCATTGAAAAACCTTGTTGAAAGGGAAGCTAATACTTTAATTTAGTATTTAACACCACTAAGCTTTTAATAAGTTTAATTAGTATTTAACTAATTCTTAGTTAAAATGATTTCACTTACACTCCTCTTGTACTCACATACAACCACCAAGATGTGTGAGTCAAAATTTCCTGACCATGGTCAGTGGTGTGAGGGCTGTCAAAATACAATGTGCTTTCTACCCTGCTCTGTTATTTCTTGTCCCATTTGGAACAACACAAGTCTGGTTTGTGAAAACCTGATGTTTAACTCTGACCTACGGCTGCAATCCACAACTATTTTTTCCCTACGGAATGGGGTTTGATTATTCTTTTTCTTGATCTGGCTAGAGTTCTTGACTTCACCAGCCTTTAACAAGGTCATTTCCATTTTCATTTCCGGTACTCTGATGATGGTCATTAAGGGCTTTCAGTATGAACTTTCTACCATTGGGGAAGTGGAAGCAATTACCCACATTGTCCTGGCTACAGGAGACAGCAGCTTGTCCAGTCCCTGTGAAGGTTCCTGGCTTAGCCTAACGTATTCGTGTCACACTTGTGCAAAGCTTACGAGAGCACACACTAGTCCTCACTTTACAACGCTTACAGATGCAGTGGAAATAGGCAGCTCTGCAATCTTGTACGTGACCCACTAGTCAGAGAATACACTCTAAGGGCCCCATCAGGAGTATTAATTTAAACAAATGACATCACACTAACTTTGTACTTCAGCTTTGGAAGGTTTATGTCTGCCTTAAAACTAGGCTCTGTTATGATGGCAGTAAGTTATTCAACCATTCACACGAACTATGTTTTGAAGCAAGATCTCCTCCATGGCCAGAGTTTGAATATTATAATTTTAATATTTCAGCTCTGGGAAAAATGTCCAGAAAGAATGTTTTACAAATTTCTCACCTGGTATAAATTATATATTTATTATTCCTTGCATCTTCATCATTGATCTGGATCTGGAATTGAAAGAAAAACTGTCCTCAAAAACAGCATAAATTTCTATCGTCATTGGCAGCACAGGAAAAACAGTATTTTCATGATTTACATTGAAATGGGAGACCTTAAAGCTAAACTATTTAATTTTAACCCACATTTGTTTCTTTGGGTATTATGTCAAAATGAGAGTTATTGCTTCTCCTGTATTTATATCAGGTGTTTTAGAAAGAATCACAGAAAGCAAGAAAATCAGCAAGGTCTTTCAAAAAAACCTCAGAGTTCCTGATATTGAACCAGTTCAGGCATTTTTGAAGCTCTAGAGGAACAAAGACAACACTTCAAAGCAAGGATTTTCTCTTTAAAATTGACTTGTCAATGAGGAAGAATATGTTATTGTGAAAGGAAATCAATGCAGAGATTGCGGAGGAGCTGAACAGGGAAGAGTTTATAGATGAACACCTGCCTTCTTTGTACTCTGATCCCCAGACCTCTCTGATATTGTTTTCTAGGAAATCAGACTGTGTCTAATCTTAATCTGAATCATGATTTCCTCTGGTGCCTACAGATATTAAAAACATCCACTTGCCTTTCAGTGAGAAAGCCTACATTGAAAGCCAAATTACAAACAACGTGAGTTATAGACAGTCAACTAAACTAATGGATTCTTCACTAGTCTATACCAAATTTATGCCAATGTTCTTTTATTGCAGTTTTACTGTCTGATGAGCAGAACTTTGGTAGTGCCACCCCTTATTTTCAAGAGCAGCCATTAAAAATAAGCTATTTTTCCCCTTATCTGAAGGTGAGGGGTGTTTATTGACTTCTTCCTCTGTACTAATGAACTGTAATGCCGAAGGAAATCCCAAAGCATTTCAGTACTGATAAAAGATGCCAAGTTATCCATTGCTGCAGAACCGTCCTGAACTGATTTTCTCAAATAAAAAATAATGTGAGGAAAACCTTTCTATTTCAGCTAGTAAGGCAAAAGAGTCTTTGACAGAGGAGATACTCTAATGCAGCGATTTTAGTTCCGTATTTAATCCACTTTCTTTTATTCAACAACCTTCAAAAACTGCTTGGACATTTCTCTCTGCCATCTCACTTTCAGGAGATCTGCCTTGTTACCCTTCAGTGACCTAGAACCTAGACAAAAACTCATGATTTGTAACAAATAGCTGTGAATTTCATAAAATAGATTGGTGGCTAAGAGGACGAGTTTTGGAAATCTCTGATTTCTAAAGTACAAGAATGCACTTAAACACTTTGTGTTTGCAGTTCAGCTGAAACACACAGACTTTATGGCTTTACATCTTTTCTTTCAGTGGCAGATACTCCATTTTTGAATGACCCACAAGTACCCAATCAGGCAGTTGTGCTTCTGACCAAAAAGTTCAACATTTACGCATTTAACAGTGATCAAAACAACAGGGCAATGCTGATATATTTCTCTAGGTTCACATAAAAGTTTTGTATGAAGGCAGCACCTCATAATGTAAACACAATATAATAGACTTGATATGCGAGGTGCTGTGGATATTGAATCTATATTGCAACTGTGCAACTGAGATATAGAGAGACTAAAAGAAAATCCTCTAAAGTAATTCAAGCCCATAATGACAAGAGCTGGCAGCAGCTGACAGCAAGAGGCATTCATTTACAACCTGAGCCTGCTAAATGTCAACCAGAAGAACAAAACTCTCTACTATTCACGAAAAAAGAATAAAAAATAAAAAAAAATAAACAATCACACCACCCTGCTCCAATGGTGAGGAAGAGGAAGAGGTGGAAAGGCTGTGTATTTTTTTAAAAAGATGCATACTACACAGGGGAAAGATGGGGAGAGAGGGTCCTAACCCCAGAGCAGCAGACTGGCTGTGCACAAATTATTGGGATTCAGTCCAAGTCTCAGTTGTCTGGACAAGAGCACTCACATCCAGTAGAGGGCATGAAGGCATAAAGAAGACAAAACTGATTTGCGGATAAAATGTATTTAAATGTAAGATTTGCCTAAAACTGTCCAGGAAGGTGTTCAGCTTTGAGTTCAGGCACAGTAATCACAGAGATAGCATCAGAGACTTAGACTGCTGCATGTAAAAGAGCTAAGCTGGCTTGGAAAAAAAAAATCCTTAAAATGAAATCCTATAAGGCTAGATTCAGAGGCAGATGAATTCAAACTAAAAACAGAAGTTACTTGAATATCAGTCTCTGCATGTGACTTCCCTATAGACAGGGGTGAAGAGCAAAGTTTGAATAAAAATCCAAAGAACACATTTATAAGAGAAAAAAAGAAAGTATAAATCACCCTGATTTCTTCAGAACAGACCATGGCTCTCAAAACCTTAGCTCTGGCTTGCCATAGCTACAGATAGAAGTCACAGAGACTTTAATAGAGTTCAGCACTTTCAGAAGCCACGTAATTGCAGGCTATAAATGTAGATTTGAATTTCCAGCTACTATTTTAAACCATGGGCCAGTTCAGAGGAAAAAAATATGAGATACTAAGTTTCGTATAATGTGATTTGAAGAAATTAGACATAGTTGTATACACGCAGCAGGCAAAGCTAGAGCTTTGGGCATGTTTTTCTAAACTAATCGACAGGTAAAACTGCTAATTGCATATTTGGTAATCTAAGTAAAAGCAATTAAATATTAAAACATGGTGCAGCAGATGTCCATGGGAATCATCTTTGAAACCTAGCCATTTACGTGTCTAAACAGGGATTTCAAAGGCTGTATGATATTAAAAACAAAGGGTCAATTTTGGCTTGCATTTTTAAAAACATAATAAAGCTAAACTTCTATTTCTACTGAAACATTCCAAGTTTCTTTTTTTATTTTAGAAAAACGAATATTCAGTATGTTTAATACAATAGCCTGTGATAAATATAAACCCCACAACTCCCAGATTTAAATGACTTCATTTATTGTAAGAGATCAAAGAAATTCATTTATATAGAAATGTTGCTATCATAGATTAAATTTTATCAGGCTTTAGAGCAAAAAAAACCCTGATTTTTGGCACTCCTGTGTATATTTTTGTTTTGCAAATAATTACGCATTTTTTTTTGTTATCACAAACGGTGAAAAAAATGATCATTTCATATTGTTTTCCATTCTGTAGTCATCAGGATCTGAACTCTGCCTATCCAGGTGTTCATTATCAAAGTGATGAAGGTTATACCAGACATAAAATGTTTTTAGAATATTAAAGAATTTCTGATGAAAGCTTGCTATTATCTGGGAGCCCCAAATCTCTGTTTAGTGGTATCCTGCATTTTTCTTAAAAGGAGTAAAATAAATACCAATTCCTCAGTCCCATTGAGGAGATCATCCTGATGCAGACCCACAAGAATCTCTTTCATGAGGAAAGATCCATTCATTCTGCTGTGACTTTGCCTTTTAGCACCTAATTAGTTAGATCTAAGATTGAATGTGACCATTGTAATCAAAACATGCAGCTCCTCTGAACAGTAGATGGTATTAACAGGTACATATATAGCCTGACTATCTGCAGAGAACATTAAATTGGGCTGTTAGACATCATCATCTTGAGATATCTACCAAAACCACTGATCTGAAGTGTACAAGTATTGAGAGAGTATTTTTCCAGGGCCTGGCGCTGGCGTGAGCTAAGTTGTAGTTTAGCTCAACATAATGCCTGTCAGCTCAGTCCTACCTTAAAACTCACATGTGCGTGTGTGTGTGTATATATACATATATATATTTATACATATAGTCATTTTGCTATGCCCCAGAGAAAGTGGGACAGTCCTGTTCAGGCTCTCACAGTCAGTTATTCGGTTTGCTTTATTCACATTGCACAGTTTATTACAATAAAGGAAACTGTTCGCAAAATCATCAGTTAGCCCTCTTTCCCCATTGTTGACTTTTGACACTGAAATGTATTAAGCCAATATCATTTTGCTCTTGTTCAGTTCCTTTTTAACACAAGAATGAGAGTGATAAGAAAAGTAAGGAAAACAGTCTGGCTATGAAGATTGAAAAGAACTCACTCTCATTAGAGAAGACAACACAAAATCTATTCCGACAGTGAAAGGAAAATGGAAATGTTTCAGACTCAAGTTATTCTTCCGACTACATTGGCTGCAGGAAGTCAATACAGTTCAAGTGATGTAAAGAACAGCTGAGTCGATTCATTATGATACCTATAAAAAAGTGGAAATGAATTCCCCTTTAATAACTAAAAGTGCAAGTTTACAGAAAAAAAAATATGTTGTTTAAACAGCTTGAATATATATTCAGTCCTGCAATGGAAGCAAGGAAGAGTTCTACTCTTAAATTGCATTCTCATAAAGGCCATTCAATCCTCATCAGTTTAAAGAGAAAAGATGACACTGTACACAGACAGGAGAGCCTTTAACCTCTGGAAGTAATCAAAATGGATAACTTGACATTTTTCATAGATTTTTGGCTGTCATGAGTATTTCGGGAAAAAAAATACAACACACGTTTGATCTGCTTATCATAGCACCCAGTATCATTGAAAGCCAGGTACATTTTTGCTGCATATTTTTTTTCTCCTTTATTTTGGACTGTTTTTAAGATAGAGGCATGTTAAAATAAGTTCTTGTTACACAAAAATTTTAAAAGAAAAAAAAAAAGGATTACCATATTTCATTTCCCAGAAACGTCTATTATAGCAGTAATAGCAGATGGCACCAGAACAAATGAACATCAACTATTCTTGTAGTGAAGTGTGTCTAATTAGAACAGGTTGGTTTTGATGGTGATGATGACTTTTGAAAATTCATCATTTTTATGCAATAAAAAGAAATTGCAGAAAACATTTTGAATAGCCTGCAATTCTTGTATCCAGGCAGAGAGTTAATTTAATCGGTCTGTCAAAATGTTGATTGTGGAAGGGTCTGAGCACTGTTTTATTTTTCTTTGAACTGAATGAGATATTAAGGCACTTGAAACTTTCTCCAGAAGCTTACCATCAGCATACAAACTCACCTTGGCAGAATGCAATGTGGTCAAAAGCCTAGCGGTAGCACTGCAGGGCCAATTGCCTTTTTAAAAAAAAAAGCAAAAAAACAGACAAAAAAACACCTTAATAGTTTAGCATTTTTTACCAATCATTCTGAAATACATATACCTACACATATCTACATCATCTCCAGAGACAAAATCCAGAGATTTTGTTTATGCTGAAAATGTAATATAGGAACTTAGGTACCATGGTTATGAATGCAAATGATTTTCAGCAATCTGGACTGCAAGTTAATTGTACTCAGAATCTGCTTTCCTCTAATATGAAGCTGAGCCTTCAGGTGCCTGTCACTATGCACAGCACTGAATGGAGAAAAGGTAGGAATAAGAGAGGGCAATAAAATATGACCATACCAGTACCTTGTACGGAATAGCTAAAAAGGTTTCTCCTCATCTTCCTGGGAATCTTTTTCTTATAGGAGCTTTCAGAAGATTCTGATCAAATCATTCCTCTTAAAGGAGAAGCTGATGTGCCTTGCCTATGACCCAGGAGAATTGAGTTGGCAAAGTTTAATGGGATTTGGCAGTTAAGATGCAGAAGCAGGTGCTGGACAAAAGCCAGAAACCAAAACTTAGGAAGATTCAGCTTGAATTCCACTACTCTAAATAATAATTTATTTGCAGGATATTTCTGAATACTTACCTGAAAAATCAGATTTTGTGATTTAAGTTCATGTGCTTTTAAGAGAGCATGAAAATGGGATATAAATATATTTAACTGGAAAATGATGAATTCTTTTAAAATATGTCAAAACTTTAAGGAGTTTTATGTGGGTTGGTTTCTCTGTCTCACAAAAGCGTATAAATATTAAGACAGGAACAATTAGAAGAAACCCAAAATTTAGAGAATCTGTAATCGGAGATTTTGAGATCAACCCAAGAAAGGTATTTTTTCAAAATACTGCTCAAGACTATTTTTTTTAAATACAAGATTAATAGTAAGGAAGACAATGACAATGAAGCAAAGGTAATTCTCAAAAAATAGAATGGTTCAGTGTACAGCAGTTTCTTATAACTTTCACATAACCTCTGGGTGAATCAGTACAGCTACTGTAGCTAAAAGAGTATGAAATGTACTTATCCATAGAGTAATGGGTCTACTTTTAAAAATGGCTATTGATTTTTAAGGTGCCTTTGTTTCTGGGTCCATAACCAGAGACAATGAATTTAAGAGGGAGAGCTCTCAGCACAGTGAATGTTTGGGTCCCTTGAAGCAGATACTGTAAAACCGTGTCCAAAGTCACTGCTGAAAATTTAAGGCAAGCATGAGCATTTCAGAAAAGAGAGAGGTTTGTTTGTTTGTTTTTTAAAGGGAGACAGGTTTTGGCCAGATTCTTCATTTTTTATTTGCTTGATCAATACTGCACAAACCATACTCTCAAGGAGCCTGTCTTGACTTTTACTTAGGGTGACTATATACAGGATGTTTAAGATGATTTAGAGCTTTTTTTTTTATTTTATTGATGAGCTTGGACTTGTTTTTCAGGAATAGGGTTTTATGAACATAAAAAGAAAGAAAAGAAATTTGAAAACATGAAGCCATTAAAACATTACCATGTAATATGAATATATTAATGTATGTCAATGACTCTTGTCTAGCTAAAGCATACTCATTTCCATATCACTTACTGGAGATAATTACTTAACATTTTAGTTAATATTCATTGTTAAATAAAGAAGCAAGCTGACAGGAGGTACATGACTCAACATCTTTGCCTTTTTTATTAAAGCAACTTTGGCCTCGGGGCAGTAAAGGATTTTGCTACTTAACACTAGCATCATTAAGTGTATTAAACATCAGCTCATCAGAGAGACCATGAATTTTCAAAAGGTTTCCTATGAAATTTTCCCAATCTGCTGCTAAGCACTGCAAGTCATTTCATTATATTCAGCTCAGCTTTGCTGGAGAGAAGAATATCCATCAGATTAACATCCAGCATAGCAGAAAGATTCAGGCAGCAAAACTTTTTGATTTAGCTATTTGGGGACTCCCGTTTCATTTCCCCCCCCCCTTACAAAGTTTTATATAAGCCATAAAATACTTCACTGGTTCCCTAGGCTTATATGTGTCTGGTTCCTTTGTTATTTCTGACAGATGCAACCCTGGCAGCAGCACAGTTGGATTTAATTACCCTGACAAAACGCCTGCCAGCCCTTTCTCCGCACAAGGAGAGCTTTTGTTCCCCGAAAAAGTCTCACATACTAAGACAAGTCTGAGAAATATCAAAGCTGACTTTAATGGACTGATGTCCCTGACCATAAACACAAATAACAAGGCATCTAACATGCATCTGGAACCTGCCAGCAGTAGAGCAGAACCTAAAGACAGTTTAAGCTCATGTACAGCATGTTTATGTAAGGTGAGTAAATACAGCATGAATTACCTTGCCTAGCTAGAAACCTCTTAGCTGAGTAAGATTATAACAGGTTTCTGTATAAGCTAACAGGGACCACTTAAATATTCCTATATATTTAGATTAGCTGAGATTTTTTGCTTTGAGAAAACTGCAGTCAAATAGCCCATAATGCTCCCACAACACAGCACAGCTGGAGAGTCTGTAATAATTTAGTCGCTGGATCTGCTGATCCATTCCCACATGTTCTGGATACACAGCTTTTTTCCTCTTGACTTTATACCCATTTTTTTCTAAGAAAAATTGAAGAGCTACCTAGATTTTTCCCAAAATTCATTTCTAAAAATGTATTTACATGCAGACACGACTGTCAAGCACAAATGTGGCTATAACACTAGTATATAGACAAGGTCTTGCTGTGTATTCTTCAGCTTCATCTTAGGTAACAATTACTTTGATCTTTGAAGATGAAAGCACACTAACAGCAGTAGTCATGTAACAGTAAATGGGATTTGGCAGTACCTTTCTTCTTGCAATGGGATTTCTTTCTGGAGAGCAGCGCTGCAGAGAGGGACCCGGGCGTCATGGTGGGTGACAAGTTGCCCATGAGGCAGCAGTGCCCTCGTGGCCAAGAAGGCCAAGGGGATCCTG
>VZSV01000145.1:773034-830457 GCA_013398735.1 Nothocercus julius
CCAATTCCTAATCCACCTCATTGTCCAATTACTTTGATTAAGAAAACAAATTACTTTGATTAAGAAAACAATGCAAGAAACTGCAGCAAGAATCTATTCTGTTTTATCAATTCATGCAAGGGTTTCCTGAGGTCAAAATGAGCATTACCAGGCTTTCTGTTTGATTTTTTTTTCCCGATTGCAAAAATTTGGGTTGTAACAGTTACTGCACTTTATGAATGTATTCTCATTATATTATATACCTATATATCTTTTTTTTTCTTCCTAATCTCCTGGAAGCTTTACATTTAGTATGAGATTACAAACACTGTGTGTTAAATTTTGTGGTAAATAAAAGGCTAAGACTGTTACCAAAAATCTGGGAGCATCAGGAATTACTTGGTAATGAAAGTGCTGACTTTATTCTTCCACAAGCCTGGGCATGATCAGAACTTCCATTCTGCCCCTCGGATTAAGGGATTAATACATTAATTACATTAATCTGGGAATACATTAATTATGGATTGTATCAGTAATCTGATTATATATAGTTCATATATATCAGTTATCTGAATTATACATCAGTTATCTGAAATTTTCACTGTCACCTGCCACCAAGGGATGGATGCTTGGAAGCTAATCCCTATTTTAAGTTTCTCAGTAACTGTTCTGCAAGCTTGCAAATACTGTGATTAAAATTTGGGTTTGGACCAACAGTGACACCACAAACTTACCCCAAAATATCTGAGTATACAAAAAAAGACTGAAGAAAAAGAGCTGGAGAGATTAACCTGTTCTGTCTTCCTCCAAGCAGATTGAAAAGCCAATATCTGCTGAGAATTGCTTTAATACACGTCAGGGTACTTCCCTTGCAGTCTGAGGAGTTGTTACGTTTCTAAGTACTTCAAGAAACCACAAAGACAGAAGAAAAGCAGTGATCTTGATCAATGATCAATGAGGATGGAGCAGATGTGATGCCCACTCAAGCTTTTTCCACAGCTTTCAGAGTTGGGTTGCTTTTATATTTCACAGGTAAACCAGAAAAAAAAAAAAAACAAGAGTGGCCACATAATCTCCAGAAAACATAGACTTTTGCTTTTTATTCAATAAAGCTTCATTACCTTCTCCTTGCAGCATGGGCATGAAATCAACTTGAGGAAAGGCTGGAAGACATCATTGCTCGTCAGTAGACAGCAATGATGGCTAACGTAGCAAATTTCATACTCAGCTTGCCTGTCAGCTCTGAGGGGTTTGCAGGGATAGAGGTTTGTTTAGTTTTTTAAAGATGTTAAACAGGAAGCAAATACTCTGAGAGCACCAAAGACCAGCTCATTGTAAGAGTATTGTCTGCAATAAGGTGAGAGCTTGAAGGAGAAAGCAAAGCCAGATCTAACTGTGAGGCAAGTGATTATAATACAGCATGGACAAGAGCATAAATGATGTAAGCACAGTATAATTGCAAAATAGGGAAAAAATTATTCAATACTAATCAGTTGCTTCAATCAAATGAAGGAAAATTATGCATGATTTCTGTTGAAAATTCTGAGTCTTAGTCTGACCCCCCTTGCAACCTGTTTTGTATGCTGGTGTCTGCAGACAACCACATGACAGGATTTTATTAGAGAAGGAGTTTAGGGGACTCACAAATGAACAAATCTCTGCATGTATAAAGAGCCTGAGTTGCACTTCACTTACTCCAGATTTATATGTCGGAGAAGAATGTCTTTATTTTACATAACAAAAAGTTTAAAGAAGGTCTGTCAAATCCTTTGAGGGCTTAGAGAACATTTTTAACAAATCTATTGTATTTCAGTCTCTTACAAAATCTTTTCTACTCCTTTAAGACAGACGTGCTCAGAAACCCTCCCTGATAAGACCTTCTCGTAGAGCCTGACGCTCTCTCACACATCTTCTCATGGAGAAGCAGCCTCCAGCCCGTTGATACCGACACGTGTAGGGAACATGCAACGAAGAAACAAGTTAGGAAGGAAAAAAAGCCGCGGCTCTGATCACATCTTTTTATAGGTTAAATACAGCAGAACTGAGAGTTAATCCTGTCAAGTTAATCAACCAGTACATCTGGTTTATATATTAACTTTTCATCAGATGCAATATCTAGTTATTTTTAAACTTCCAAATACAGATTCTGAAATGTTGATGCTCAGTCTAACATAATGCTGTGAGAGGCATAAAACAATCAGTAAAATATTTCTTCATCCTGGGGAAATCACCCCCACATGCCTTTGGAGAGAGCCTTTATCTTCTGTATTTCTTTAAGCATCCAACCTGGTTAGTTCATCAAACCAGGGAAAGGCTCTACACTACCTAACATGAATAAACGGTGATGCTATATGTGGAGCTAACTGTGATCTAAAAAGCATTTTTGTTATGAACACTTTGTTGAAAGCTCTTAAAACCAGTAATTCCATATGTTTCTAAAAAGCAGACTCCAGGTTTCACTAATAAAGAATAAACCTAAGAAATATACAAGCAAATAGAATTAAAAACAAGGCTCCACTCTTATAAATGCATTATTTAAGCAAATACCTGGACATTCAGCTTTATAGAATAAGAAGGCACTTTATAAAATCAGTAATTAACCAGGGGGGTTGGGTAGAGTGTCTAAAGGAAAATTGATGAGAGAAATATGCTCATTTCCCTACAAGTAAAAAGAAAATACTAAAAGCACTCCCAGTGAAGTTTTTGTCAATCTAGAAGTGGCACCTGCCTATCATTCCAATCTGCCTGACATATTTATGTCAAAATCGAAAGTCAAGAGGATACAACTCAGCTGTCAAAATGATATCTTTTAAAAGATGCTGAAATTCCAAATAAGCTTAATAGCCACCATGTAAACATATTGGATGTTATTCTAACAAATAAGTGTAAAAAAACTAAAACATGTTTTTAATGCATTTTCTCACCACAATTTTGAAGTTGGACACCTTCAGTTGTTGATTCAAAAACTCTGTTTTTTTTCCATATTTTTTTTCTAATCACTGTCTTTTCCAGGTGCACCATGGATAGTGCTTTGACCTATTATTCACAAAAGATTCTGCAATGAGAACTTAGCTCACGAACCTGCTGAAACTACATGAGACAAGAACAAAGAATTGTTTGCCTTTCCATGACCTTGAAATTACAAACTGCAATGGGACCTTCTTCTACCATGATACAAGGTGGTCAGCTGAGTTACTGAGATAGTTGCATATATTTGAAATGCTCTGGGTTTCAATTTGGATATTGGAATCTTACCTTAGAAATGCAAATAATTTTCATCTTCTTATGCTATAGAGTTACAGTTTAAATTAGCCTTATTTGACCTTACTGGATGTATACATAAGGTACTTTCCCCATATATAAAATGCAGGCAATATACTTGCAATGGGAATAGTATTATGGAACGTTATTATATATTGTTATTAAAAATACAGATTCTGAATATTTTCTTTATAATAGCATATTTAAAAGACAAATTTTGTAAAGAAATTTGAACTGATACCTCAGCAACCTTTTAATGAATTTTGTGAAAGTTAGTGTCCACTTGTAGTATATTTCCCCTCAGATTCATAATGGGATCAGGTGTGGTTTGGTCTTTTCAAGCCCAGACTTTCTGGACAGGTGCACAGGAAGCTGGTACTATAATTTGCAACATGTGTTATGCAAGGAAATTGGCCAACATGACCTAAGCATCTTTTTCAGCCTTTAATTCCATGATGTGCCAAAGGTGAGGGATAAAAGTCATCAGCTGGGATGGCATGGGAGAGTGGGAGTGTAGAAAGAGCAAAATGAATGAAGGCAGCATCTGCCTTATTGGAAATTTCTCAGAGAAGATGTAACAAAAATTGGTTGAATAGGTTAAAACAAGGAGGATAGGAGGGTAAATTGGATGACCCCTCAAAATCTCTTCTTTCTATTTTTACACGATGTGTCAAACTACGTCAGCCACACTGCAAGCAAAATAGCAATCTCTGTATGTTCCCCTTTTAGTACGGTCATACTCACAGCTACTAAATTCTTGTTTGTATTGGTTAGAGAGCTTTTCCTTAGTGATGCTGGCCTTGTTTTTCCCTCTATATATGTCACAGCACAGGACTGGTGCAAGATCACCAAACCTAAACAGCATTTCTGAGTAGCAAATAACTAACAAAACAATTACCTTCTGATCCATTGCATCACTTTAGCCATAAGACAGCAACTCAAATAAGAGACAATGAGACTCACCATGATACCACATCTAGTTTCCCATCTGCTTAGAAGATCCTTTTTTTTTTTTTTTTTTTTTTTTTTTTTTTTTTTTTTTTTTTTTTTTTTTTTTTTTTTTTTTGGTTTAAATGTATTCTGTTTTCCTAAATTTTAATTTTGTTCCCCATCTAAGATCTTCCTAGTCTGACAAAGAAAGCTTTCTGAAGAAACTGGTCAGCCTCTCTTATTCTATACTCTTGGGATAGCTTTTTACTCCTAATGAGGTCAGTAATTTAAAAAATAATCTGGCATCCAAAATAGAGCTCCTATGGATAACTATAGATATGAAGTATTGTCAGTCTTTAAGTAAAAAAAGAGAAGGAGCTGTGTAAGGGGGAAATTCAGAAGGAAAGCACGGACATTGCAACATACAGCTTTGTATAGGATCTACCTGGGGAAGGGGAGTATAAGAAGTTTATGTCTGTTTCCACACAAGTACAGGGCCATTTCCTCTTATTGTTGCCTCTTTCTTCTTTTCTCCTCCAGCCTTCAACTCTCCTAGCAGTCTCTTTACATGATGTTTTTCTCTCTCTGAGGAACTGACATCTTAAGTAATTGTTATTCATACACAACATCATAGATCATAAAGCCAGATATAGCTTTAGTTACCTAAAGTCTTCAGCATCTGTTTGAAGGCCTATGTAAAATGAATCACTGCTCTTAGCCTAGTGTCTAGTAAATAAGACTGCATCTTTTATCAGTGACAGAATGGTTATTACAGGTTAACAGTTTGGACCCCCTGATGATCAAGAAAATATTCGTGCTCACCTTGACTCATGAGGAGTTATGCAGTCTCTTTTCTGCTTTGCCTTTTTGTTTTTTCATTAAATAAGTACAGTATTATAATTTTGGTATTGTCAGAAGGCACAAACAGAAGTAAAGAGGCCAGGTGGCTAGATAGCAACACTTGCTGAGAGACTGTATACTCTTCATGGGGGGTGCTATGGTAGAAAAGAATTGATTAGAGCAGATATTGATGGCAAAACTAAATTCCTGCACTTCCTACAATTTAATTTGTATTTCTTTTATCCTGCTTCAGTATACTCTTCCTTATCAAAATAAACCTACAGAGGAAACAATCTTCCCTGTAATTTATCCTTTTCTCTATTACTTAGCCAAACAAAATGTTCCTCTATATCAGTGTGTTGAATAGGTGCAATTGCATGGTAGTTTTAAATACAGCTTAGAATTCTTCACAGTTTAGGTACTATGACATTTGATCTGCTTTCCGATTGCACTTGATAATTGTTTATCTTTGACTTTTAAAGTCCTTCAGCTCTACATAAGACCATTGCGAAATCTATTGTGAAGACTAATGCACAGAGCTTTCGGTGCATCTGATGCATAGAGCTGTTCTGTGTTGATATCCCTGAAAGGAAGAGTGCTAACATTACAGTGTGATACCTGTCAGAAAACCCTCCAAACCTTTGTCTTTCAATGGACACATGGAAATAGGACATAGAAAGGAAACAGGAAATGGAAAAGAACAGAAAATGAAAGTACTCCACTTGTTCCCAAAGGAAATGTAAAAATTAAGGATGCAAGCTAGAGCTTTCAGACAGGCTCACTTATATACCACGATGAGTGGATAACTAACTGTTTAATTAAAACATTTCATTCCTCTCAGTGTGTTTTTTGTTTCTAGGAGCATCATTGTTGAACAGGCCATGTTACACTTAATTTCTTTGTTTTGGAAATTGTTCACATCATCCACTGTGATCCTTTACTTTTCACCTCTATGGTTTTCTTTCTTGCACAATGATTAATAACTCAATTAAGGAGGAAATGTTCTGGAAGCAAATAAAGCAGAAAATTTTAAACTTAGCACCTACCTGGACTTTATATCTTCCTTGTAAGATTATCTGTGCATTTGTCTGTGAGGCATAACTCAGAACAGATGATATAATGCAATTTAGTTCTTGATTCTGAAATGGAGTTAATCACTGTGTAATTCAGAATACCGGCAATACCTGCATTTAGCTGCTCACACCACGTAGCAGCAATGGGCATATAGAGCAGGCAATCCACTGAGAAAAGAGGAAGACTTGAAAGGCTTGGAAAGTGGGCATGTTTCTTGCTCAGCATGGATTCCAGTTTTCTGGTACATGGCAAGCCAGGACAATGGCAGTTTGGTCCATGGCATGTGCTGAAAGCGTGAAAAGGCAGCTAGTCTTCACCTGGTAACACTGCTGTGATGTGGTCTTGGCCATGTCAGCACCCTTGGAAGGGCCGTCTTGTCATTTTCTGAATTAGGAGAAAGTGTCTCCTTCACTAGCAGCCTGCGCGTGGACCTGGATCCTTAAGGACAGGACATGGGTGATGATTTGAATACATTTATGCAATCAGCTATGCTAACATTTTTTTGTTGAAAAAAAATCAGCATAGGCATAGAAATCCCTGCTTATGCAATGAATGAGACTCCTTGTTAAACATAAAATAGCATTTTACAAAGTGATGGACTGGCTAGTAGGTGAGAGTGACAGATAAAGAAAAGGAAAACAGAATATTAGGTAACAGATTTGGAGCATGGAATAAAGGTTTGCTTGTTTAAAGGTAGGTATGACATACTGTCTACAAGATATTCAGGTTTTTCTTCAGTTGTTGTGAGTTCATCCCTTTGAGTTTCTGCTAAATAATTCTGATGTCACCCTGTGATATTCTGAGGCTTTAAATTACTAGAGATACTCTTATTTTGAAAGAGATTAAAAACAACAGTAGAAAAAAACAGGCTCCTTGTAATGCTGGAACATCGTTTGCAAGAATATGGATGTCAGCTCTCATCTCACTGTCACTGTTTTTGTGGAGATAAAGATATTTCTTCTTCCTAAAGTTTCTGTAGAAATAACAGCTTTTACTTTCCTTTTTAAATTTAAGCAAATTGCTATATGCTTTCATAAACACATTTAATACCAGATTATAATTTGAAAACTGAGTAAATGCTATAGAGTATGCACACACAAACATACTGAAAAATCCCACATTCACGTAATTTATTAAAGACTTTGGATGCTTCTAGAAAAAGAGTTAATATATGGGTGTAGATTTAAAGCATTTCACTTTCTTGTCACTTTATAGACTATAATTTCAGTATAAATACCAATTCTTAGTTACCTACAATCATAAATTCATAACTGAAAAAAAATCAGGAAATATTTGTGTGCAAAGGGGTGGCTTAAAAGATGCTTAGGCAACATCTTGTGCGAATAAAGAAGGTAGCTGGTAGTGTGGCAATTGAACCGCAAGCAAAGCAAATGCAAAATATATTTAGACCTCACTGAATCCAATTACTGAGCCCTTAGAAATAGTAGATCAGCTGAAATTTCAAAATTTTAAAATGTGCCTGTTTCTTTGAGATATTTAACCTGAACTACCCACATCAAATGAACAATTACTTTTCTAGATAACAATTCTTTTGATTAATATTCTCTGGTCTTTTTAATTAGAATCTTTCAAGCATTTTTAATTATACCAAAATAAACCCCACAAAACCCTAGGTAATGCTTGACAAATTAAGGTCCTACTGGCTTGTTTAATTTAGTCTTTGTGAGGCTAGTTGTTCATGACAAATAAAAACTGTACGAATTATTAAAGCACAGGAGACAAGTCAGGAGGGAAAACCACCAATGAAAAGAGATATGCACTGTTCCTGAACTTTAACAACAAATAAGTTGTTGATGATCACCTGTGCTTAATTATATTTTATTACTTTAGCAATCCACCAGGATTAACTGTGCTCTGGATAAAATCTACTACTTCTTTTAGCTGTCTTCATTCTCTGCAAATTCTAAGAAGAATAAGAATCCCTGACTGATGTGTGCCTGTAGATAGGTAATTCTCTCCTTCTCTGGAGACCTTCCAAACCCCTTGGCCGCAGTCCTGAGCCACAGGCTGTAGGTGACCCTGCGTGTGCAGGGGGTTGGACTAGATGATCTCTAGAGGTCCCTTCCAACCTTAAGCATTCTATGATTCTATAAACTAATAAGGAGCTCTCTAAACTACGTTCACAGGGGCATTGAGAAGGCTGGACAAGGCACTAAATTACCTGTTCAAACTTTGAAATGGAACTAGCTTCAACGCTAGCTCTGTTCTGAGTAAGAGGGAATGGACCAAATGTGCTCTGAATGTCCATTCCAACCTAAATTATTCGATGATTCTGTGTCACTGAGCTGAAATTACTGTAATGAGTTTGGGGAATGCATCTACATGTTTTAAGATGGGTACAAAGGAACTGTGTAATAAGACATTCTAGTTACAAGTCACTGCTTGAACTATGAGGAAATGGAAGGTGAATAGGAAGGAAGTAATTCAAAGTCTGGTTGCATTATGGTTGGGGACTCAATGTGATAACTCTTTGGAAGTAAATTTTTGCATACTAAGCACCAAATATAGTAAGATCCCATAAGTCAAATTGGCTTCCTTAGTAACAGAAAGCTGACCTATTTCACAGTGGTGGGATAAATTAAGGTAATCAGAACATTGCCAAGTACACCTAAAGCTTTTTATTACTTTGCATCATACTATATTATGGTTTCTGAATTTTAGAGAGAAAGCGGTTATTTAATCTCTTATTTTGTCAACTGTAATACATTTAAGATTCCTGTTCAGTGCTTTTTTTTTATAAGTGAAACTCATGCAGTAGAGTATTTGCAGAAATACAGTGCAAAAAAGTTTTTTTTTTAAAAAAAAAGTCACAGTACTACTGAAGAAAAATATTCAGATATTTCTAACATTTTTTTTTGTTATGACAAAATAGGTCCTATGTGGATAATCTAGCAATCTCTAACCTTCTTCAATTTTATGAATTTTATGAATAGACACTGTCCTGGACAGGCCATGTTTATAGACCTGGAAGGTGATAGATAAATTTGACATACACAAAAGAATTTTGAAGGGGTCATAGTTTTTCTTTCGCCCTATTAGTGGTTTTTCAACCTTAACTTTGGTAAATACTTCCCTTTTATTACCCTTTACTAAAGAAAGATGCCTACACAAGATTAAATAATTTGTATTATCAGTCATGTAATTTCAGCAAATGCAATTAATATAACAAATACTTTTTTCTACTTTGAGCATTGCAAAATTCTACCTATCTTAACTAACGAAATTCTCCTAATTGTGAATGCTATTGATACCAGCTGTCCATACCTTCTTTTGTTTTGTTATTTTACAAAATCTGTTACTTTACAAAATCTGCTTGTAGTATGGTGAACTACAGTTCATGCTGTTTAGTCCAGAGCATCTACAAGTCCTGATGCTGCTTATGTATTCCATTTAATTTGCTATTTTTGTGCCAATTGAACAAAAAATTATATAAAACTGTAGGTGATTACTGTTCTGTTTGAACTCTCTATTTCCCTGTTGCTGCTCTTTTGATAAATCCTATTTCCAAGTGATTCTACTGGGATCAACCATTTGCAATGTCCAAAGGCTTTTTCATTAACTATTCTGTCAGCCCAGTGACTTCCCCAAGCTGTGATAACTGCACTTCAGCTTAGAGAGAATTTTTGAGCTGGAGGTATGTCATTCGTATTTGTTGCTTAAAATGTCTGTATGGTGTTTGTGATCAAACGTTGGATCAGAGTGACTCTTGGTTGGGTCTTAGCTTTGCCAAAAAACTGTCAGAGAGAAAGAATACAAACCAATTCACAGCAGGGCAAACATTAAACCCATATATGACTTCATAATTTCACTTACCTAATGCTCTTTCATCCCATCAAAAAATAACAGTTTGGGGCCATAAAAGTAAATAATACTTAAATGACATTTTTAAACAGCAGTCATTAAATCTACGAAGTGTTTGACATATTTCACTTTTGGAAATTCCAGAATTAATACATAAAATAAATAAAATGTTTTCAGATAAAGGAAATGTTTTCTGGTACAACCCACAAGGATTCCTCTTGCATTTTTGCATTCTTACAACTGGCACCTATCAGTTATCAGTTAGAAAGAACACTGGGAGATTGAGTTCAAGTGGATGTCACTGATGAACAAGCGTAATTGATAATCTGTCCTCATATTCATTTTCTGATTTTATTTTTTCACAATACAGAGAGCATCCAGGAACATCACTTTTCTGACCAAAGATTTAAAAACAACTGCTCCTGGAAGCCAGTATTCAGCTATAGCACTGACCCAAGTGACTCTAACGTTTCTCTAGTGGCTTGAGATTTTGGCAAAGTCAGTAAAATTCTTAAACATATTGATCCATGCTATGTCTCAATGCTTTGACGAAGATCAAATCAAGTAGCTAACTTAAGCTTTGTTACATTTCAAACTTCACATTTTGAGGCTCTTTGAGAGCTTCATATATATGTGTGAAGTATCGTTTCTCTACCAAAAATGAGTCATTTCTGGGTTAGTTTAAGATCATTACAAAAAAGTCACTTCTTTAAAGAAAAGGAGGTTCAGAACTCAGTCATCAGACACAGGCATCACACTTTCAAACATAAAGTGCTATCTAGAAACATTTCTGCTTGTGCTAAAACAATATCTCTTGTCCCTGAAGAGAAGAGTCTTTGACCTTCAGGTTACATGAAGATTAGATAGGCCCTAACTGAATTTTTCCCAAAAGTTCATTTCTGATGAGTCATTCATTATTATAAAAGTGATGGGGTTATTTCCTCAGAAACCCAACCATGGTTTTAAATAACCTTTTACTGATAAAACTGAAACATTTATCTCCTTTGTTTACCCGCAGTAACATGTGACTGTTGCGGTTTGATGGGGGGGGTAGGGAGGCAAATTTGATAAGAGATGGATCCCCTTGCGTTCCAGCCAGTCCTCAAAGGTTACAGGGACTGGGGGTACCTGGACTCATCGCTTAATTGGGATACCAAATACTGTGGTAACTATAAGCCCGACTGGCAGTACAAGATTCACGAACAGTCTGTCGACCGTAGGTCCGATTGCCTTCCTAGGTGAGAACTGAGGTCCCAAGCAGTGTGATCAACTATAAGCTCAGTTCTGGCTGTACTGGATTCACAAACACTCTGTCAACTGTAGGTCGGATCACCTTCCAAACAGTGAATCGAGTTCACAACTAGTATGATCAGCTATAGGCCCGACTCTGGCAGTATCAGGTTCATGAACAGTCTGTCATCTGTTTCGCACGATCCCCTTAAAAAAAAGTAGTCGAGTTCACGAATAGCACAATTTATTCAAATGCAACATTTAGAGAACAGATTTTGGGTGTCAGTAGAGGAAATTCACTACCAGTGCCGGGTTCTTAGCTAGTGCCTAGTGAACAAATGTGCAATCCTCACTCACCCAGAAGATGGGAGAGGGCTCTCAGTCTTGAGGAGTCTCCTCAGGCAGCATCCTGACCCGAGGGGAGGAAAGCGGTTCAGCCTGTCGACTGATCCAGAAGTTACAATGAAGTCCTCCCTCTCTCCTCTTCCTTCTTCCTTAGTTCCTCTTCCTCCTTTCCCTTTTCCTTCTTCTCCATTCTTACCACCCCATTCTTCCTACTATATCCGTCCTTAGTTCACCTTTTATATATTTTCTTTTACATTTAGGTGGAGCTTGAGTGACTCTAGTCATACTTACTTTTGTTATTGACTGGCTTAAAAAGTCTCCCAAGTTAATCAAAAATCTAGAGAGCATGCTCAGTGAGGAGTGGTCATTCCTTGGAAGTGGGTAACTTCTGGGATGGGGTTGTGTATTGGTATATAACAAGATTAGAATGAAAAGAAGTCTGAGCAGAGTCCATCAGAAGGGACTGATCTGCTACCACTGTTGGCCCAGCACTAGACATCACACTATGTGGCTTATCAGCTGCATGGTACGACCAGGTCGCCACCTCTGCAGGGAGTACGACAGAGTTTGGCCGCGGTGTCTTCACTCCGCTCCACTCTCCATTCCCTCATCATCTGCACGGCACCGTCAGGTCACCACCTCCGCAGGGAAGCCAACAAAGTTTGGCCAAGGTGCCTCCGTTCTGCTCCACTCTTCGTTTACTCTTACTAATGTGTGCTAGGAGGGCAGACTGTGTTGCCCAGGGAATCGTGGAAAAGCAGATTCCACACCTACCAACCATCCTGGAAGTGGTAACTGTCTCTCACCCCAAGCAAGCCTCTGTAATGTCATAACTTCTGTTAGGCCCTGATTTTTCTCTGATTTCCCCTTTCTCGAGCAATTCACTCACAATAACAAAAAATAAAAAAGAAAAAAAGGACAAGAAATAGCACATATGAGAAAGCTCAGAAGAACCAGACCTTAATTTCATCTATTTACAAAATATTTTTAGCAACTCCTAGCATGGATGTGACTGACAATCTTGCTTTTCTCCATAGTACAGATGACTCTTTTACACTTACTTTTCCATTCATTGTCATTGCACTATGGATATATTATTATTGCAACTCACTATTGTACTTATTTACTAAAAATCACCCAAACACAAATGGATATAAAAATCAGAAGTAATCTTTTATTTCTATTCTATTTCTCTATTTTTTTTTATTTATTTGTGTTTTAATTTCTTTCTAGTCAACAGTAATATCTGAGGTTTTCTAAGTTTTAGAATAGCTCTGTAGATCAGTATATCAAAAATTCAATCAAGCAAAGTTCTATCAAGCAAACTCCTTAGACTCAAATTTTCCATCCATGCCTTTCTAAAACGTAAAAAAAGAGTCAAGAAAACAATTCGAGCATTTTGGCTTTTCTGATAATATTTTTAAGCAGTGGGATATGTGGAAAATTCTGACATTTTTATATAGTACCCTGATATATTTATAACCGTGATGAGGAGGAGAAGAAAGAAGTTAGAAAGATAACAAATTGGCGTACTGTTTTTATAGTGCTTCAGATGAATTGTTTCTCAAAATAGACTTTTAGAAAAAGTTTACACTTGCAAAATTTTACATTCAAGAGAAAAAAAAAAAAAAGGAAAAATTCACCTAAATCTAGTTAGGAAGGATATAGCCTAATTTCTGTGAAGAACAAAATGGAATAATGTCACGGGGGAAAGAACCTCCAGGGATGTATTTTAAACAGCTGCTCTCAGAAATACTAAAAAGAAAAGAAGTTAAAATTAGAGTTGAATAAAATGTTCTTAGTGAGACTAAAAGACCAAGTATAGTAGGAAAAATAGTTAGAACTGTGTGTGCATCCAGTATAGTTACGGATTTCCAAACCATGCTTTATTTACTGGTATATTATCTCTCACTATTGCAGAATAGTGATTTTTTTTTGCTTTTTACCAAGGCTTGTGGCATCACCAGAATCCTGAAACAAGGTGATATCCATCACCTGTCTCACACTGTTTTCAGGAGGCTTAGGCCCAACAGAATAGACTTGCTCCCCACATTTTTTCTCCATCTCTCAATGAATGAGCCAGGAAATGAAAAGATGGAGCAATTATATAACCTAATTACAATATTAACACAGAACTACTGGCAGCTTGCATGAAGCAAAGGCTTTTCTGTTAGCGTTCATGGGTATTTCTGGATACACAGCAGCCTAGCAGAGGTTTTATTTTTTGAATGTGGAATGTGGAAGTTCTTGTTCCCTCTTTATCCCATAATTCAGTGGAGACAACTTCTATAAGGGTAAGTTCCATTTATATATATAAAAAATATATATATACATATTTTTATATATATATAATAAAAAGTTTGGCAGATGCACACCAGATAAGTCCTGGCTCGCCAGGCCATAGCCTGAATGTAGGAAAAAGATACATTGAATTTGTAATTAGATTTTTTTTTTTTTACTTGTCCTAGAAATATCTTTTCAATAAAGTACTTAAATACAGGAAAGAATATAATATTCTACTGTGAGCTTTCATCTGAGCTTTAAAATAATAGATCATATATCAAAACAAGATGATGTTCTTTACCTCTTTGTCATCACTGTTTTTATTGGTTTCAGATGTCTTGGATACTAATTCTTTATTCTTCTCATGATTATGTCTGTGTTTGTGATCTGCAACTGAGAGATTCTGCTGTGAGAATTGCAGTGATTTATCTTTCTTCTGTGACATGATGAGGAAAGAAAGAGAGTCTTGCAATTTCCTTGAGAAAACAATTTTGTTTGGGCCTCCTACAAACATCAAAAATTGTCTTTTACATGTCTAATTTATTTTTCACCTTAGCAATGAAAAACTACTAGAGAGTTTATTTACCAATACCAATAGCTTGAGAGACTTCTCAAGGAATCTCTGGTTAGAAGATGGACTCTGTGTTATAAATGCATAAAATTACTTCTACTTTCTACTTGCATAACAAAATAAATAAAAGTTATGAAAGGTCCTGCTTTGGGTAGGACCTTTTTTTTTTTTTTTTTTTTTTTTTTCCAAAGAATAATTAATCAAAATAATATTTTAGTAAAAGAAAAACTGCAGTGAAAAGAGTTCCAGTAGAATTTTTTTGGTCAGCTTAGCTCTTACTTAGGAGCTTAATATCATATTTTCATGGCTCATTTTTAACACAATTTTTTATAGTCCTGGCTTTCTCTGCTATATAAAGGGAAGAACGTCTCCAATGCACCTGTTGATGCAGGTAGATATGAATTTTCTTTCTTTCTTCCTAAGCCCATATCAAAATGAAAAATCATTTGATTTCAGAGTTTTCTGTGTATTCCCTCCAACTTCTTTGTTTTTATATTCTTTGAAGCATTGTCCCACCTCTTAAGGAGAAGGTCTACCTCTAACTATGTGTATCTGATTTTTTGTGTGTTTGTTTGAAATTGCTGTATCATATTCTTAACGAAATTGATTCTTTTTAGTAATTGCATCCATAAACTGTCAGACAATTTTAGATCTAAAAAGGACTGCATCAAGGCTGACTAGAATATTCTTCTGTAAAGAGATGGATGAACAAGCATTTCTAGATCTTAAAATGCAATAGAATGATGTAAATAAAAAATAGATTTATGTTGCTGAATTTTAAGTCTTTTCTAGGCTTCTAGGAGTTAAATTGTGACTAGATTTTTTTTTTTTTTTTTTTCTAAGCGTAAAGCTTTCCCCTAGAAATGATGTCGAATTATTGCAAGCATAAGTCTCACAAACCATTTCTGGAATTTAGGCCTCCATACCTCGAATTTCTCTTCTTTCTGTCCTAGGAGCAGCATTCCTCATGCTCACCTACCACCATTCTCCATGACAAAGAGTCCCTACATATGGGGCTCCTTAGCTTTTCCCCTTAGCGAAGTTGATCTCCAGAGACCCCTCAAGAACCTCTTCACTTCACCCATTTTCCATTTCTTTCCAAATGACATGTGGAAATTGTGTCTATACTTCACAAGAACTGCCGAGAAAAAGCACTTATAACCAAACTTTCAGCTATATTTTTCAGCTCTATAAAATATTCTGAGTTGCATACTGTGATACAAACCTTTATCAGCCTTGCAAGAAAAACTGTCATGTATAAATCCATGGACACAGATATCCAACAAAGATCCAAAGTGACTTGACCCAGAGTTCTAAATTTCTCCTTTTTAAAACTGCGGCGGAAACAAACCATTTTTCCTGTGTTCTTTGGCTCATTATACAATTAGCTGAACAAAAATACAGAATCATCGCACTTGCCAAGAAAACAATCTGAAATCACTCAAGAAAACCCTGCTTCTCAACTATCTTTACATGAAATAAAATATGTGCTGCAATGAAATCAGATACCATAAAGAATGAATGACTAAAATTAGCGCGTAAAAGGCCTAGTATTTTCAGAAGCAGGGTACAAATCAAACAGATGAACTCAGCAATGCAGCATTTTATGCCAAGTGTTTTGCAGGGTGAGTGAGCAACAACAGAAAAAGGCAGAGTTCTGCTCACCTAGCAGTAAGTCCAGCTTTTCAGGATGTTAAATAGAGGGCAGAAATGATGCCATGACTCTTCCATCACTATGTCTCTGGCAGGTTTTGACCTTCAAGCTGAGAAGATATGAATTGATTCCTGCAGAAAGGACATGGCAAAAGACAGTGAAGAGCTCTAAGGAGAATCTAGGTCACTCAGGTAGACTTTTGTGAAGATTTGAATTCATGGCACTGCTCACTAGTGGATTATTTCCTACTTGGTTTGGGGATATCACATTCAGATGCAGGTATTCAGTCTTCCTTCTTGTGTTCTCTATTTTTTTTAACCTATAAATGCTGTTCAGTGTTTATACAACAAAATCAATTTATCCACTATTTTTGTAGTATTCCACTGCAGTAAATTCTCATTTGTTTTTTGCAATGGGCAAAAACTGAAGAGAGAGGGGGGGAAAAAAAAAAAAAAAACCTTCTTTACTGTGAATGTAACAGATCACCAGAACAGGTTACCTAGAGAGGTTCTGGAGTCTCCTTCCTCAGAGCTTTTCGAAAGCATTCTTCACAAAATCCTTGGAAACATGCTTGAGCAAGGAAGCTGGACAAGATGTTCTCCAGAGTTCCCTTCCAACTTCAACCATTCTGTGATACCGTGATTAATAATCAAAGATTTTTCTAGCAGCTATAAATGTTTTCAAACTCAGCATGATGCTTTCATGCTTCAGGGTGCAAGGGCATAAAAGTAATACCTGATACATTGTAATAAAAATTTGATCTACCTTTGAAATATTTCACTCTCTTAAACAGATTCAGTCAAAACAATAGTTAATATTATGAACTTATTCTATAGGCGATTTCTCCCAGAAAAGCCTTCATGAGTATATTTGAGATGGTTAGATGCACCTTCTGGTTGCACTTTTTATTCAGTCACTGAAGATTAATAAGAAAGCATCAGGGAGTAAATTGCTTCTTTTGCATTATCTTTTCTTGAACATATGGCTCCTGTAATACCAGCGATCTATTTTAGCTTGCTCCAGATTTACCTTTTTGACTTTAGCAACCACAGAACCACTTAATCAAAGCAAGTTCAACCCACACACCAGTCTAGAATTCAGGGATAAAAGCAAACAGGTTTTATTGTGTTAGAAAGAAAAGGCAGAGCTAATGCAGTTATTTGTGTGAGAAGGAGATTAATGCAGTTTTGCTTCATATTAACTAACCACCATGCAGAAAATTTCCTTATGCTATAAATGTGTCAGTTGTGTTCACCATTGTGTCTTCTGGAAAGGCAGAGGGTATACTGGGCAATTTGAAGCTTGTCATTTTCAATTTTAAATCCTATACCCTTGACCCTTACTCAGATGGATTTCTTGCACACCTTAAATATTGTCACTAAACTCACTGTACCTTTTTGACATGAGAGTCCAAGCAGATGTCTACATGTTCTTTAATTCAGTAGGGTGAAATCTAGATACACAAATTCAGATAGGTCATGGTTCTACACTTTGAAGAGACCCATTGATGCCAAAAGTTGTTTCACATATGTAGATGCTGAAGTCAGCATATCTCCGGTACACCATGAGGAGGTGAAGAGCATTGGGATGAACATGATGGTAAGACCAAAATGGAGGAGAAAGAATTAAAAGGCAGCTAAAGTAGGCTAGAGAAGCAACCTATCTAATTGTTCAGCTCAAGAAGTCCACCATGGGCTCAACACAATTCTCTTCAGATTCAGCTTATAGTGGATAGCCTTCCTCTCTCAGATTTAGCCCCAGGTCTTTAGAAAATGTTTGTACATGCTAAGAAAAAAAAAAAAATGAATAGGATTTCACCCCACAAGGGAAAACCAAGTGCTGCAGTACCAAAATGTAAATACTCCAGTGTTCACTCTTTAAATGTAGATGCAATTCATGGTACTTCATGTAGGAATTCCCTCTGGGAATAGCAGACCAGTGGCCACATCATAAATCCAGAGTTCATGATCCCTTTTCCTCAGTCAATACCACTAGGGGATATCCAGACTCCTTGGACAGCTTTACTTTTAACCTTAAAGCCATCATTGCACTGACAGCTTTGTTTCTGTGGGCTTCAGCACCGACAGGTCTCCTTTATAAGGTCAGTCTGTGCAAGCACCACTCGAAGGGAAGTGCTGAGCGCACTAATTTTGAATGTGTAGATGTAATTGACTTTTGACGGGCCTAATTCCTTTTGGGAATAAGCTCATAGTTCTTTGCATTTCATAGACACTTTGCATCTCATCAGAAATCAGAAAAAATGAATCAAGAAAAATAAGGTTGGATTCCAAAATAACGCATCTTAAACAGCTTTTCAGCAAGAAGTCCACCTTTGTTTTCATTATTTAAAAATAAGCTAGTTCTCATTGCAAGATAAGGCCTTAGCATGAAGGACTGACTAGCTAAAATATCAACTTCAAATGCACCAAAAAAAATGGTTTACCCATATGCAGCTTAATTAAAATCTTCAGATATAAAAATTCAGAATAAATTGAAGTCTCATTATTAGCAATTTTGTGGACATCTTGCAAAAAGAGAAAAAGAAAATACCAGAAGAGGTATCAGCATACTTGTTTAATATACAACACAGATCCCTGCAGAAATACTGTTCTTTTTGACACCACTCTCTGGTATGCACTTCTTTTTAATCCTAATCTAAATCTATAAACCAACTTTCTCCTTCCCATTAATTTACTCCTCCAGTTTCACTTATAAAATATACATTTTTTTTTTCCTGATGGCTTCTTTTAAGTGCTTGTCTTTAGACATACAGAAAGTTACTGTTTGAGACAGGAAGTATCTCAATGTAACTAGACCTATTTATCCTTTAAAGAAAAACACGGAAAAACACAGGCAAAATCAGACTCTCCACAAGTAATGATTTGATAGAAGTTATGTATTATGGCAATAGCCTCTGAAAATGAATTCTCTCCATTTTCTGTACTGTTTACCAAACTAAACATATTATCACAGCTAATCATTAATTAATAATAATAACAGTCAACGGGTAACTTCATTGTCAATTTTTTTGCATAGTTCCTTAAATTATCAGATTTGTTATTCAATCCAGACACATGTAACAATATAATGAGATCATGATTATCCAGTGTGCCTCCTATTTCCTCTTGGTTTTATCTTAGGTGAGTATTTTTAGGCGAATCAATATCTGTTGAATTAAGGCAGAAATTCTCTCTCTCGTCATCCAGTGTAGCCTTTAAGCTTTCAACATTTAGCATAAGAGCTACCTAAATTTGAACCAAGTTCAAATTTGCTGTATGAGGACTGGATATGCCTATAAATTAAAACTGCAGCATTCAGCAGTAATAGCACTAAACAAGACAGTAATTACTTAATCAGGACATGTTGGAAAAAAAAATACCTAGTAATAGCAAGTTAGGTTTTTTTTTTGCTCGGTGAAACTTTTTCTTTTTTTAATTTTAGTGAGAAAATTAAATTTGGTGGTGGGAAACTTATTTTCTGATGATTTATGTCTTCTAAATAAATCACTGCAAACAGATGCAAAGATCAAAGAGTTGAAAACATATCACTTTTCTGAGTGAAGAAAATATTATTAAATGGCTGTCTATCTTCTATACTGCCCAAAAACTCAGTAAGCTCAGCACACATCTTTCATTGCACTTTACCAAAGAAAGTTCATTTTTTAGTCATTACAGAGAGAATGCATTTCTATGGGAGGGTGGAATAAATACTACGGAAGTGTAGTCATCATAGCAGGATGTTTTGAACAGAGAGGCAGTAAGTCTGAAGGTACCAGAACTGTCCTTTAATCAAATAATTTATAAAAAATTTTTATGGGAGTTCACTGAAGAGAGACATAGTGAGGCAAATCAGACTGGGAATTTAGCTCGTGTAATATTTGATGCCATGATATTGTTTAATTTAAAGAAAGTTCAAGCAGAAGATTGTGTTTTTGATGTGTGTCGTTGTTAAGAGTTATATTTGTACTTACAAACAAAATCCAAAATAAGGTCATTTTTCAGATTTCTAGCTTTTCATCTACAAACCCTGTGAATATTTTAATGAAATATTTTGGAGGATAATTCGTTTGTTGTTGTTCATAGCCATTTTTGACAAAAATTTATGTGCAACCTTTTTTGACTGACATTTGTTGAAGAGAAATTGAGACAACCTCTGTAGATCTGGAAACTCTCAACATTCAAGAGTACTTTGCTAATACCAAAATGAAGTTGACCAATTTAATTAATTGCTGAAGCCAAGTGAAATAAAGCATCACAGAAAAACAACACAACCTGTGAAAAGCCTCTCACTTTTGTCCTTCGTACAGATAGATGGCCATGTGAGATTGAATTAGAAGGACATGTTGGCAGTCAGACAGCTGAGGTAGCCTTCTGTACACTGGGCAAACAAGATCAGGACAGCTGGCACCCACACAGAGCTTGGAGTTCATAAACACGGTTTTGACTTTGTGCTCTCCAAGACCACCTGGTGAAGGGGGTGGAAGAACCTGTAATGGAAGGTAGCAAGCAAAGCATTCATAGCCGCTTCTCCCTAGGTGAAATATGAAGAAAATTTAATTTCCACTTACCTTGGATATATGTTTACCCTAGGTAAATATAATGTAAGCAAGCTGGACTATAATTACAGAACTTCTGCTACTAGTAGTAGTTTTAGATAATATCTGAAACTCATGGAAACGCAGATTTTGAGGGTACAGTGATGTGCTTGTCGTACACGCAGTAGAAGGTTCAGACCTGTGTTAAGAGATGAACAATCAAAGGCTGTAAAACTGAGTGCAGCCATACAGCTATCAAAATTACAACACAATTATTCTGTTTTGTAAGCTGGTTTGTAAGGTTTTGAGCATGGCTAAATTCAGAAATTACTGAAAAAATATCACAAAAAAACTAGTCTCAAAGGGGCTGTTGACTCCATCTCTAACCAAGGAATCAAATGCAGCTATGTGACAGGGTAATTAAGATCTGTAACTCTCACTGACTTCAAACTTTGACATCTAAAGATCCATGCCAAAAGTAGAGGACGAAGACCATTTGTTTCTATTCTCTTGCAGCTGTTCAGATTCCAGAGGATCCATATAAACAATTAAACTGTACAATATTTACCCAGGCTGAAATGATTCTTCCAGAGACTTATTCCTTCTCTGAAGATTGTAATTTTTCATCAGCAGCTCCTTACAATGCAATGAAGTTGGTGCCAGGTCTGACAGGAGAGATCATGAGATGAATGGCAGCGCAAGTCCTGTGATAAATCTCAAAGCTTTGAGCTGAGCTGGCAGAAAAAATTTCAAGTGATGGATAAAAATGATGCGAAGAATCTCAGCCTGAAGCATGCAACTGCCTGTGAATTTGCTGAGTGTTTATGTCTGTGGAGATACTTAATACAGAACTCAGAAAGATAAGAACCAGAATAAAAAGCTGCCTGAAAAAAAAAAAAAAAATTTTTTTTTTTTTTTTAAATGCACTTGCAGTTTCTTCAGATTATCTTAATTTTCTGAAATTTCTGAGTAACTCCAGCTTCACAGAGTTGCACAATCAGGACACATTCTTGTTAACGTCTTGTTTCCCCAAGCCTTCCAAGGGCCTTTGCCAGCTGACAAAGTATAGAGCACTTGAAGCCTTAGGAGCTGTGAATTCTTTTCCAGATTTAACCATCAACTCACTGACTCATGACCTCAGAAGAGTCTGCCAACTTTTCTGTACCTCTGTACCTTGTCCAGTTGATAAATTCTTTACATAAGACCCTTGTCTTTTTCTATTTTTCCCCACAAAATTAAAAATCAATGTGGCCCTACTCTCATAGGAAGTCTTTATTGAATATTAAATAAATATTCATATATTAGCTGTTTGCCATTCATGGGCTGGCTTCCCACTCTATAAACTTGTTTTAATATTTTTGATTTTGTGTATTTAAAAATGAAGAAAATTTTAAAGCTTTCAGGTGATATGACACTATAACTGAACTGCTTTTTGATTTCCTTTCACTAAGCTTCTGAGGTATAAAACTTCTGCTAAGTCACTGTTTGATTTACTGTTGAGACAGAAATGTATCCTTTCCCTCTCTTATTCTTGAACTTGGAATATTAAGACTCAAATTTTATTGGTTTCAAGTAACAGTTTTACTAAGCATCATCATGCTGGAGCTGGTGATGATGTCCCTTTTCATATATCACACTGATAGACAGTCCCAGACCAGACACTGAAGTTGTCTGTTTAACAATAACAACTGCCATGTACTAAACTGAGCACAATGATAAGCACAAACATCTTTAAAAAGCTCAGGGCGATTTAGATATAAGCTCTGGTCTTTAAGACTAAGTCTTCTTATGGTCTGTCTTTCAGGACAGAGGCCTCTTCTTACATAGTAACACCTCACTACGCATTAAGCTCTGCTGTCCTATACAGCGGATCTGGCAGCAGACAGATCTAAGTGCAGGATTTGGACCATGCCATAGAAGTTCTTGGAAAATTACTCAAAAAGCTGCTCCTCTAGATTGCAGTGCAACTGCTCATACCTGCACCTTTCTATACCTCCAGAGCATACAAGATTGAGGAAGCAAACACAAGACCTGGTTTGATTCTGGATACAGCACTGCTGGCTGCATTAAACTCAGCATGTTCCTCATCTCCCTTGCGCTAAAATATCACAGGCTCTGTGTTGGACAAGGGAAAGGATATTCCCGTCTGTGGGCTTATTGAGATATTCCTGAGAAGGTGCCTCAAATCGTTAGTAAATTTTATTTCAAATATGCTGCTAAATATATATTTTTTAAAATAACTGATTTTGGTTTTGCATGTAACCTTTTGCCCATGTCCTGCTTTTCTAAGTATTTAATCAAATTACCAGCTACACAGCTAAAGCTTGTTGTAAGAGGATAGAGGGTCAGATTAGTTTCAGTCTTTCAGCACAAATGTTGATCAAGTGTTCACTCACAACAAATCTAAAGCCCATCCAGATTTCCTGAGTCGTGCTGCTTTCACTGCAAATTTCGTATCAGCTTTAATAGGTGTTTCAGGATTTGGTCTTTTTCTTGTCACTTCTTTCTTGAAAAAAAAATGGGAAAAAAAATAGATTTCAAATAAAATATTAGAAAATATTCCTAGTTCTGATATCTCTCAGGCTTTGGAAAACTCTTCCAGGGAAAGGAATATTCTGTCACCAGGATAGCCAATGTTAGCTACTTACTGCAGATCTTTCTCGCCTCTAATTTCTTACTATCTATAAAACCTAGAATTCTAAGTGCAAATTTTCAGTAGTCTTGAAATGGAAGGTTTATCTGTTTCCTGTGTACAAGAGTCCATACTTAAAAAGTCCAAAATGATTTTAGTGTCTATTTGAATAAACAGATCCTTGGAAGCAAAATTATCCAGCTGATACCTGGAGATACAAGGGCCTACTCATGCACTCACAAGCAATGCACATCCCTTTTTAAGGCTAGCTTAATAGAACTGGCTTTCGGTGTCCTATCATTTCCTTTTCCTGATGTTAAACTGCTCTTGTAGAATATTAAGCTGGTTTATATGTAATTTAAGCTAGTCGTACTAGCTTGAGGCACCACTGGATTTGCAGGGCAAGTCTTCGAAGGGATCACTTGGCACCACTTCTGCGAGCCATGCTATAAGGATTTAGGGTTCCACTAAATGGACCACTTTCTCCATAAAACCATTTCCTCATTTTATAACAGCAATTTAATATTCCTTAAGTCCAACTTCTCCTTATCCAGCATATTTATTAGAGCATGCAGAGCTCTCTAATTACCATGATTGGCAAGGGTAAAGAGTTTGTTCTAATTAAGCCAATATTGAACTAATTATCTGGTGAAGTTGCACAATATTTTAATTTCATGTTCATCTGTGTTTAGTTCCTCTTACAGTGTTTCCAGGAAGCTAATATCCTTTGGTGCATTCTTTCTTCAAAAGAATTAAGCACCCCTCTGGGGCTAGATTTAAACTCTAATGCTGAAGCCCGTATTTCCTCATGGGCCATTGCATTATTGACCCGTCCTGTGGCAATTGTTTATTGAGCCTTAATAACACTGACAGCATTAGCAAAATTGGCTTTTACTTGAACGGAGCTTCCTGAGCCCTGAACAATACTGCCTGCCCGTGTACAACATACCTCCCACTGGATTCTGTGTGCTCTCTTGCTCTTCCTTGGCGATGTGCAGACCTGGAGTCTAAGCTGCCACATGTTTTATCAAGTTTGGAGCAGCCTCAGGACTTAGGCTAGCTGAAATTAAATGTTAGCTGGTATTTGCTTTTGCTGCAGAGCTTCTGGATGCTTCAGCCTGAGAGGGAGTCACCTACCTGCCACTGAGTCTCCACCATCCTTCCAAAAAAGAGGGCACAAACTATGGAAGGAGCCTAGCACACAAACATCTCCTTTGCAGTACAGCAATTTTCAAAAGTGAATGGCTAACGACACTAAGCATTATTCCCTCAAAATTTTATCCACATGAAACAGAGTAAATTCCATTTATTGGCTTTCTTATCCAATATTTAACGTTTTAATGAGATATGAGGCACACAAGCAATACCTGAGAACCAACGTGATTTGCAACAATGGACTGCATTAGGCTAATAATATCAGCAACCGTTTTGCATAGAAATTATTCAAACAAGATTGCATTGGAGTTGATGCTTTCTTTCCTCAGCTATCATTAACTATCTCTACCAGCAGCACCAGGCAGCTGAATTCAGCGTGAGCTGCTGTTCTGCTCACACAGAGCGGTGAGGGGCAGCACGGCCGCTTTGCTTAACCTTCTGCTTAGCCATAAAAAGGGTAATTTGTAACAGAACTGGACTGCCTGAATGGAGATCTTCTGTCAGCTCAGTGCTGTACAATTCCTTGTAGCTGTGTTGATGCTTAGACAGCCACAGTCAATAAGAACATTTTCAGAGAGCTCGTAGCTAATAAGATTAACGAGCTTGTCTCAAACACGTGATCTGCAGTAAGATGTTTTGCTCATTGCTTTATTGACCCGCGCAGCAAGGGGAACTATTAAACTTAACTCAACCTTCGGGTAATACAAACATTCCCGCAGGTGGATACAAGTCAGAAAGGCTAGGTACGCTAGCACTGATGTATAGGTACTTTGCTGGATGACTAGCAGTGTCACATCCATATTAATCAGGAAGACGGAGGACTCTAACATTGACCCAAATGTTTTCTGCTTCAGTTTTCTGAGCTATGAGGTCTTTAAAAGGATTGTTTTACAGGGATTCATCTAAGCCTATATTTTTCATTTGGCAAGGAGGTTAAATAATAATAATTGTAAAAAGTAGTCAGTCCTCAGGGGGGAAAAAAAAAAAAAATACTTGCTGTGAGGAATTCAACCTTAACGTTCAAGAGAGTTAGAAACTGCAGCCGTCTGATACAGAGAACTTTACAGTGTGCCAAGCACCCATAATTCAGACTTTAGCAAGGAAATCTCTGTCCATGTCCTTTGGTGCTGCAGGATTCCTAAATAACACAGGTAGCAGAAGAAAATTGAAAAACTAATTAAAAAAATACCTTAAGTAGAAGATAGGAGGTGTTAAAGCTTTGGCAGGGTTGAGAGGAGGAAATTACTGCAGGAGACATAAATAGCCCTTTAACTTGTATCTTTTAGCCACAGATGCTTACTAATCTAGTCAAAAGACAACTTGTTTCTAAACACATTCATTTCTTAAGCACTTGCAGTTTTATTAGTCTTCAGTTCTCTCTGGAACATCAGTTCAAATAATGCAATTATAGGGAGAAGCGCTACACATTTGGCTAAGCGAATCCTTTCCAAGGCCTTACCATAAGAAGAGAAAAAAGGAAGAGCAATTGGTAGCCCTGGTAGTGCAGAAATATAGAAGTGCAAGAGCTTGACAAAGTAACATGCACAAAGCACAAGTTCCCAAACAAAAAATAAAAAGCAAAAAAGCAGCTACATATCTGAATATTAACAGGTTCAATGAAAAGAACAACAACTAGCAGCAGCCGTTGCAAAGCGGCAAGGCAAAAAGCATCCATTCTAATTTGTTGTATGACAGGAAACAGGAATAGTTAACAATGCTGTAGAAAGAGGAATTATCTGTAGAGGGTTGAGAGGATAGGACTTAGTCTAGGGGAAAAAAAAAAAAAACAACAAAACAGCAATACTATTCTGTAATAAATTTGCTGGAGCCTTTTGGTAAAAGGCAGCAGAGCGTAGAAGCGACGATTCATTGGAGAATACAAGGGTCCTGTATCAAGTGGGGACAGAGGCCAGTTCCTGCACCAGAGCAGCGTCAGAATTTGGGGCAAATAGTACTAAATTGAAAGCTTCAGGCAATAAATTTAGTTCATTGAGATCCTTGTGAGGTAGCGGTGACCACTTGGAATTTGCATACATGGAAGCGAGTACAAATGTATGGAAGAATGTATAGATCTTTATACACAAGTTAAAGGTTTCTTCAAAAGGAGGGAGGGGCAGGGAAAAGCTCTTGCAAAAAGCATCCATATCAACCCAGAAATCACTGAAAACCGCTGACTCCTTCAATAACATGCAGCTACCTGTGGAAATGTATCATCATTTCAAAGAACGCAGTAGGCTACCGTGACAAGGAATGATCAAGAAGCCTTAGCTGGCAAACCAGCAGGATTTCAGGACATACATCACTACCACAACTCCCAACTTTTTCAGTTGGGGATAAATATTTAAAGAATTTATTTAATCAGAAAAGTGTAGTGAGAGCCTTAATGGTGCCAGGTTGTCAGATATGCTTATTAGTATCAAATCCAAACTAATGTAAATCTAATAATTCATTTGACTCCTACATCACAATTTAGATGCAGGTTCAGACGTTAGTTATAACGAAAAGCTCCATATATTTTGCTATATATCCAGTTAACTGGGGGTATCTCCCTTGGCTTCTTTGCACACCCCCCACCGGCAAAGCCAAATCCCAACTAGCTGCTTTCTGCAGGCAAAATTACTACCAAAAATATATATGTCTATTTGCTTGTATTTCTTACCAGATTAATATTGTTGAACTACTTGAAAAATGAAATGTCCCTGAAATTGAAAAGCATTATTTTCTAGGTAGCATAAAAACAACAACAAAAGATTAATTTCTTCCTGAGAGTTTTGGCAATAGATATTTATGGAAAATTAAATCTGTATTTCTTAGTCTAAAAGAACAGACTACTCCAGCACTAAAAGGTGAGGGGGAGGAAGGAGGAATAATAGCTTGTAGGTGCTAACATTATTCTGTGATATTATTTAGTATCCTTATTCTTTCAGAAAGACATATGGACCTAACTTTGCTTGTAAATTGATAAAAGAGAAATCTAACTCCAGTCTGAGAAGCCCCTTTGAACAGCTTCTCTTTTGGATCTTTTTACCTGTCACAACCAGAGTGACAATTTTAAAGCAATCCGAGTCTGCTAAATGTCTGTCTGGCCTAATTCCCTGAGACTGCCAGCTCTCTGCAAAGACTCATAACTGCAATTAAGTTGTTGCTTAACTTTCTCTGTAATATAAAAGCGGAACTATTATAGTGACTGCTATTTCATCAGTGGTTAAACTTTATTACTAAAAATAAATGTGAGTTGTTTAGCCAACTTTTCTTGCAATCGATTCATATTATTTCTTGAACATTTCCATACTTATCCTTCATTTTAAATCCAGCAAGGGATATCTTTTATAAGGCATAATTCATGACAAATTAGTGTATAGGAAATAGAAGCTGTTAACGCATATATTTTTGGTGAAATCTCATGAGGTACGCAAGAACCAACCAAATTTTAGATCTTATGCAAAAACTGATCTGATGCTAGTTAAGAATCAAGAAGCAGAACCCTTCTAGGCATAGCATCTAGGCTAGTGTCTAGCTGATGCCAACTGCAGAGCTCTCCAAGTTCCTGCAATGCTGCTCTCCTGCTGTGGGTAGTACTGGGGTCTTCAGTTTTGCAAAACCTTCCTTCTCCACAGGTACCAGAAACATATATTTTAATAAAACCATTAAGGCAATGTTATGGCAGGATCTGAATGGCAGGACTTGCACAGCAAATCTCAAAATTCACTGCTATACATACGACATTTTTAAACAATAAATTTTGTTGTGATGAAGTAAAATTATCCTTAATGTATGTTGTTCTGATGGGAAGAATAATATGCCAAGTGTTATTAATACTAAATTGGAAGGTTAAATGGAGAAGTGAAAAATGCTACATTCTATCACATTTATTATATAAGCTAAAAATAAATTATGGATTCATGAATTACAGACTTCTTCTTACAAAAAAATTAGCTGTGCTAATAAAAAGGGGAAAAAAATAGGATTCTCCTGATTCAGCTATCACAGGCATAAACTGACTGAGCTGAGGAAACAAATGCCCCTTTCCAGGAATTCCAATCTGTGTTTTATGTTTAATTTTAGCTGATAAATCCTCTCACCAGAAGGAAGCAGTTAATTGCTTATTTAGAAGGAGTAGCTCCCTCCCTCTCTCCCCCACAGCATAAACACCGTGGTTTAACTTGGCAAAAAAGCTATAGTTTAAGGTCAATATAGTGTTTTACATCATGCAGAAGTATGGATCAACATAATTTTCAACAGGGGAGCTCTTAGCTCTCTGTGGTAAGGTCAGGATTACAGATAAATTTATGATAGAAAGGTCAGGGTGATAGATAGCTTTCCAGAATATATTAATAATGAACTGCAAAGCTCCATGAGGATGACAAACTCACTGCTGAATAGGGATTGACTCCTTTGCTCCAATTTTAATTTTGCCCAAAAGCTAGAGACTCAGAAAGAAGCCAGCTTAACTCTTTCCTAAATGGCCTGCAGCGGGGTGCAAGGGAATCAGTATAGCACATCTTTCTAAGGACAGACAAATTAATCTGCATATAATGAGTGACCCAAATTCAGACTGTATGGTTTGAGGGCTTGAAAAGGTTTGGAGAAGTTTTTATTAGTGTCAATGTCTGCAGTTTTCTAGGTATTCCTGTCCTGGAACATAACACGATGGAGAAGAACACAAATATATCATTAAAACCGTTTTGAGACATTTTTGCACTGGCAAGCACAAAGCTATAAAAATTAAACAAAAAAGCTACCTAAATTAATGAGTGACATTTAACATAGTCTCATATTCAGCCTATGGAACTGCCAAATTCCTCCAAGCAGCCCTCAGAGCTCATTGTAACTTTTAGGTAGGTCAATCTTTTCCTTCATTTAGGAGCAATAAACTACTCAATTTGCTAACTTATAAAACAATTTGGTATCATTAATTTGGACCTTAAAAAACACATTAGATCATTGGTGGCTGCTTACACCAATGGAGAAAGTGGAAAGTTTTCCAGTTACTTCTTATGTGGCATGTTTGCTGAAGGACAAATTTCCTCTCTTTGATCCTTTTTCTCCCCAAAAAAGGTTATCCTTTTTGTAATCCCAGAGTCTGGGTTTACAGTGCACAGCACTCAATTCTTTTCCACACTTCATGATTTTCCTAATAAAAACAGAAAGGCCTGAATATTGCAAAAATGAGGTACCATACATAAGCATAAAACACTTGTGCAAGGAATAAAATAGCCCTTTATCAAGGAAGCCACTGGTGCCATCTCTGTGGCCTGCTAACAACTTGCAGGCTGCAGTATACATGTATATCCTGCTCCTTCACCTTATACACGGTGAAAGACATGCTAGGAGCATTGCACAAATATTCCTTTATCCATGCCGTGTAACACTAAGCATCATCCTAATTTAGTGAGAGACACAGAAAGACATGAAGCAACAGATCCAGTGGTGAGTGCAGCTTACTAGGGGTCCCAGGGCAAAGCATGCCCTGGCTTTATGTACTCCAGATCATTGTATTCTCCTGCCCAAGCAGCTCAAGCAAAATTTAAAAATGTTCTCCCAATATTTAAATTTTCAAGGAGCCAAAAGCCCTTTCCTTGAGAGGCTGTGTGAATCTCCCTGTCTGCTTGAGTTGTGAGGCAGCCAAACCAAAAGCAATAATTTAAGCACTCACTGCTCTGCAAATAAGCAAAACACAGTCCTAAAAGCATCTCACCATCACCTGGAGACCACATTCCTCCAGCTTGACCCTTTGCTATGATCCTATTTTGATCAGCTGAGAAAAGTGACCCTCTGCTCAGATACATTGAAGTAACCCAAGGTCATTTCATCACCCTCAGCTTTTCAAGAAGATAATGGAAAAAGGTGAGGGGGAAAAAAAAGTCCAGCCAGCCAATCAATAAAGAAATCCCCCAGACAACATGGTCAGTAACCTTATGTTTCATCTCCAAATGTTACATTTCCAATTAGGATTTTCATTTAGCGCAAACCATAACAAAATAATAATAAAAAAACACCTACAAAGAAGAAAAATATTTATGATTAACGATAAACCTAGTTAGTTTTAAGTACCTGAAATAAATGTTCCCCTTAATACCTAACACTTAATAAAAAAATACTTAGATAATTTTAAAAATGAGGCTTTCTATGACTAGTAATGTTTCAAATTTATAACCCATATGTGGCTATAGGGCTCCTTCAGTGCTGCATCAAGATTACATAATCTCAATAGTTACTGTTTAAGCATGCTTGTGTTTACTCTTCACGTTCATTTGCCTCATTCAAGCAGTCACTAGCTTGGCTACCAACAAAGATTCCAGCAGAAAGAGACACTCAAGCTTCATGAGACACTCAAGCAGGATAGGTTTAATAAAGGATTTAGACTGCAGGCTGTATGGGAAGTCCTGGAACCCATGTGGAGCAGTTGCCCATGGGAGGATACTGGACACATGGACCAGCTGGGACTTGATTTGTATTCCAAGGGCTCCTTAAATCTAGCAGAACAGAATAGGAATAGAATAGAATCTGTTGTGCTAACCTGCAGTAGCTACTGAAAAAAAGGTGCAGAAAAAGGAGAAAAAGGTATACAAAATATGCTTGCCTGGCCCCAAGAGGAATCCAGTCAGCATGTAATTCAACTTGCAAGGGCTGTTTCCACATACTCTGCTAGTCACTAGCTCCTCAGAGGATCTTCCACAGGTGTTTTCACTACAGTCTGCAATCTAAGGAGAAGATTCAGGACAAGTGTGACAGATCTATGCCCTCATAGAAAAGATAATGGCATGGAAATGGTGTGAAGGGGGATGCATATGAGATAACACAATGAATGAGGCTGTAGCAAGAAACACTAGACATCAAAATGGTGCATACAGAGGGGATAAGAATCAGAGTGATGCTTCTTCAGACTTCTCCTGTAGAATAATGTTGTCAGTGTATATGTCTGTAACCCTCAATGTAAATAAAGTCAGTGGCCTTTCTTTAAATTGATGGCATTAATGCAACTCTAAATATTGTCTGAACTACTGCCATGCAACTACAATAACATTTATATTTTCCTTGGAAGTGTCCTGTGAAAGAGGAAGGCATTTTCTTTGGGCTGACTTAATAAGAAAGGAAAGGGAAAACTATCATTGATTTATTTCCTCCCAGCAGATTTTTAAAATACCATTTCTGGTGGGGATGAATGGGTATTTTCTGAAGGCAACTGCCTTGTACCTTAGAAATTATCTCAGTTAGAGGCTTAAGAAATGACCAAACCTTTGCTTTCTAAAGAGATTTTCATTCTTAGAAACAAACACTCTATTGATTAAACTGGGCTTACGTTTCATTGAAGAAAACCTGCAAGTCAGTAATAACATAACCTCATACAGTATATTTCTAATGAATGTTCTGACACCTGGTTACTGTGACCCTGTGAAGGATTAACTGAAGCAATTCATTTGCCTTGGCAATAACACCACTGCAGATGAGGTGCTGAGGTTCAGATATCACAGAGCCTTGGGTCGCCTTACAGTTATCAAGAAAACTTGATTTTGTAGCTCAAAGTCTTCACTGTAACAAGCACTGAACAAAGAAAGAGGGAGAAGCAGCTGCTGCCTCGTGGCGTTTACAGGCAAGGCAGCAAAAGAAAAGATGAGAGTTACTTTTATCCCTGAAACACTTTTATGTCTTTTATTGAATGTTATCAGAAGTAACAAAACAATCTGTATCAGTGATTAGAAGGGATTCATACAGTCTACTCCTCAGACAACTCACTATCCCTCCTACTATCTGTGTTTGCTGTGTAGAAAAGAATGTGATATTGTAGCAGAGATCAAGTATCCATGTGAATAACTGATATTCAGGTCTGTAGAAATGAAGCTATTTTGACTGACCCACATTAGGCTTCGAGGAAATTTGTAAGAACTAATCTGAGTATTTCACTACTGGTATAAACGTACCTAACAGCTCACATTACCACAGGCAGAGTTTTATAGGAAAAATGACCCACACATCCTCCAAGAAGAATGCTATTATTCCTTAACTGTATTTGACCTCTGTTGATTTCAGTAGTGATCAATGGAAGTCCTGTTTCTTGGTGATTAATAAAGACATTCAGCATAGTAAAATCTCTTTTCCTAACCAAGGCCATAGTCAGATGTCTGTATTCATCCAAAACAGACTCAAGGATTCACTTGTAGTAGAAAACCTCTTCTGAAGTAGTGTGGGTACTGAATGCTCTGTTTAGAAAGCCTAGAGCCACTAAGGCTTAAATTAGGCAGAATCTGGCTTGAATGCATTTATATGAACCAGTTCCAGCTTCTCTGAATAAGATCTGAACTGCTCAGCTCTGTGTTTGGTACCACTGAGAGAAAAAAAAAAGAAAAAAAAGCTCCATTTAACTAAAGTAGTAAGAGCCAGTACTTTGCAAAAGAAGGAGCTCAGTTTTGTAAATAATGGCCTTTAGGAATCACTGTTTAATAATAGTGAATAATCACTGCAAAGAAAAAAATACTAAAAGAGAAAAAAATGCAAAATAGCTTTTAGCTGCTTTTGCTGGAGTAACATTAGCTCACAAATCTTACTGTAAGTACCAATGTAAGCTTTTAGAAATGACCCAAAACATAAACACATGGTTAAGCCTGAGGAAAGATATATTTTGTTTTACCAAAGCACATTGCTGGACCATAAAATATCAGTTGGGATGATACACTGAGGAGAGAGGGGAAGAGAAAAGTATTTATGAATGTTCCTTTACTTACCTGAACACTGCAAGGTTAACTTTCCCATTTGAATCTAGCTTTTATTCCTTTAACAAGTTTGAAAGAGTAAATTATACCTCTTGCTCTCCTTTAATACTAAGTGGAAATTCTGCTTGATGAGGAAGCAACAGAAGAGCTTTTAGCTGAGTTCAGTTGACAACAAGATGCATTTTTGTCCTGGCCTCTCTGAGCAAGCCCATTGAAATTCAGGTCACAGGAATGTTTCAGATTGCCAGTATTATGCCTGTTAGTTCTGGTGTTTAAACAAATTCTTCACAATCTTGATGTGCCTAGAGTAGATGTCAACAATTATATCAGCAAGGATTTAACAGAGGTAAATGCAAGCTTCCAGTCCTTAATGTACAATATACTTCACAAGGTTGTGAAGTATCACATGTCATGTATACTTCTGAATATTATTATTAATTTCAGCAATGAATCTACTTATTTAGTGGATTATTCCACCATAATGAGGCAGTCTTTCTGTGATTTAACCTCTACATAGTTTTCTTCATAGTTGCACTTACTAAGATATAAATGCTTCCTATTCTACTGCCATTACCAGTGCCATTAAACCATAACTCAATAAAAAATGCTGTCATGACTGTAATTTTGCAGGAGGACATTAACTAGTACAAGTTTTCTCTTAGCATTTTAGTGAGGACAACATAACAGTAATACTTCTGGGAAATATGTTCTTACACATCTAGCTGGTTTGCAACAAGCATTAAAAACAAAATAGATCAGAAAATCCATCGACTTCTTCAGAATAATCTTTTCAAAAAGTTAAAAGACATATTAATGTCTTGACAGTTATAAACCAATGCACTTCACATTAGAAGACAGTCTTTATAAAATGATGGGTAGGAATATGCTTAATAATATAAACCTTGATGCTTCACAATCGTTTGAGAGCTAGGAACAAATACAAATCAGGAAAAAGCTCACCAGGTGATCTATTCTGCTTTTTCCCATCATAGAAACCTTCCAAAAACTAATTAAGGACCACCATGACACTGGTTTTATTCTTTTGCCACCTTTATCCATATAACTTTCCTACAGCCTTACTGCTTCAAGCTGTCAGATTCCCAGACAAAATGCACTCCGAGCTAATTTACCTGAAGAATCCCCAAAGAGCACAGAGAAAAGATTTTCCCTCTCTTTTCTTAGAAAATGCAAGTCTACTTACCAGTCAAAATTTCCCCTAACACCTCTTTTGGCAGCACAGATCGCCCTTTGTCCCTTCCCTTAGCTTGCAACTCTTACTATAATGTTAATGCTGCTTCTGTCTGTGATTGTCTGTGCTTGTTCTCAGCTGGCCTAAACTGAATGCTTTTCCTTCTGGGGCTTAGCAACCCAGAAGTTTTCTTTTAATATTAAAGAAAAAGCGGGGATTCTACTTGGCCCAAAAAATAAAGTAGTCAAAAAATAAGAATGGAACCATTTCCCACCAGAATAATTCACAGAAACAAAATTGCTGCACTGGCTTTTGGGATTTCTCTGCCCAAGATATTATTTCTGTTCAAATTAAGAAGGTACAAATCAAGTATTTGAGAATAACTCAATCAAAAATTGAGAATAACTCAATAATTGAGATGGGCACTTGCTTGAATGAATGAATGAATGGAGTGGAAGCCTCAAAAGACCAAGGAATCTTTGTCTTCATATGCTGTTTTAGGGCTCTATTAACTAATGTAGAGATAGCATATTTAATTCCATATTAACATATGGAATTAAAACTATTTTCTAAGACATAGGATATTTATGAAATTAAATTGTTGTTCTTTAAACAAGCCTACCTGAAGCAAATTTTTATGGTGGGAAAGGGAAACTTTCGAGAGAAAGCTGCAATCTCTCGTTACCTATTTTGAACCATTCTGTAACTGATATCATCCTCCATCTTTACAAGATTTGAAACAGATGATCCTTGGATGGTTTGGGCAAAGCAGATCTCATCTTCATTTCTGTTAAAGAAATTCAGACCTGCGTAAGGCTGGTTTTAGGGGCAACAAAAAGCAAAGAAATAGTATCTAACACATATAAGGGGTACCACAAAATAGTACCTAACATACATAAAGGATACCAAATACATTGAATGCAGATGTAAGCTGAAACTGCAGGCAAGTGAAGAAAGAGAAAGATGTAAATACATGTTAAAAAACATATAAAATTGACCCCACATGGATCCTGGGAGCTGGAAAAAGAAACCAACAACATGAACATAATACTCTTCCCAGTGAAGGGCTCCAGATGCTGGCAGCTTATCCCAACACTCACCCCAACACCAGAATGAAATCACCATTAATACTCTATTAATATTCTATTGAAAAAGAATAAATGATTTGTAAACATTGCCCTAAATAAAGTGGTACTCATTTCTTCTACTGGCCAGGCTACAAGGAAATGAACATGAAACTCAAGGGGAATTACGGCAAGAATGTGACTTCAAGGAGGCTTCATTTGTATTGGTGAACTTCACACACTGTGTCCACCAGCAGACAATGGGCAAAGCTGTTGTTTGGAAAATTAAATCAAGCATTGCCCTGTTTAGAACTCTCCCAGGAATTCTGTGATGAGCCTGTATCTTAATTAGCATCTCTTCACTCTTCATTTTCTGAATGGTGACAGAAAGTCACTTTCAGAGAGAGATGCTAAGTAGGCTAGTGGCAAAATTGGCCTTAGCATTAGTTCGCATACAAATGATTCCCATGACAGCAGATTCATGTCTTCTTTATTTCTCAGGTTGTTTCCATTCTGCTACAGTGACCACAAGTGAAAAGGTGGAGGATAGAAACAGGCTTTTAACTGAGATGATGCCATAGTGGTGGAAAGGCAGAACAAGTGGAACTGCAAAAAAATATTTTAGCAAGCTTCTGTATTTCACTGAGTAATGCTTATAGTTTCATTGGACAGAAGGCCTGAAGAAGAGGAGCTTTAATGGGTATAGTCTGTCACCTCTTAAAGTGGCCACAGTGGGACTCGTGCTACCTTATGTGGATAATAAGCCAGTACCTGTGCCGCATGGAGAATGTTTGATGCCAGGATGGCCCAAGAGGTTCTTAAAGAGAATATTACCCTGCTGGGAGCATAACTTGGTTAATAGTCTAGCTTCTGAAAGCATCATGAGAATCTTTCTAAATCATCATCTATGAACTATGCTCTTAAGGAGCACTCGTCAGTCACTCAGAATGTCTAGTAGACCGAATGCACATTTGCACAACGTCGCCAGTGTGAAGAATAGGAAAACGATTCTTCTCCAGCTGCAGTGCAGAATAAAACTTCCCCTTAAATTGATAGCAAAATTTCATTTGTATTCTTCTCTTTGCTTATTACCAATTCTCACTGCAATACTAAGAGCTGCATGAGCCACTTCTCAAAAGTGCCCCGTGGCTGAAGAGGAAGGGACACTGTATATACCCTGAGCTCTCCTTGTTTTGATTCTACTGGGCAGAGTCTTGAAGAGTGAGATATATGTTCTGGATAAATGTTGTTTAGAATAGACTTTGCAAGGGATTAGGCTGGGAGGAAAGTTAATGTACATAAATATTAAATTTTAATATTCCCAACTAGTTTCTTTTGGTGGGTTTCCTTTATTTATTTATCTCCAGTAGAACTACTGCAACTCAGAGGTCTCACTTCCTCCAATTGTTATTCATACAGACAGCCCAGATTTTTTAACTCCTGAGATTTTCATATACGGAGACCTAAATATATTGTTTCTTCATAAGGAGCTGCTGTAGGGGCTGGGAAGGAATAAGAGGCTTTTTTTTTCCCCCTCCCCGCAGAGCAGGCGTGGAAAGGCTTTGTGCAGCTTGGGCAGAAATTTCGTGAGAGCACTGCTTTGGTTAACCACCCGTTGGGCCAGGGAAGTCAAGGACAGACTCTTTCCAGTTGCAGCGCTTGTGATCTCACGAGCTACTTCACTGCAGTCAGCCTGCACGTATCACCCCTTTTCATTCACATCAAAGAGAGCAAAAGGTAAAGCAAACAGCTGATCCCAAGGTAGCAGCTCACTGAGCTCTCTGGGAGTGAAAATCAAGAGTTGCAAATTTTAGGCCAGCACACTCCAGTATGTGAATTAACTCAATGCCCAAAAAGGGGGAGTTCTGCTGTGTATGTCAAGCTGATGAAAGCTTTGACATCAGAAAAAAGCAATTTTCAGACAGGAACAAGAACTTGGCAAAAGAATACAGAAGACCCCCTTTATAATCTTCTAAGCAACATTAAGAAGGATGGGAGAAGGGAGACAGATACCATACACAAAAAGCTATTACAGATGCCAGCAAACATCTCTTCCCATTCCCTTCACCGGTACAGCAGCTGCTCTGAAGAAAATAGCAGCAAGGAATGTAAGTGAGCTCAAAGTACTTGAGATATCCAAAAGGCACAAATATGTATGTGAACAAAAGGTTAAAAGCAAACTACATATAAATATTAGGCTGAAAAAAAAAAAAGGGCATCCTTTGCCCAACCTCATCTAATCCTGGAAATAAAATCGTTTCAGTTTGAATTAGAATTCAGTTTGAATTGAATTGAAAAATTGTTTCAGTGTGAATTTAATCTTAATATCCAGTGTTAAATTCTAGTAGGTGTACACCATAATGAATAAGAGCCATAAAGCTGCCAGTGACCTTCTGGTCATCTAACAGGAAAACTCAGTCCAAAGCTGAACATTTATGCAGCTGGTTGAGCTGTTTCATGCCTGACATTCTGCAGTACATATGAACTGGTCCAATGCATCACATGTTGTTTTTATCATATCAGAGCACTGAGTGTGGATTTCAGATTTCATGCCCCATTCATACCTTATTATCCAGATTGCATAATGTGTACTACCCTAAAATGTCTTTTGGTCTTCCTTTTGGAAAGTTTCCTCAGGGTCTGGCAGCAAAATAATAATGGGCAGATCTTCACCTCAGTAGCATCTGTGTAAAAACTTAGACTGAGAACTGATGAAATGATGTTTTCCCTCTGTTCTGAACATGTTCCTGAGCAGGGAATGATTTAAACACTTGTAGGAAATTGCCTTCAGGTTACACCTTTGGATATTAACCATAACTGTCCCACAATAAAGTTTTTTTAGCAATTGTTAAACAAATCTTCCCCAATCCCTTGGGTTTAACCAAAGTGTCATCATGGTTCAAGTAAATCTCTCCCACTTCCTCACACTTTCATGTTATTTCACTTATGTGTGTGCTATTTGCCAGGTCCAGTACAAAGTGCTATCTTAGAATTGAATAAAAATTCCATCACAAGACCCTTTATAGTTTTTCCTTTAGTTTATTTAATGTTTTTCTGTGTTGGCTACTACCTCTAGCAGTGGTTTTATTGACACTAAAGATATTCTTGCATCTGTTGCCAATGTTGCCTTTGCCTCTGACTCTCTTCTTCCTTTTCTTTGGCTTACAGAGAGTGTCTTTCCAAAGAGCTGGTGTTGGCAGCAGCTAGTTTAGACTCACATTCTCTTAAAAAAATGCATTTTATGTTAGATGATACAATGAGGTGCATTATAACACTAATCCTCCTGACCCTACTCTCTAATAAATTCTCTGATTTACATGCTTTTTAAGCATTCATGAGACAATTTTTCCACTTCGTATAACTCAGTGAATTCAAGAAGTTATGTTAGTGTTCTATCACCAAGGAACAGTAGAATGCAAGAGTGGATTTTTGACTTCTTGTGAAATCAAACCAACGGTCACAATGATCACTGTATTTTATTTGTGTCAGGTTCTCTTTGTTTGCAATAACACAGATAAACTTTTAGATATACAAGCTCTGAAGCTTTACCTTATTTAGACAACACCCACAATAGCGTAACTGCTGAATGTAATAGACATATGTATCTGAAAGGGACTCTAGGTACTCCTTTTCCCATTTAAGTTGATGAGAGTACCCAGTAAGCAAGATCCAGCCTACAATTACAAAAGGCATTGACAGTCTCAATTCTGTGTTGTAAAGAACAGTATAACTGTGGAACATATCTCTGATCAGTGCAACAGTGTTTACGCTGGTGTTATTAAGAGCAAAATTTCTGTTTTTTTTTCTGTGAATTAACATAAGCAAAGAATAACTCTTCAATATAATACAATAACTCTTCTTTCATACTGTATTTGTCCCGGCAGGCAGAGCACTATTGCAAAGTAATATCACTGGTGGGCTAAATAATGCACAAATGATAGGAATTGTTATCTATTGCTTACAGGCCTTTACACGTTCTGAACACCGAACGCTAAAGAGGCACATTAAATCTTTCAGTTCCTGTTATCTCAATGCTGCTGTGTTCAAGACTACTCCTCTTGCATTAGGTCGGAGCAACCTAAAGGTTTTCTAACTCAGGTCAGATATAACAAGACAGGGAAAAAAAAGGAACCACACTAAAATTATTTACATTACTTTGCTAATTACATACCTAGCAATTTTAAGAGTGTCAGCAGAAACTGGATGGAATCCTAAAGCTTTATTCCACTTATTGGATGTGATGCAATTAGTAATCACGGCAGTTTCGCTGAGGTTTATGAAATTATACTACCATAAACCAAAAGAAAGATACCTAATTTTGTATTTTATTGTATTCATAGAACAGCATTCTCTTGCCATGGAAAGAGAGAAATAAATTTAGGTTCTCTTTCCCCATTAAGTAAAAGAACTCACTGTATGCATGGGGTAAGAATGGAAGGCCAAATCGGACTAACGTGCCCACAGGGAAAGTTAGGAATGAAACAACATAAACACTAGAGCTTTATTCCTAAAACCTTCCCTGAGACCAGCATTCTCTTGGAATTTTTCTGCTGTATTGTAATAGATCTCGTTATCCTTTTGTAGTCGAATCGTGTGTTTTACAAAGCATAGCATTCTTAGTATTTTATGACAGAGAACTTGACAAGCAAAGGGACTTGTTGCAGTTTAGTTGGTTGATGATTTCAAAATTTCAATCTCAAAGACAAAAACTGCACATTTTCCTGGATGAAAATTGGATAGACTACTTTGTTTAAATGAGAAAAGCTGTTCCATTCTTGTAGTAACATTAATGACTTTTTGGAATTGTGCATAAGTGATGCAAATTACTTTAGCCTAATCTTTGCAACACTCCACGTGATTAACTAATGAAACTATCTTGGTAACTTTTAATCTTATAAAAAAAAATGATAACACACAGATGTACAAACCCACATTCATGTGTTGTTTTATTGGTGCGTTACAATATTACATCTCCTTCACACTGAGAGAGCATGAGATTAAAATACATTGATCCACAAAAATGCCTTCCCTACTTTGCACTGGTAATTACAGTGCCTGCAGATCCCACTATAAGCTTCACTTCATTATATCTTTCACAGTTTTAATTACATTTTAATCAAAGCTTTTACATGGTCTATTTTATGACTTTCAATTTAATTATTCCCATTAGAACACATTATTCTTTACTTTTTTTCGCAAAGTTCAATTCGTCTTGCAGTATAGCTGTTTATGCTGCATTACATTTCATATTTCAATCTTTTAACAGCCAATGCTCATTTAAGGGCTGCATAAGCACACCCCATCCCAATGAAGATAGCTTGTTTGTATCAAAAGCCATTAAAATACAGGAAATGTATCAAGTAGAGTTAGGAGGCCCCACTCATTTTTGAGAACAATCCAGATCTATATAAAAACATGCAAAATGCACTATGCATCAGTAATAAACTTCTAATTTTGCTTTAAGATTTTTTGACAATTGCATATAATCTGGAAGACTAGGGTTCCTGCTGAAATTAAAAGCTAATGGAAAGACATGTAAAGACATGACACCCTTACTCTAGGGCTCTAGGGCTTTTTTTTTTTTTTTTTTTTAAGTCTCCCATATGAAGCAATAGACAATAATATCCCTGTTACAGAATTCTGTTGGATGGTTTAAAAATTTTATAGAAAGATTAAACCTCCACTAAAGTGTGTGGATTTCTAAATAAGATTTCAATTACTCTAAAGAAATGTTCTGTCAAATCCAGTGCAAACGCAATGCCCACATAACTTTGCTTATGCTAGTTTCATAAACTGGCATGTGTACACCAGCAAAACACAGCTATGTTTGGACAACCGACTCTGTTTTAGAACTCAGAATACTTCAACTATGTCAGTAAAAAATCCTACCCCTAACTGACATAGTCAAACTGATATTAATTTTATGAGCAGATCAGGCCTAATTTCTATAAAACTCTGCTGGGTTCATGCTTTCTACGTTTTATTCCTTAATGCCATTTCATTTTTAGAGTTATTTCCAAATATTATAGATGCTTACTCATAGTATGGCTGCAGTCTCTTATACACAAATATTTCAGCTGATCTTTAAAGGGACCCTAATTTACTTGATATAAAAATTCAAGTGTTGCCAATGAGGAAATAGCTCTTCTCAAGAAAAATCTACACTGCTTACCTTTGACAGAATTAAATGACAAGCACTACATGAAGACACAGAGCTGTTTGAATCACAAAATGCCTAAGAGGCCAAGACATATTCAACCAGGAACACATAAATTATAACTATGGCAGCAGTCTCCTCCAGTCTAAAGCACCATAATAATGGTTGTTGATCAACACTGTTTTGATCATTTTTAAGCAGCAGCTTCACCCAAAATCTACTCAACTGTCAAGATGTGGTCTAGACCACGTCGCTGAACTTTCATAAGATACCTAAGAAAAGAAATTATGGAATCTGACATTCTGCCACCCGAAGGTACATCGTTTTACAGGAATGTGATGTATACTACATGGTGCATATATAATAGGATTCTAACAATAATAAATTAACTAAAGTAGATTACTCATACACTAAGTAATCTTCTCTGCACCTAGAGGGTTTCAATTCAGGCGAGTTTTGATACAGGTTCCAAGCTAACCTTGGCAAAAACCATGCTCAAGAAGATAACGAGTCGAAAGTGTGGGATGGGTCTAATGAAACACTGTTTCCAGCATTCTCTGGAAATGTTATGGTGCTGTAAAATACCATTAAGCATTTGTGGTGGTGCGCTCAAAGTCACAAACGAAAAGCTTTGCATTTTGTAAGACCACCAATGCGGCAGTGAGTCACTACACAAAAATGAACATGGCACGCAGATTCACAGAAAACATTGTATTTCTCCATGTTCATATTTTTAGAATTTTTACATTTTAGGATTTTTAAAAATTGTTTTAAAGACTTGAGTTTGTTGAATGTCATGGGCATTGTTTACTTTCATTTGCTTTTGATTGGAATTACAGCAAGAGTTCTCAAAAAAACTGCTAACAATCTAATATCAAGTTTCTAACCCATACTGGAAACATACATTATTGCAAACTGATTATCTTAACAGTTTGGAATTTCTTGAATATCAGCATCCTCCTGTGGAACTACTAACGTGACTTGGCTTGACTGTACAAACTCTTAAGCCTTGATACCTTTCAGCTGCTTGATTGTTAGTAGCTCAGAATGATCCTGCCAAAACTTGATGATGAACACAAAATTCTCAGAGCATGTACAGATTTATTATGTTAGAAGATAAACATAAGGATTCTGCCCTCACGTATCAAATTACACGAAGTGGTTAGCTGCAACAGATGCTGAACATCTGACGAAAAGTGCTGTGTGTACTCACCATGCATCAAAAGCAATGAGTGCTGAAGACAACCAGAACTTTCTAGCAGATACTCAGTACTTCAGAAAATCTGTTTCCAGATCTACTATATCTTCAGACTACATCCTCCTAAAAATTCTCTTAACCTCCAAGCGGATTTTTTTATTAACGATCTTTCCCCTCCCCGAGATAATCCATCTTTTTGCAGTAGACTGAAAACAGACAATTCAGCAAGTCAATATGAACGGAATATTTAACTTTAAAAGTATGAGGATATTCTAGCATTAAAAATAAAATATTTCTTTTTTTTTATAAAAAGGAAAGAAACAAAAGAAAAAACACAGACCAAATGTATAGTAGGAAATACCATGTTAAGAGACTGATTTGGAGGAAATGCAAGAAGGCTAAAAGTTCATTCTGCACATTTCTGAAAGTCATACTGGTCCTTCAGTTATTCCCTCTAGAGGCAGGCCAGTAGCATTATCTGTTGTAGGTCTCTCTTCTTTCTTCATTGAATTCTGATCTAGCAGGCTGACATAAGATTTATGACAAGCTGTATTACCCAAAGGAGGGTAGTGTTGTCTGTAGCAAATATAAGCGAAAATGAGGCCAATGATCCCTCCAGCGAAAGCATCTAGGTAAGAAAAGCAATAAAATCAGATGCATGTTACCACAGAAAGGACAGCCAGTAGTGAAAACTACAAGTAAAAGGCATATGATGGACATGGAAGTGTTTGACCCAGAAAACATGAAACACAAAGTTTCATAAACAACCTGGAGCCAAACACTACAATCACTCAGGATACTTAAAATCAGCATTTTACTTTGAGCCATCTCCAATATTTTGAATACCCAAAGGTACGTTTCAGAAGAAAATGACCCTGGGAAACAGAGAGGCTTCCAAGGCCTATCAAACATTCATTCATCACATCCCTCACCTCTCGCTCTCTAGTGGGCCATGATTTCCAATAGCCACCACCAGATCTTCTCTTTTTGAACAATACAGCCGAACTGGTTCTGCTGAGGGAGACCAACACTCTCCAGATAACCACCAACAGCCTAAACTGCTGTACTGACTGCAGCCTGCAGCTTGTGTCTGTCTGAGAACCCCCCGGAATGACGGCAGCCACTCCATGGTCATTTATGCACTGCACTGTTGACAGCTCTGTATTCGGGATGGTGTTGTCCAATGGAAATGCACACTTCCTATTCCATACTATAGATTAGACTAGACAGGGAATCAGTATAGAACAGGAAGAGAAGCAATTGTATGAGATAACCTAATCTTTCCTGGGTGCAGAACATCAATATTAGAAAAACATCACAGAATCACAGAATGGTTGAGTTTGGAAGGGACCTCTAGAGATCATCTAGTCCAACCCCCCTGCTCCAGCAGGGGCACCCAGAGCATGGGGCACAGGGTGGCAACCAGGCGGGTTTTGAAGATCTCCAAAGGAGACTCCACAACCTCTCAGGGCAGCCTCACAGTAAAGAAGTTCTTCCTCATACAGAGATGACACCCTCTGTGTTTCAACTTGTACCCATTACCTACCCCTTGTACTAGCACTGGTCACCACCAAGACGAGTTTGGCTCCATCATCTTTACATTCTCTCCTCAGGTTTTTGCATATGTGGATAAGACCCCCTCTCTGTCTTCTCTTCTCCAGGCTAAACAGGCCCAGCTCCATTAGTCTTTCCTCATACAACAGATGCTCCAGTTCCTTAATCATCTTTGTTGCTCTACGCTGGACCCTCTCTGGAAGCTCCACATCCCTCTTGTCCCGGGGAGCCCAGAACGGCACCCAGTACTCCAGGGGCGGCCCCACCAGAGCCGAGCAGAGGGGCAGGATCCCCTCCCTCCACCTGCTGGCAACGCTCCTCCTGATGCAGCCAGGATCCCGTTGGCCTTCTTGGCCACGAGGGCACATTGCTGCCTCATGGGTAACTTGGTGTCCATCAGGACTCCCAAATCCCTCTCCATGGAGCTGCTTTCCAGCAGGTCAACCCCTAATCTGTCCTGGTGCCTGGGGTTATTCCTCCCCAGGTGCAGCACCCTGCACTTGCCTTCATCTAAGGCTGCCCTCTATTTTCTACCTCTGCAAGCTTTGGTATAGGAAGAATTGCAGAAATGAGGACAGAAAGGTGCAACAGGCAAATTTTGACAATACTGGTGACTATAAAGAGTCTAATTCCATTTGCCATCTTGCTCTTAAATTACATTATTCAGTGCCTGTGTTACAGCTCTTGCATTTTTTCACACAAGGAACATATCCTTATTTGCACCTATAGGGCTGAAAGTTACATCAGAAACTCAGTAATGAAGAATGTAGTCCTTGGCAGAGCAACAATACTGGGTATTCTCTATAAACTGAGCACATTTGTTAAAACTGCAGAGAGGGAAATTCTGAACAGCCTTTTAACAGATAAACCTGCTTTTAACAGATATACCTATGGAACAAAACCTGAGAAGTTTAAGACCGAGACAAATATCTTTAAGAAATGTGGTTTTATGTAATAGTTGCCTGTCAGGGAAGAGGACTAGGACGAATGACCCCTTCCAATCCTATGCTCTCTTCCTATACGCACAAAGGACACAATGAAGCTACATAAATAATATTGATTATAAATTATAATCTGTATAAATCTTTTCCTGTTGAGCTGTTGTGAACTTACTCACAGCAGTCCTCTCTGAGAGTAGGATGAAAGAGTTTGCAGCTCTCAGTAGATAAATATTGAGCAGCCTTTGCAGTTGAATTCCACTGCGACTTTCAATGCAGATGCTTTCTGAAAGCCTTTGAGATTACTTATTTCCTGATTGCAGTTGCTTGATGGAAGGACGTACTGAGAACTCCATACATCTAAAGAGATTTCTGAATTATTGTACAGAAGAATTCCTACCTCTCATGATGGACGTCAGTGACAACATAGGAGGGCAAGTATTCTGAGTAAAGGGCCTCAACCAGACAAGACTATATAGATGAGATGCTGGAATAACTTGCAGAATTGTGAAAGTTTATTGTGAAAACAGTCAAGTAGTCCCTGCTTGCCAGATTTTAAAATTATCTTTCCTTGTTAAATTAATAAAGAGTATTTTAAATAAAGTTAAATGTGGTACTATGATGTGAAAGCTTTTTTTTTTTTTTCTTTTTTTTTTTTTCTTTCAAACAAGCTAAATCCAGTTCTCCTTGAAGTTAGTGAGAGTCAATGCACATTGGTTCACTAGAAATAATTTCCATTAACAGAGACACTGGGCAGAGGTGCAGCAATAACCATTCCCTACGTTCTAGCCTGCACCATCAGGCCAGAACCCCTGGAAATGTGCCTTGATAAAATGGCACTTGTCCTTCCAAGAGAAATGCATCATATTAATTCAATATGTTTTGATTAAGTGTAAGAAGCATTTATTAAAATGTCTTTCAATACATGTAAACAAAAACACCTCCTCTTCTTAATTAGAGCAAACTAGATTTATTCCAGGTCAAAGATGTTGCAATCCTTCGTGGTTTTCCTTCCACAGCTGAAGACAGAGATTATACCATCAATCCTTATATCATTCCCCATCCCTAAAAAGTCCCAGGCAGGGATGCAAGCTGCATTTCAACTATATAGAGCAACACAAATCTGAAGAGCTATCACTTTGCCACTAAATAGTCTGGTACGTTGAGCAGCTCTATGGACTTCACCAGAGCTACTCTAACAAATATCCACTGAAGATATACCCAGCTGGAAGATTATAGTTTAGTCTCTCCCTTTTATGTATAAGTGTTTGTGCAGACAGCAAATACCCAGGAAACCACAACTGCTCTCTCACACTTTCACAGTGCAATCGGTGGCAGCCACATGCAGACTGTAAAATTTAAGATACAGCTCTGAGAGCATGAACAAGTTTAATTTGCATCCTGTACACTCTCCCTACTTTTGCTATCCCCTATCACAAGGACTCCCAGAGAAATCAGTTCTGAAAACACACTGTGAATCATGCCAGATCCTTTCCACATCAGATCCTTTCCACTCTGTTCAATACACTTAGCTTCAGTATAGTTAATATCTTGACTCAAAAGTCTCTTGCTATTCTTTGACATTGACTTACAGGTCATGCACCCATACTTATACTTTGTCTCAGGCTGTGAAGGTATGAGCCCTTGGGAATCTCATGATCATTTCTAGATAGCTAGGATATGATGGATAAATCAAAGCCTCCTTCTAGTACAACTAAGTTAGTAGCACCTTAGTGGCAGTAAACTGGAAGGAGCATAAAGAGAAGTACTAATACGCAAATTTTTAGAGAACATAACCAATAAGAAAAGATGAAAGGAACACACAATACTTGAGGAGTTGATGCCAGGATATCATACAAAGTTATAAAGAGAAGGGTGCTCAATTTCTCTGGTCCCTTTGGGAAGGACATGCATAATGTCAGCTCACCTGTCAGTAAAGACAATTTAGGTTAAATATGAACAAATAATTTCTAATTGTGAATGTAGTTAAATTCTGGGCCAGATTTTGTTGGAATCGTCTTCACTTTTTTTTTTTTTTTTTTTTAAGAAAAGACTAGAAAAAGCCTAGATTTCTTTCAGACTCACCTTTAGCTCTTCCCTATAAAATTTCCACTTAGTTACTTAGAAAACTAATATTTTCAGAACTAGAAATCCACACGGAGAACTAGAAATTTAAAAAGTGTCAGTGTTTTCAGGACACATAATATAATGCACTAAAAATTCACTAATATCAACACTAAGACTTTGAATGCTACATCTTCTAGCCACACCAAAGGGAGCCCATAAAAATCTCATAATATTAATCCCGAGTCCATTCTATGGCTTTTTAATGTACCACTACTCCATTTCATCTCCCACCTACAGCACACTAAGTCCTGCACATTATACTTATGGTCCTTGCTCATTCCCAACAGCATAGTTAAGACTATCACAAAGCAACCATAAGTAATTTAAAACAATTGGCAGACTCTGCTGAGCATTAAAGACAAGGCCTGAGTGTCTGTGTTGTATTCTACAGGGTGAACAAGTCTTTCCCTTGAGAATGTAGGTCTTTTAGGCAAAAGCTAAGGTGACCTGCAAGGCAATGTCTGCCAGCACTGTACTTAGCTGGGGAAGATGTATCTGTGTTTTCAGCTCCATCTCCTTAAACTTTAAAGACAAAAATATGAGCAGCTGTAATGGATGCAACCACAACCCCTTGGGTGTAGTTTGCTTCTATCATATATAAAATACACCATCTTATCTGCCTCATAGCACATGTTTTACTCCATAAATAATTCATACTCTTAGCAAGACATATAACACACCGCAAACATGCATTCACATTCACTCATTCTTCTCTGTTGCACAATTACAGACCTCAGACAAGCCTGGGCTTACCTACTGTGTGCAAGATGCATAACCTGCCTTCTGCCCTGCCTACCAGCTTGACAGGGCAAGCATCTCGTGTTCAACAGCCTTGTGCTGGATGCTCTCTCCAACACAGAGTGTCTGTGAGCAAGACGAGCCCTGTAAGAAGACAAGGACTCTACAGGAAAGCAGGAGACTTTAAAAAACATGGCAAGGCTAATGACTTGTGGTTAAGCAGCTGTGGGAGAACAAGATGCTGTCTGAGCACAAAAAAAAAGCCGAGTGAGAAAAAGCATGTAACAGGCTGAGCCTTGCTCTGGTATATGGGCAGCTTGTGTATAAGGAAAGAAAGTGCTCGGCCGCACAGAGATACGCCATACATAGCTGAAACTAGGTAGAGTAACCAAGCCTAGTGTGGAATGATACTTCCTAGAAAATACGTCAAGTAAACAATATTTAACCAATACAAAGCAGATACTGCGGTATTCTTATTAGCAATACCATATAAAGCCAAGATGACCTAGGTAACAGAACCAGAAATACCAGCTTCGGGTACAGATGTAGCATAATGTAGGCAAAAAAAGGTGGGTCGAGAACTCAGAAAAGTGAAGTTATCTGTTATAGTTACAGCTTTGCATTATAACGCTGCCTCATTTACCTGAGAATGTTCATGTAATATGGAAGATCAAATGCTTCCACTAGAAGCATCAAGAAGCAACTCAAGAAGAGCTTAGGACTAAGCATCCTTCAGTCTTAAGTATGCTTCTCTTCAGAGCATCTCCTATTATGAGATATTTAAGGAGGCACGCTCAGCCAAGGACACAATTTGTACAACTCAACTACACCTCCAATGCTGCTCTCATACTTTTATGCACCTAGGAGCAAGTAAAGCTTGCTCTAACATGACTTAACGTCATGAATTCAATGAAAAAAAGTGAAACAAAGAAATAGAAGACTAATTTAAAAAGGCAAAGAAGAACAGTAAAAAGGTATTTCCCTGGCTCACCTTGCCAGTGATGCTTGTAATCACACATACGTGAGAGGGCAATCATCATGGCACAGTAGAGAGGCAGAATCGCTGCACAGAGCCGCCAGCTCTTCCCCCGGCCGTTTTCAGTGAAGCAGTGCAACTTTCCAGCTAAGTAGAAGGTGGTAAAGCCAAGGCCTGAAAATGCAACTGATAAAGAAAAACACAGAATTACCGTGCGTTGCCTCACTGTCCCATTTGATACTATCCATTGTGACAGACTGTGTTTGTAACATCGATCAGATGCAGATTCCTAGGACTCTTGGCATAGGCTGATGAACTTAAGCACAAAAAATTAACATCTCTTCCACCTTCTAGGGGAGATTTTTTCTTGTGCTTTTTCTGTTTGTTAGATGACCCTCAAATATTAGTTTGATTAGTTTTATTTCCACATTTCCATCTTCCCTACCATATGCCTTCTTTTTTTTAAAATCTTTACAAAAAGATTTTCATACTGAAACCTGACCATAGTATTTCTAGACAGAAGGGCAAAGTGCCTTTTGGCTTGATTCTCACAAGACCTATAATGTCTATCCTAGAGGGTTTAAAGCAGCATTTAAATCAGATGCTGACTCTCCTAAATAAACTATCTGAAATGTTGAGTCTAAACCTCCTATGTTAACATGCTCTTATATTGTGGATATATATTGTCCAGTCCATAACATAGGTCTTCAGTTCACACATACTCTTATTTAGAATTACTAGCAATTCCAATGCAGGACACCCTGCCATACGGGAAGAAAACAAAACAAAACAACAAACAAAGAAGAAAAACAGAAAAAAAAAATGTGCATACCATTCTGAATAGCAACAAGTTTTATCAGAGCAAAAACATGCAAGAGAAATATGAGCTTCGTACAAGATGAGGTGCTAGAAAGCAGAACAGTGACCAAAACACACTCCTATGTTAATGTTCCTAGCTTTATATTTTATTAATGCTGTGGGAATATAAAACATCTCTGATATGCATAAAAACAGATTTTACCATGAATACATCAGTATTTACATGCTATAGGAAATGCAAGGAAACCTTTTCTTCATGCACCTATACAAGTGCTTGTTCCTTAAATTCTTTAATCTAAACCTTCAAAACTGAGCTTTCATAGTCACAATTCAAGCACAGCCAAGCCAAACTACAAAACCACAAAAAATATATAACACAGCAGTGAAATAAAAATATACTGCATGGCATTTCAATGACACAATTTGGCTCTTAATTAACAAAAGATTTTTTTTTTTTTAAGATAACATTATCACTTATTTTTGAGGTAGGATTTTGAGCTGAGATCTTCCACGATATTTATCACTTATGAAAGATTTTATCGTTACTGGAGCATTCTCAGACAACTGACTAGAAAGATGAGCAGTTAAAGAATTTGCTTTAATGCAGCTCTCTTAATAAGGAAAAATCTCTTCTTGGTAAGTGACATTCTAAATTTTTAAACCAAAATAGACCTTCAAGTTGAACTGAAATGACTTTGCCAGCTGAAATCCAGAATAAGTTTGCAACTCATGCGAAACGTTTGCCGTATAATCAAATTGGAAACTTTTTTTTTCTGTCCACGCTAATCTACATTATAAACACAGACTATCACAACGGATACTTTAAAGAGGTAAAACAGCATAGAAAGATACTCTTAGCTTGGTAACTATGTACATCTTACCTTGGTAGCTATGTAAATTTTTAAACTCATGATTTCTAGGCTTCTTGATTGCTATCTATGGAGGTTCTTAAAAACTTCATGTTTAACTGTAAATATCTTCTTTGTGGAGTTTTTTTAAGACTTACCTGCATGCTGTTTAAATGGTAAAACCGTTAGAGAAGTAACTGGACAGATTCCATAGACTAGACTAGGAGTTATAAATTACTGGCTCTGGCATGCTAAAAGCAAAATGGGCATAAAAGTACAGAGTAAGACAATGTACATCACAAGACAAAGTTCAAGATGTATTTGATTTCAAAGAACACGAGCAAGTCAACATTTCAGCTCAGGAACTTTGCTTTGTATCTTCAGTTCTGTTTCATCTCATCAAGGCTACCGCATAAGCCTCGGTACCAGCTCCACTACTGTCCTGGAGGTGGATGGCAGGAGCCTACAGATAAAAGATCACTGATTTAACTGTGTGGCAGACAAGAGCAGCAGCAGATATACCTAAACAGGCTTTGGAGCAAACCTTACGTTATTAAAAGAAAGAATTATTTCTCTATAATTTACATTTTTTTCTATAATCTGCCACTTTTCCAGGAGAAGGTGCTCAAGAAATAACAGAGTTCAGCAGGATCTATATTTGCAAGAAGGCAACTTTTGCCTTAGATAGGTGGTGTGTACCTGGAAACTGAAGTTCAAGAAGACTGACTCATAAGCACTATTCCAGGGGGATTTAGCCTTGATGCGTGATGGAAAAGTAATATAATGCTGCTCTAGCTTTTGGCTATGAAACTAATATTCTGCAGAGTGGCTTTACATTGCAATATTGCAAGATTGATTTTCCTCAGCCTAGATCATGCACATCCAAAGCAGAGATTTTTGCCCCATGGTCACAGTGTGTGCACAACCAGCAGCTGAGAAAAACATGGAATTAACTGCTGAGTGCTCTGGGATGTGGCAGTACACATTACAAACATAACTATATGTTCTGAAACAGCTCAACTGCTGTGCACTCCATGTAGGCTCCTGCTTGGCTTGACAGCTATACTTCAAAGATGTGGTCAGTCAATAACATTAAGAAAACCGATTCATTGCCAGAAAGTCTGGGCCTATAGGTAAGACTTACATTCAAGAATTAGTGAATCCATGCAATATATTTGAACAGACTTTAACAGAAATTAATACTCTGATTGCATAAGGAAGGCAAGGAGCAACATGATGTGCCAACCAACACTGGCACAAACAAATGAGAGAAATGAGTTTGCTTTAGTTTAAGAGAGTGCTAACTAAAGACAGATGCCTATGTAAATTCCAGACAGAAATACTTGATTTTAAATGTTGGAAGAAGAGAAAGGAATGATTTAAACACATGTTGTAAAGAAACTGGCTTGTTTTTTCAATTGGTGTTGCTGAGCACATGAAAACCTTCCTCTTACAAGCCATATGTTCTGTAAGGACTTAATAAAACACTGTAGGTTTTGTGTACCTATTGAAATAAAGAATATGGAATATTTGCATTGCAGGAGCTCTGAAAGCCTTAGCTGAGAGAGGGCTGCCATTATGCTTTGTGTTATGTGAACACAGAGACTATTCTACCGTATCCCACAAAGCTTAGACTAAAGATAAAAAAAGAGACAAGGTGGAGGTGCAGAGAGCTAAAGAAATTTGCCCAAGAAAGGATAAAATCCAGCTTCTGGAAAGGCAGGATCTGTGCCCTAACTTGACACTCATGCTGCCCCCATGTTCTTCCTTTGCATTCAGAAAGGTGTCACTGAACTCTTCTCTTTTTAAACAGAGTCCCTACAAGTTCTTAAGAAATTAATGGAACAGAAGGGAATTTTGGAATGAAAAGGGTAAGTTTGACTCTTATGGTAACAGTTGCTTTGAGTATATTTGTAGAAGATGAAGGACTCAAAATGAGAGGAAAACAGATTAAACAAATTTGATTTGTCCCCTTATTGTTCACATCCATTTCCTGTCTTTGCTGGCAGCAAAAAGGCTTTGGGGAGATGGGGCTATCTCAGTACCAGCAAAGATGCTGCATTTGCAGATCTTGCATCTGTCTGTAGATTTTGAAGGGACTCCTGATACTGAGATTTGTAGTGCATATGGTGGATATTTGGGGGTTTCTTCAAAGGAATCAAAAAAAATAAAACTGATAATGTTTTCTGCTATAGTTATATGGTTTTATTTCTAACTATTATCACCAAAAAAAAATGTTTAAAAAAGAATATGCACTCTCCAGGTGATGAAACTATATAGTCAGCCGTGAATAGACATTAGTGTGTGATAATATTAATCCCCTTTGCATTTTTTTTTATACCTATTTTTATACCTACTCCACCGGTTTCCTTTTCTTATTTTTAACCAGACCTACTGGTTATACAGACCTTGAAGTCAAAGGTTTCCAATTTATTTTGTTTTGAATATGGCTAGAAACTGTTCAGAGACCATACAGCAGGTTTTGGGATACTATTCAACTCAGCAGGTGCTAGAGGGGAAACATGGTCCTTCTCCTCATACCAAATGAATTCTCTATTCCCATCTTCAGAATGAGATTCAAATACCAGCTGCACATAGGATCAAGTTTAAGTCACTGCTGTAAGGTGTCCTAGTTCAAAGAGCATACTGGGCTGTCCCTGCACGTAATGCTGCTTATTTTGTCTGTTGGATAAGGACTGTTCAAAAGTTCAGAGCTGGCAGCCAGAAGGGACCAGTGGATCGTTTAGTCTGACCTTCACTATACCACACCAAGTTAAATTGAAACCCACATTCTGGTGCTAATAAAGCATAATTTTCAGAGGAATAATATGAAGATACTTGGAGGAAGAGAAATCCTCTCTGTGCTCTTCATTATTTCAGATATGAGGGCTCACAATACGAGCCAGTTAGAAATTCTAACTTAAAAGCACGAGTTTAAAGACTAAACTGCCCTCACCATGGGCCACACTCATCTGAGGTTCTGATATGGTAAAACATTTACTATAGGAAGAGAAAGATAAATGATGAGCCCAAATGAGAGCTCAGGCTCGTAAGAAAGGCTCTCCATCAGACTTCACACCACAGTTTGTTGCTCCTGCTTCACAATAATCATACACATGAAGAATTGACACAACCACTGTTACAAGTAGTTTGTCAATTTATTAAATTATGGAAACAGAGTGACCACCCATTTAATAAAAATATGGTATAATTGAGCTGCTGGAAGATGATGTCAAACACATGAACAAGCTGATCCAAACAAATATCCTCCCTTCAGTCTTCTAATTTAGATTGTTCTCTTTTTCCCCCTCTGCTCAATAAACCTGAGACAGGTATTTACTTTGAAACGTATAAGGCTCTGCATCATGTAAGTCTGTATATCCAATACCTGGCTCAGGGATAATGGGAATAAAAGAAAAGAGTGCGAGCAAGCCTGTCATACTTGTGCAGGTTTTTGCTTTGTCATAGAACACCTAAATGCACCTAAAATGATGGTTAAACAGCATCACAGCACAACTACTGCATTTTAGCCTAGCAGTGCAAGAAATAACATATTTACCTTTTATTACTTGCACAGAAGAGTGATCATTTGATGCTGCAACTGGCTCCCTTTGCTGGCAGAATGAAAGCAAAAAAAATGGCAAAGCTGCCAAAATGTCTAAGATTTGATCAGTACCACCAGCCATATAGTTTGTCACTCAAAATTGATGTTTGCAGTGAGAAATACTGCTAGTACAATATCACTCTTTAAAAACCTCCATTTAGGGATGCTTAATATTTAATACTCAGGGCTAATATTTATGCATCTTCTAGATGCTGCTGGTGTGAGGACTGCAGGTGAGAGGTTACAGACATTAGGTGTTGATAAATAGCTATGAATTCCAGAGGTGTTTCTGAAAAAAATCTCAAAATGAGAATTTTGTATGAATTGATGTCATTAAGTAGGGGAAAAACAGAGGAATAGTTAAAAAATTAGTGAAAATATTAGGAGACCATGATCACCTTCCAAATTTCCACAAGTAAGCTACAAAGATCTACACACAGGAAGAACTGAAAGCCAAAGTGTAACTCACAGCTCACAAGCTCCCCCAGTACTCAAATAGTCTTTACTACTGAGTATTAAGGTAAATGTGTCAAAAAAGAGGTAAACTACAACAGAAACACAAATATTCCTGTATATCCTTGCCATTTAATTTGAAAAACCATAAAAGCCCAACATGAATCTATTTTCCTGCATATCTAAGAAATCTATTCTTTATTTCCCTGGGTTCTTCTTTAAGTGGATGAAATATTTCAGAGAGACATTGCAATACAGCTGCTAATCACAAGATTTGTCTTGAAAATAGGGAAGTAGCAGCAATTACAGCCAAAAATCTGTAGCTTGTAGCTCATCTGTTACTTAGAATGTTCATTCTGAGTTGAAGGAAATATGATTACCCTCCATGAAATTACTAGCTAAAGATAATTAACAGTTCAAATTTAGACAGCCAACTATAATTGCATGTACTGCAGCAATATTCGATAAAAATTGTTTCAGGATAGCAAACAATTCTATTGAAATACAACTATTTCTTCACCCTGAAACACATAGATCATTTTAATTTCTCAAACAAAATGAATGGCTTTTTAAATGCAAAATGATTTACTTTCTACAACTAAATTCAATTACTTATTGAAAAAGGGAGGCAGACTTAGCTATCCAAAGATATAATATTTTCCAGTCTTCTTTTTTCTAGTTAGTGGCACAGCAGGATATACCAAATCCTTCGTTCATGCAATGAGAGCTTCATCAAGCAAATCTTGCTTGCACTACTTAATCAGCTTCCATATCATCAGAGGAGGCAGCTGCTCAGGGGTAATACAGTGGTAAGGCACTACACAAACATTATCACTTTCAGTGGAACAGTTAATTGCAGAGAAAAAAAAGGAGGAAATAAAATATTAAGCAATCAGCTAGTTAAAGTGGTATATATTTTTGAGAACTGTGATGATGGTCCCCACCATCATTTGTCAGCCAAGATGACAAATTGATTCAATGAAGACTCTTAGGTTGACTGCCTGAAATTTGTAACTGTTTTCGAGAGGGGAAGAAGTAACAGCTTTGTCCCTCTCTTCCCAAAATCCAAGCAGTGGACCGTACAGAAAACTAATTTAGGTTCAATCTTGAAAATCCTTGCTGCCAAAATAAGCAGGGTTTAGCCAAGAGGGACAGGTCACGTCTGAACCAATGTAGATATTAGTTTATGAACCAGTCATCTAGACTGTAATGGATGGGAAAAATCTGACATTTCCAAGGTTTGATTTATCTCACTCTGCGAGAGATGTTTAGAACAGGTCAGATGAACTGTGCCTCCTAGTGCTGCCTTGACTACCACGGAGCCCTTTGTGAATGTTCCCGGTAAGGATGCTGTCAAGAGAGTTGAATCCCACTTTCGAGGAAGGAATGAAGGAATACAGCCAAGGGACAGAGATGGGTAAGATGGCCTAATAACATGAAAATCACTGAACACTCTTCACCTGTCCACACTGTATGTAGCCCCTACTGTCTGCAGTAGTTCCCTTACACCCAAAGCATCAGGTCAACCATTCCAGTTTCCTGTTCTTAACTCCTTTAATAAAATCAACCAGACTGCCTTGAGAATTATTAAATAAAGTGTGTGTGGGGGACGGAGAGGGGTAGTAATCTCCAAAAATACTATAATTACAATTTAATCTATGAGTCCAACTTACATTGCCTTCCAGCCTGATAAGAAACTCCAACACAATAATTTTTCCAAAGTTTCTGGTTTATCAAACAGAATGCAGAAATCCCCATCATACAGTTTTAAAAACACTGACTAAAAGCTCAAAATCAAACAAGCAAAAAGTAAAAGATGAAAATTATCAACAAAATACAGAAAATCAGGTGGATTGCGGCAGAGCAGAATTGTTGGTTTAAAAATATTTTTGCATGAATATTTTAATAGGTTTTGTTAAATAAAACACTGAAGCTTCATTATTTGCTCAGTCTTCAGTATAAGGGAAAAAAAAATTATTTACCTACTTACTTGAAATATCCAGTGCTTTCTATGCAGAACTGACAGTAATATCAAAATCCCAATGAGGATTTTTGCAGATGCTGTGTACTTTTTCTCTTTTTGGAATAAATAACACACTTGGTTTCCTACACTTATCTTATAGCCTTTATCTCAAGAGATTTTTAATACTCCCTTATTTTCATCAGATCTAAATCAATGAATACAGAAATCTTTACAACCCAGATTTCTGCAAAGTGATAAATCAATTGGACATCTCTAAAGAAGGGTGCCTAGTATTTAAATTTTATGATTCAATTCCGAGGGATTTATTATTTCTTTTACTTATGATATAACTGCATTTGATACTGTTGTTTTACTAAAATATTTTTAAGTGGGATCAGGGTTATTTACATTACAAAAATATATTCTTCTGTCAGTCAGTTCCATCCTTCATGCTGCTTAGTATTGAGACATCTGCTGTCATTTAGAGACTGGTCACAACTAGCTCTAGTAGAAGAACTGAAAATACACATCCAAGCTCATACAAGTAGAATCACAGAATGCTTAAGGTTGGAAGGGACCTCTAGAGATCCTCTAGTCCAACCCCCTGCACACGCAGGGTCCCCTACAGCCTGTGGCTCAGGACTGCGGCCAAGGGGTTTGGAAGGTCTCCAGAGAAGGAGACTCCACAGCCTCCCTGGGCAGCCTGTGCCAGGGCTCTGTCACCCTCACTGGCAAGAAATTTTTCCTAAAGTTCCTGTGGAACTTTTGGTGCTT
>VZSV01000145.1:830587-859345 GCA_013398735.1 Nothocercus julius
CAGCCTTTCCTCACAGGGCAGATGTTCCAGGCCCCGGATCATCCTTGTAACCCACATCAGACCACTCTGTAGATATTTTACCAACCCCATGGCAGCAGTATGACCTATTTCACTTAGCTCTAGTCTAGGCAAAACAGTCCATTACACATTCTGGTTTAATGCTATCCAAAGGGAATCTAGTCTGGGAGTTCCAAGATCACGTGAACCACACAGCAGTGAAAGAGTACCATCATCTTCAACAGTGCACTACTGATTAGAACAAAAATGCTGCCATTGAAAGCCTTACATCCAGTCTGAATGGATTTAGAAATTTACCCCATCCTAAGATTAAGGCACCTGATGGGACTGGGGACAAATTCGCAAAATGTATCAGCTTCTAGTTATCAGAATGGGAGCTCTGAGCAGGTGTAAGATTCCTTATTTTCTTCTTCATAGAAGAGAATGAAGGGATATCCTTCCTGTGTTCAGACTTTGATGTGAAATTAAAATTAGCCCATGCAGAAAGAGCAGAAGATTCTAATACAATGAAACAATGAAAATGCAAATAATGCATCGCTTGGCTTCAGCTATTTGCAGGGGGCTGGACTAGATGAGGTCCCTTCCAGCCTCTACCACTCTGTGATTCTGTGACTTGTCTCCTCATATATGATGCAGCAGTTCAGTTCCTCTTACCTCTCGCGTGCTGCCCAAAGCAGTCCACTGCTGAGCTTCACGGGCCTTACTGAACACATTATAAATATATAACCTGGGTAGAGCTAACAGCAAAGCAGCTTTGGTAATACCTCTACACTTGGTTTCTTCTTACAGAAGAATGCTATACAAGAATATACCAACTGTATTTCAGAGTGGGCTCCTGGGATTAAGCCACAATGGCAATTTCACAGAACCTCAGTATTTGCCAGTTTTGGATAGAACAGTGTTATGGTGAGGTTTCTCGTTTTATTTATTTTAGAAGAAGATCTTGTTCTATTTCTTTCCTAAAGATGGTGACCAGCTTCTTCCATCTATAGGCCTAAGTTGAGAGTCATCCAGTTTCAAATCAGTCTGGGGCTTTCTGTATCCTCAGTATCCCTCAGTATTCTGACTCCCTGTATCCTCAGACAGATAAGCCTATGGCTATGACAAATAGCATCCCTGCACTGATACATATTTCCATACAGAAAATAGGCAGGTAAATAACCACCTAATTTACCATAATAATATGCATCACAGCCACTTAATAAATTGGTGTCTAGATGATTTAATATACTCAAATTTTAATAGCTTGTGGAAATTATCTCTGGTTTTCTTCCTGGAAAAAGACGGGAGCAGAAACTTCTGGATAGGAGAACTACGGCCTGAGCACTGTTTCCAAAACAGTGTTTATTGCCATTCATGAACAATGAGGGATGCTCTGCAGGGATGAGGGTGATGATGAGCATGGTCAGCCTTCCTCCCACCACCAGTATTCAATGGCAATTGTCAAATGCAATGACAAGAATATTCACTTCTCCCTATAGTCGCAGGAACTCTGCTTCTGAGAAGCACGTCAGAGTTGGTGAAAGGTATGCACATTGCTTATATTTACAGCATATGGGAGTCGATTTCCTCACGTAGGAAAAGATGGAAACGCAAGGAGAAAAAGGCAGCTGGGATTCCTTTCCTTATTCTCAATTGCAAATAGCGCTGGTGGATCTCTACAGGAGAATTTCTCTCACATAACCTTAAGTTCATACAAGACATGAGCAATTACTGCTGTCATTCGTAACAGAATCTGCCTACTTAAAAGTAGGAAATTACTGTTCAGGAGTGGCCTAAAGATATAACTACATTTGTTATGGCAGTAGAAAAGGGTAATGTATTAGTTTTTCCTTTTGCCATTTTTGGTTCCTTTCTCAGACACTGCTGTTTCTTGCCACAACTGAGCACAGGTATCCTTGTGTATATCCTACAGCTCCCACTGACCCTTTTTGCTGATGATTTCTTAGACATAGCAGTGACTATTAAAACACAGGAATTCGTCAACTAACTCAGTTTTAGCAATGATTTTGGTCCTCTTTAGCTATGATTTCCTCCTCGAAATAGACATTAACCTCAATTTGTGATGAATTTATGTCTACAAAGGCTCATCCTGAAAAATGAGGTTGTAAGAAATCATCTCCTCACACTGCTAGAACCTGAAACAACAATCCTTAAAAATCTGGCCATAGCAAACCTGGGGCATTGGTAGTGACATATGACTTTGTGGGGGATTCTTGTATGAAAAGCGCATGTTATCAAAATATACACTGAAAGCAACTGTTTCTTCTAAATAAAGCATAAGCTTTAATAAAGGGGGTCAATCAAGACCTAAAAAGGAGTATTTATATGTGGCTTGGTATCTTGTCTGAGAAGACTGAGGCAAGTATATGCCGTATCTTCAAAGAGAGATAAAATCTTTTTCTTTTTCCATTTCTAAAGGGCCATTATTTTTTCAAACATATTAAGAGTGCTTCATTCATCAAGGGAGAAAGTAATTGAGAAACAAATGACACAACCATTGTTATTGCCCCTACAAACTAAATAGATGTTTACATGCTTCAGCTCAGTTTTCTGATGAAATTTGCTGATTTTTTCAGCTGTATTCAACAGTCAGCACCACAACTCTTGTTCCATCAATGCAACACAAAGAGAAGAACAGAAAGAGCACATCTATAACACAGTGCTAACAATCATGCTGGAAGGAGTTCAAAACCAATGGAAATGTTACTAATAAACAGTTTCTTCAAACTTTAATTTTTCCTTGGGGAAAAAAAAAAAAAAAGCCTCTGGAATCTATGAAGATTTCTACTATTAAAAAAAAAAAAAAAATCAAAAAACACAATTTAGATAGAAGTCATCTTTTTAAACTAACTTAGGTTAACCACCCTGCTACAAAAATAAAATCACAGAAGTATTTTATAGAAGAATGCATAAGGTCATTTCACTCCCATTACTGCTCATACAGCACTTTTTATACAGAAAGTAATATTTTTCAATTGAATTTATTAACATAAATCTATCCAGCTCTAACATGAAATTGCAAATTTACTTATGTCTTCTGTGACTCTATTATTCAGCTGATTTTTATCAGGTTTGTCTTGAAGTTACAAAGTTTAATGAAATCCACTCGCATCTTTCTATTCGAGATCCGTGGTCAACAGAAGTCACACAAAGGACAGGCCTAGTCCTCTATCTGGTGAGGAACAGCCCCATGCACCTATATAGCCTGGGGCTGACCAGCTGGAAAGCAGCTTTGCAGAAAAGGGTCTTGCTGTGGTGGACAACAAACCGAAGATGAGCCAGGAATGGGTCCTTGCAGCAAAGGAGGGCAGCAGCGGCCTGGGCTGCATTAGGCAAAGTTCGCCAGCAGGTCAGGGAAGGTGATCCTGGTGAGGCCACCGGTGCTGGGTCCGGTGATGGACACCCCAGCACAAGAGACAGGGACACACTGGAGCAAGTCCAGTGAAAGGTCAAAAAGAGCTGGGTTTGTCTAGCCTCAAGAAAAGAAGGCTTAGGGGAGTCACTGAAGTGTTTAAATATCTGATGGGAGGCAGAAGGAAAGACAACGCAAGGCTCTTCTCAGTGCTATCCAGGGAAAGTATAACAGGCAATGTCCCAAACTGAAACACTGCAAATTCCATTCAAACATAAGAAAAACAAAACATTTTACTGTGAAGTTCATCAGCTATTGGAAAAGGTTGCCCAGAAAATCTGTGGAATCTCCATCCTCAGAGATACCCAAAACTTCTTGCCAGTGAGGGTGACAGAGCCCTGGCACAGGCTGCCCAGAGAGGCTGTGCCGGCTCCTTCTCTGGAGACCTTCCAAACCCGCCTGGCTGCCGCCCTGTGCCCCGTGCTCGGGGTGTCCCTGCTGGAGCAGGGGGTTGGACTAGATGATCTCTAGAGGTCCCTTCCAACCTCAACCATTCTGTGATTCTGTGAAAACCCAATTGGACATGGACCTCAGCAAGCTGCTCTAGCTCATCCTGTTCAAAGCAGGGCAGTTGGACCAGACAGTCTTCAGAGGCCCCTTCCAATTTTAGTGATTCTGTAAATCTGTGACTCAAAGCATAAGCTGGTACAAACCTGGTTAGCAAACCATTATTCACAACATTACCAATTTCAGGCTGCATGCGTGGAAATTCATGACAATTATGGGCTTGATTGCCACTGACTACTGATATTAAAGAGATACAAAAAAAGTACAAGCTCCAAGGAGCTCAGAATTACCTCGCATTAAGGAGTTCCTTTCTTATTTAGCACAAAGGCATCAAAGTAGCTTCCTGCAACTTCCTGAAATCTGAGAGCAATCTCTAAGCTGAAAAATAAAGCTTAAATAGCAAATATTGCAGACCAATTCATAAATAAAACAGAGACAGTCACTAAGTAAACCTGAGTTTGTGAACACTGAGAACCGCAATCTGCTTGCACATTTTCAAGCAGATTATGAGTCTAAGAACACCTATTCGTGATGAAATAATCACTTCCTCCAATAAAGCAAAGAGTGTCAAGAATTCACCATTTCTTCTGCACATATTCTAAGATGTTTGACTGTCTAGGATTTTTTTTTTTTTTAAATAAACATCACGTTTGATTAAACAAGCATTTGACGCAAGTCTCCACTGCTGAGCTGTTACTTCTCCCTAAGAATGCATCGGGAGATAATCCATTCAAAAATCATTTACATGGCAAGCAGCTCAGAATAAAATACTGTGCATTTTACAGCTATCACAAAGCCGTATTTACATCGAAATGGCCTATCGCTTGCTGAGCCAACATCTCAAATAAGGCTCTAGATATGCACTTTTTCTGTAGGGCTTTGAACAGCCCTTTAGCACTTTGATACTCCCCAAAACATTTTATTCGGCACTTATGAACGCCCAGTAAACAGTCAATAAATGTAAAAGAGAAGGTAGGCTAAGGCAGTAAAAGCCCCGCACTGAGGTCACTATATGCTATGCTCCCCTCGGCTGTCCACCGCTACAGTTCACAACCATCATATCCAGAAGCAGGAGGAACACAAGACTCGTCTGTAGCTGGAGGCAGAACTTGACTCCCATCCTTGGGTCTATTTTACTCTGTTTAACCCATTCCTCTGAAAAATAGCACACAAATATAAGCAAACCTTTGCTCAGTAAGTTCAACTGGTTTTGGCAATAAGGCAAGACACACTCAGTTATTCAGTTATCGTAAGTGAAAGCACGAGCTTTCGCAGCCCACTTTCCTCAGTCCTTATTCCACTCATCACTTCCAGATATTATTTAGTTTACTTCCACCATCTCAAGGGACACTTAAGATATACACAGTTGTGACTGGAGAACAAACTTACAAAGTACTATTAGAATGATCCCTGAATGAACCTCTGTAAACCTCGAGGTATTATTTAGGATGCCACCATGCATCTCTAGGCAGGTGGTCTAAAAGGTCTCTGCCATATGAAATATGGAAGACACATGCCGAAGGAAGAATATGCTGTCTTTTTGATCTCTATAAACATTATTCTTTCCATGAAGTATGCACATACAAAGGTTGCATGACATCTTCATAGACAGCAGTTTTAATAGCCAATAGTTATAATACTAATTGCATTAAATAACCTATTAATTACAAAGCCAAGGAAACACTCAACATGAAGAGCAGACCTGCATCTGGAAAGGGCTGTAGTCAGCATAGCCGTGTCTGAGCCTGGAACTCAGGAACATCTCTGAGATGCTGGACCCAGACAGGAGTCTTGGCTCCCCATTCCCACGCATTGATTCCCTCAAACAAGATATTCTGTCAGCACAGCTAGTAAGGAGGCAAAGTGTGCTCCGAACAATCCAGAAGATCCGCAGATTTCTTGGATCCAGTGCAACATTTACCACTGTGTAAATTTAGATACAGTCACTGAATTCTGGGGTTGTGCTTGCGCAGATGCTAAACTAAAGTTGCAGTGGTTTGAAGTCAAACAAAGAATTTGAGTAATCTCAGCAGTCTTCCAGGAAAGGGTAGCAAAGGGTAGGGCTAGGAGAAGACAGCCTTGAACAAGGCATGCCAATTCAAAGTGCACTTTCAGCAACCCTTACAGGTAGAGGTCTGCCCTTGTTGAGAGATGGTGGTAGCAAAAATACTGTCTTCACTCGGGAAAACCTCCTTTTTCCTGATTTGGTACAAAGTCCCTTAACTGTTTCAGGCAACTACAGTTCACTTCTACCTGCTCCTAGTCTCTCTACCCCTTTCCAAAACAGTTTATGCTACAAACATTTTTATATTTCTATTGCATACACTCAAAGACATGGTAATTTAAATCAAGAAAATCATCTGCGTCCCTAGCAAAGGGGATGCATTCTCCTTCACAGCACAAGCCAATCCTCAGTGTGGAAGACAGACAGTCCACAACATTTTTATTGAGCATACAAGGTCAGGTCATGACATAGGAGGATGTCAGTATTTTCACTGCTGTTATACATTCCTGTACTACGTTCTTGCAGTAAAACATTCACACCACAACAAACTTTCTTGTGAAAGGCCTTGTTTTGGATAGATGACTGCTTGAAGTATAACGAAGTTTTTGACTGATGGTTTTTCCAAGAAATCCAGTAAGAAATGTGGGTTCAAAGACAAAAATGGCTCTTGACTGAAGCTAATCTCTCTTTGCCAGCTGCCTGGCAGCATGTTGCTTTCACTTGTCATTTATTTTCCTTACATGTTCAAGCAAAGTAGAAAACCACCAAACTGTAGTGGGCTACTTGTAACTATCATTCCAAGAGAGGTACTACAGTTTATTTCAACTCAGTCCTCCCACACACCACGAAACTTGCGGGGAGCAAGGCTAAAGGAGATGGTGTAATATCAAATATCCAAATGCATGTGAGAATATTTTAACTGTAAGTAAAGCATCACTGCACTGGAAACAAAGTCACTACAGTTTTAGAGTAGTATATGATAGAACACAATTAATTCTGAAAAAATCTCCTGTTTACATTCAAACTCTGTGAGCTGGAACTGGGTCTCAGAAAGGAGCTCTATGCTTATTGCTGGGATAATAATAATGTCTCCCCAACACAAGGGAGACCTGGAGCTACAGGAGCTAGTCCAGCAAAGAGCTGCCAACATGGTTAAGGGACTGGAGCATCTCTTATATGAGGAAAGGCTGAGAGAGCTGGGATTGTTCAGTCTGGAGAAGAGAAGACTTGGGGTGGATCCGATCAATGCATATAAATATCTGAAGGGAGGATATCAAGATGATGGGGCCAAACTCTTTTCAGAGTTGGCTGTACTGTCTTAGAAGCAGAAAGGAACTCAAAATCCCACATTGTGCCCAGTTTACTTGTCTGCCACCTGCTCCTCCAAATAAGGTATTTCTGAATCATCTGTTACCCCATTACCAGCTACTTCTGTGCTGTCATGGAGACAGAAGAGCCAGGACCTTCCATGTGCTTTCTACAGCTGCTTGAGCTGGGAACAGAGCTACCATCTACTCCTGCATGTGCTCAGGCAAAGCGCTCCAGGAGTGTCCAATGGACACCTGAATGTGGAAGTTTAACAACTGTTCAGAAGAAAGGTCCACATGGCCAAGGATCCCACGCTAAGCCACAGCCAGAACTGAATGCCACCAGTGAGTGAGGCAAGGGAAAATGAAAGAACGATCCTTCTACCAGCACACTGTAATAGCTTCACAGCTTCTAGCAGCATAGGGACTTCTTGACCTAGATCATTATGATGAACAACGTGATGCAGTGTGACCTCTGTATACTACTTTTAGCATGTTCCACCTCCAAACACACATCTTCCCATGAAGAAAAACTTAATGATTATTATTGTTTCTTGTACTGTATACACTCAAACTAAGAATAGCTAAACTATCTTTGTGACTTTAGCAGTGGTTCAGTAGATTTGGTGCTTCAAAGATAATAAAAACTAGACCTTACCAAAACTAATGTAAGTCAGACATATAGTATGACATGTTCTGACATATTTTATTGGAATATAAATATCTACAGTATGGACAGAATTTGCATATAGAGGTCTCCATTATTAGGAACCATTTAATCCATGGGAACCATGATGTTTTCTTTAATCCTAAATAGTTCTTCACTCTGCTGACAGACTGAGGTGGCTGTCAGGGGAGATGGGTGGTTCTCAAGACAAAGAAAAGTCATGGGCTCACAACTTTATTTTCAGGAGAAAATTTTTTGCAGTTGGTGACCTAACGCAGAAGCACAGACCCTTCCAGCAAAAATCAGGCTCATGATCTAGCCAAAGGCCAAAAAAAAGGTGCTTCTGAAACACAGATTACCAAAGAGGTATTACATTTGAATAAACTTACAGGAAGAATGGATACTCGGGAAGCTTTTTCTGCCTTCAGACACCAGATCTGGATCACCTGTGCAGTGCATTTCAGAGTTCATTACTCCATCTGGAAAGCAGCGGTAAAAGAAATCGGGACGCGGTCTACAAAAAACACCATGGATATTAAAAATACAAAAGCTGTATTAACAAATAAATCTCAAAATGATTACTCTATTTATTACCTATTATAAAGAGATTTCATTCCCTACTGCTTGCACAACACACCAGTAAATATAAAGCTTCACTTGCCTTGCATAATCAATTCAAAGAAGACTTTTTTGTGGGCTGGCTCTCTTGGGGAAGCTGCCCTTGCAGCACTAGTGGAAGCTGGAGCCAGGCTCTTCTCACAGTGTGTTTAATTGCCAGGGATACACACGAGCTCAGTCCTGATAACAAATCTGTAGGGCTACGCTTGCACAGAACTTCCAGCGAAGGAAGCAAATTAGCACAATTGCCCCACGACATCACACGGATCTTCAGCTGACAAACCCATCTGAAAATAAATCCACACTTACACTCGGAGATTGGTTTCAAAAAGCCTAATAAACTGTCATCCCAGTCTTGAAGCTCATTCTTTACTGTACTGAACAAACCTCTCAGTTACTTTTGACTCTGTTTTGATTTCGATGCAAACCCGTAGGTCTGAGGGGGATCACACCAGTTGCCTTGGGCTGCAGGAAGAATGAGTTCATGTCTGCTTGCGAAAGATGATGCAAACATCCTTAATTATATTTCAGAAGCACTTAAAAATATAACTGCCAAGTAATACAGCTGTCAGGGAAACAATACTGTGGTAGCGACCACTCAAAAACAAGCAAAAATTGCTGCAGAGCATGTGAACCCAAAGAATAAATGTGTGTGTGACCCAGCTAAACGGTGTATGGATGCAAGCCACTTGTATCCTTCTCAGCTGAACCTACAGCTATTCAAAATTTGGATAAAACAAAAGAACCCCCCATATTCTTAAAATAATTATTTTTCCAGAAAACTCTGCTAGGACCCTTTGTTCAAATTTATGCTTCCATAAAAATGCTCTACCTAGCAGCACCCTCAATGCTTAGCCCTGAGGTTTGTCCTGCCATAGACGTTGATGTCACCTGGAAATACCACATTCGGTAATATACTTCACAAAAGGCAGACACTTTGTCAAATAAAGACTGAATTGATTTCTCTTTAATCAGGCTAGTGACAACTGGCACAGAAACCCTCACACTCCGTGATGATTCCCTCTGGTGCTGCTGATGAAAGGAGCCAGTTTCAATTCACACCTTTCCTTTCAAACTCTTGTTTGCCTGGGCTGCCAACTAACCAGTCAAACAAATAAAGCGCCAGGGCACGGATTCCTGCTGCAATCAGATGTCACATCATAAAGTTGTGCAACATCTGAAGCAGGGAGAGAACCACATTACAGGGTTCCCTGCTAATCCCATGTGTTTTGGTGCAGTGGTTTTTTTTATCTTTTTATTAAAAACCATTGTAATTGTCAACTCTGTCATCTACATTTCTGTAACAGTTAACAAGACTTACCTTCCCACTATTAGTTTAATAGTATTTGTGCAGACTCCGTTCAAAGCTAGAGCCAGGGAAACAGCTACAAAACAAAATGAAGAAACAGAACAATAATAACCAAATTACTAAGTTCTAAATTGTAGCATTACAACATCTGATTTGCAGACTGAAACTTTTACCGAAAATTAATCTTTCAGTACAACAAAAGATCTTTGCAGCCCACTGTTTTTTTATTACCCTGAGTAAGGGCAAACCCCAAAGCAGCATAACAACCACGCAAACGATTTTATTCTGCTTTTACTCTTGAAAAATATAATTTCCCTACACAAAATGGGCTTTTTTATCATGTGGAAATGTCTCATTTACAGAGACATAAATAATCCAAAGGCAGAAAGCATTACTGAATCAAGTTCTGTGTTTATCAGCTTTGCAATTTACGACATAAAAGTCTTACAGTCTTTGGGTCAAGAAGAATTCCTGTATAGACATATGAAACATACACATGGATATATAGGCACACACTCAGTTAAACTGTCCATTTTCAAACAGAAGAACAGCTCTTCAGCTAAAATTAGAATGAGATTTTTTTTTTTTAATTCTACTTTAAAATAGACATAGATGTTTTGACTAAAAATCTTGACATTTCCCCCTACTGTGTCTCAAAGGTGTTGACCAACCAAAAAAATAACATTGGAGAAAAACAGAAACTGCCATGCTGGGTATGACTGTATCACCCTTACAATTTAAACACTAAGTCCTTAGGCTTCCCAAAGGACTTCACCTGTGACTGTGAAGATTTCTGCCTTGACAACAGTGGGATTCAGATCCATAAATTGTTTTTATATTGAAGCTGATTTAATGTTGCAGTCCCGGTTGCAGTTCCCTAAAACAATGCAAGAACTCCTACGTTTTATTTCTTAAAAAAAATAAAAATAAAAAAAAAATTTAAAAAAAATCAGCGAAATCTCTGATTTCCAGCAGAATAGTTTCAGTATGATATCTTTGGATTAAGAGAGCTACACTGTCTATTTTCTTACTGGATTGCTGTCCCAAATGCTGTGCTTCGGGAACGCTCATCCTGTCTCCATAAAATTTTTGCCTGAGGATATTACAGATCTTAAAAAAAAAATGTGTGCGTCACAAGATACATTTTTAAGTTAAAATAAAGAAGAAGGTCCTACACTGAAGCGAAACCAAGGGTTTTCTCAGATTTTATAATAGCCGTCAGCAAGAATAAAGGAACAAATCAATCCTAGGGACATTAATATTCTTCAAAAAAGTAAAATATTCCACTTTCAACACCTCTGTTCATAGTGAGCAGTCATGGGCCCGCTCTTTCTCAATTGTTTTCTCTCAGTTACTTTTGGTGATTGCATGCCATGACCGAATAGAATTTTTTTATAAGATAAAACGCATACAATCATCAATGTCACAGCATGACATTCTCTTTAAGAAATGTTCTGAAATATGTTGCAAAGTTTACTCTCGTCATCAAGCTTTATCTTGATTGCTCACTGCTGGTCTCACTGAGCCATCTTTCAACTTATGCAGCATACTCTATTCAGACATCCAAGCATCAAATGTCAGCGTGAATGTAAGGCCATGAACGACATATTTACTTTAGGGAAGATGCACACTGTCCACCCCAAGACACATAACCTAGTTCAACAAGGACAGGGAGGCACTTCCAGGGTAAGGATTCAGGACATCTACTTGAGGAAGTTAACTTCTGCTTACCCTAGACACACTGAACCACCCTCTTTAAATTCGTGGCTATATGAGGAGCAACTCAGACATAGTATTTTCAACACCATTTTATTTTTGATCCCTTTCACCTATGATTATAGGTCTGTAAATACATTCATCTTTTAGGATTTCCTGATCGTTCCTTACAAACTATGTGCCAGATGACAGTACAAATTAGGAGAGTTTCATCACAGTTAATGAATTTTCACATCAACTTCATATCAAGAGACACATTAACATACTGAATCAAATTAATGAATAGTATACTTGAACAGCATTAAGTCATGAGAAGTTTTACACTTATGCATATATTGAACAAATGGGGCCCAGGGATACTTTGCAGAACAGAACATCACAGCTGGGTTTCCGTAGAGTTTGAGTGGGAGAACAGTGGAGAGGTTGGCAGGAACCTGAAAACAACTTTTCCTCCTGGGCATTGTGGAGGGAACCAAAACAGAAGGCAAAACCAGCAGAAACCATGATTGGTTCTTTATAACAAAAAGATGATAACAAGCAATGGGAAAAAAATAATTCAGCACTGTGACTGTGTGCATTTTATGAATCTAGGTTACTTATACTGAATAGACATGTCAATATAAGATTACTCAGAGAAACTCCAGAATTTTCTACAAATAACTGGAGTCTCCTTCTCTGGAGACCTTCCAAACCCCTTGGCCGCAGTCCTGAGCCACAGGCTGTAGGGGACCCTGTGTGTGCAGGGGGTTGGACTAGATGATCTCTAGAGGTCCCTTCCACCTTTATGATTCTATGACTAGCAGCAAACAAATCAAAACCAACAATTTTTCACACTGGTGTTAGAGCAGTTGGAGAAAACATAAGAACTTCCTTCCTTAAAAAAAAAAAAAAAAATAATAATAATAAAAGGCAGAGATATTGTGAAATTTAAATGCAATATATCTAAGGTAAAGTTGACTATCACTTTGATCTTGCAATCTGAGGACCAATAAATTCAACTGCAAATTAGCCAGCAAAACACAGATAATTCTAGAGCTGGACATTTCAAATACTCTGCCAAAAAGCAATCGCAATTCCAAGGCTTGAAAGTTCTCTTTGTTAATAAAAGTACTTGTGCCAATTTTGGACTCTGACAATGCTGATAGAAGAATAATAGGAAATAATTTCCTAAGCAAGAAGAGCAGGGCTCCCCTGTCCAATCCTGAAGTTAAGAGCTCTGCTGTAAAATAAGAGGTAATAGACTCACTGTGACCAAATAGTACCTATATGGACAGAGCACCTCAACTGGTCTTCACTTCACTAAGCAAATTCTGGTCCTTGCTAGCTAGACTGTGGAATCAAGGTACATAATTTGCACGTTTACAAACATACACAAAAAGAAAGTGGTGAGACAGTGTTAAATTATAGTTGCACTGAAGCATACCAGAATGTAGCAGAAAGAAGTTTTGCTTAAGGCTTAGTCTCAAGTTTAAATCTAACAACTATAACACATTTTTTCCCTCTAAAAATAAGACATATGTTACCTAAGAAAGCTTCTTTAATTTCAGTCTTGTCTGTTCGACGGATTATTTTCACCACAAAAATGACTGCTAGTGGCGTAAGAAACGAAATTGCCTGTGAGAAAGAGAAAAATTTCCTGTGAGTGCATCAATTCCTTTTCAATCCAACTGATTAATAATTAGTTCCAGTTAGCTCCATTTAAGCTGGAAGGCTGGACGATCTTTATCAAACACTTGACCTCAAGCACAGTGAGATGATTTGTATTGGTAACTACAGGGCAGTGAATACGTTAAAATTTGTAACATAACTGTGGGCTATAATTGATTTGTAATTGCCTGGAGCTGCATCTAAAATGTCAGCTTCAGAAATGCAAAAAGCAATAGTTTATAAATAACCTGAGTCACTTATTGCCTATTCTCCTTTACAAAGTTTTCTAGCAGCGTTTATCCCTTTTTTAATTTCTTTCTCACCAAAGAAGAGAACAGTTGCAGCATGATATTCAACACTGGTTTGCAAGTTCTGATAATAAGGATGATCTTACTCATTTTGTGAAATTTCACATGGACAGTGTCGGCTAAAGCCCCTTCTTTGTAAGCCAAGTATCCTCCCAAAAGAAAAGTGCCCAGAACTTACTTTTCCAGTCAAATATATCTTCCTTGAACCAAATATATCTTCCTATCCTCAGGAAAATCAATTTGGGCACTCAAACAATAGGGTTTTATTCAGTCAGGAAAAGGAAGTCACAATGACACCAGTTACTACTATCATTTACCTGGAATTATCCTGAATGAAAATCATGGTAAATTAAGAATCTCTATGTTAGACTGTCATAAAGCAACAAGCCACCTTGAAAGAGAACTGGAACTACATGGAGGAGAGGGTACACAAAGAAAGGACCAAGTTCCTATTTCACTATTCCTTTTTTTACCTTCTCTGCACAAGTTTTTGACAAAAAAACAAAGAATAAATACACACATTTCTAACCGGGCTCTCAGCGCTACCTGAGTGCATATCTGTTGTCTTCCACCCACCACAAACCAAGGGATTACATGTCAATTCACAGTCTAAGGAACCAAGTAATCAGAAATGTATTGATGTGAATTGCGATGTGAATTGTGTATTGATATGAAACTCAGTTTCCTTCACAGCCTGTCATAGCTAGTCTCCCTTGCAGTGGAATTCAGGTCTCGTTTTAGCAGTATTTATGCACCACACCAAATTGTGAAGAACCAGCAATTAGCTGGCGCATTACTTCAAAGCTCACACTGCCCTGAGACACAAAATTTATAATCCATGGGATTTTCTACATTTTCTCACACTAAGCAGTGCTCCAGAAGGCAGCCCAAATAGGCTGTGCTCTCAACAGGACCAGATTATTTCCTCAAAAGGCAGATTATTTCCACTTGAATCTCATGCAGACTAGAGATAGAAGGGCATTACATGTATATATTATATCTTTAAGATAGGATACAAGCACTATGTTACTACTCCAGAATCTTCCATTTCTCTCTATAATCAGCAACAGTTGAATTTCTCCTTTTATAGACTAAGATAGTAAAGTAAGAACGGTTAAAACAAAACCTAGAATTATCTTTCCAGAAGTAAGGATTGCTACCAAAGAAAGCTATTTGCATTTTATTCTTGAAGAATGCGAAGAAACATGCCCAGGCTGACTGTCTTACAGAGGTGGTTTAATGGAGTTAGAAACCTTTCAAATAGGCAAAAGTGGCAAAAACATCAGGAATAGAATAGAATTCTGGCAGCAACTTGTGTCAAAATGCTCCACAATCAGTCCTCAAAAATCTGATAAAACTGCAGCTATTCTCATAGTCCACAAGCATGTTTGCTGTACTTTTATTGCTATTCCATATTCAAAAGCTCTAGCTGGACGGTGTGTGGTTATTTTGCAACAAAATGCACACATAAAGCAAATCTGACTTGTAAAGATTTTTGTCTTTTAAAACAGATTCTGAATAGCTCACATCCATAACAGATTTGGTTGTACTCTCCTCACATGCATCCCAATAACATTTCCTTTTTCTGCTTTGCTTTGGTGGCAAAAGTCTCTCTCATTCCTTACTAATCCTGGCAAGCCAGGGATGCACCGAGGTTAAACACATCCCACAGAGAAGCACTGTCTCTTGCCTCCATCTACTTCGGTAAAATCTGTTTCCAAAGATGACATAATTTATACGGGGAATAATACTTTCAGTTCTGTGTTACTTCAGAACCTGACAGTATTTATTAATGGCTTAGAGTAGGGCTCTGCCTTTCCTCCGAGCTGTCCTCGGAGTGGTGTGGAAGACGGAATCGTGCTGAAATTATAATACTTGCTATGTGCACATAGCACTCGACACACTCTTGACCCCATTTGGGAAACTACTGAGCGATGAGCACACAGAAAACTTTCCCCTGGAAGACAGTCCATCGTTTGAATGTTATTTCCTACCTATGATATCTCTGCACTGTCAAATAATCGGAATGGTATAAAGAAAGCGTAAGCTGTTTATACCATATACCTGAGTATTTTCTGGGACAGACACTCCCACAGAGCTCCATGTGATCAAGAGATGTGGACAGTTCCCTGTACTTTCCAAAATGAGGAGTATCTGCTGCTAGAGAGGTGGAATAAGGCTAAAGTCTTTCCAGTCCTCATGGCTTGCTTACTACCCATATATACATCAGTTTTGTCTCATTTGGATCAGATGCTAGAATACTCAGGGTAAATAAATCTAGCAGATCATAAATAAATTCCCAGAGACTCCTTTTTGGTAAGCTACAGCCATACATTTTAATACTGGAGTAAAATGTTAGTTGCAAGGAATTCTTTAGATGATGAGAGGTAGTGATCAGCACTCAGGTTAGACTTTCCGTCCTCCCCCCCGCCATTTAACTAAAGACATAAACAAACCATTTACATGTTATCTGTGTTTCTTAAATTAAGAAGCTGTTTGCTGGGTTACTGAAATGTTGTGATCTGAGCCAAAAAGAAAACTCAGATTGCACAAAGTTCCTGACTGGCAGCCGCCTGGAAGTTCCCCCTGCCGTAACGCACACTGAGAGCTTGCTCTGTGGGAAATGCATAACATGAAATCATGTGCTATATTTACATTGCAGATTTGTGCTTCCCGGTGAATACTGCTTCGAATACAGAGGAAGGACTAGTGAGTTATCCCTTACAATCTTCACTATCTGTTTTAAAAACAGTTCCACCATTGCAGCAAACTCCTCCACAATGATTCACTACTAGTTTGTGAATTCATCAGCTAGAAGCATCGATCAGACAAACCACATAGGAAATATGGGCAAATTAAACCCAGATTTTCACATAGAACAAAGAATTACTTTTTTGTAACAGCTGCCTTCAATTTGAGAAAAAGTAAATATTTTTTACCCATGCAGACTGAATAGGAAACCTCCACTTTGACTGATGAAGCTTTTGCAGAGATTGAGAGACTGGCTTTAGTACCCTGAGCTATAGATGCTAAATTCTTAATATTTCTGTACCAGTCTAAATTATTGCACTCTTATTACTTTATGTGGAGTTTTAAAACGATCATTAATCATTCCTGTTACAAAGGTTATCAAATCCATGGTTATAAGACAGTCGGTTTGCATATTAACTTGAACTGAGCTGGGGAAAGCTGGAAGAAAGCTAACAGATCCACAATAGATTCAGTAGTTCACCACGACCTCAGGATTGCTGGCTGACATAAAGCAAAGGTTTTGTCTCCCTGAAAAAAAAAAAAAAACAATTGAAAAATCTCCTACTGCTTATCAAAGCAAAAACTGCAGCTATCAAATGACCAAACTTCTAGTACTTACAAACATTAGACGCGTAGGTATGTTGTCTGATTGCACCAAAGGATTTTTATAAAGCCAGATCTCTTCTGGCTGGATGACCCGCTGGAATGGATCCAAAAATTCTGTAAAGCTAAAAAAATAACAATTAAAGATTTTTTTTTCCCCAAATGAAAAGCTGATTACAAAAAGGAAAAAAAAATAAAAAAAAAACACAACAAAACACACACACAACAAAACACACACACACACACACACACAAATCCAGCAGATTTAACCTCCCCAAAGTTAATAACAGAAACATCTGCATTAATTATTCTCATACATTGTTATCCTGCACCACTGCTTTTTAGTATATAACCTTCATAAATATACACTTAGGAAAATAATTTTAAAAATTCTATAATCTACCACTTTATAAAAAAATTCTGTAAATTTCACTCTGGCAAACTAATGGCCACTACAGATTTCCAGACAACAGAGAGAATTTTGTTTCCAAATAAGAGACCTAAATTTTACTATCTGTATTGATTGGCCTTTAAAGGTCTGCACAGTCTTGGGCATGACTTTCAATACCCGAGCAAGCTGACCATCAGAGGTCACCGGTACACTGTCCAGGGCTTAAAGTTCGTTATAAAACCATGCAAAGAATCAGGGATCAGCATGTACTTCACAACCTTTATCTAAACAAAAATAGCTAAGTGGAAGCACATCTGGACAGTCAACAAATTACAGCAAGTTTAATGACGACATCTTCCAGATTGCCCCAAGGACCATTTTGAAGCAGGTCAACGCACGGAGATAAGGGCGAAGCCAAGGATGCTGCGGAGCAGAGACTGCTCTCCAACATACCTAGAACTCCATGCATTTCTTTGACTACAAACAAGCCACACACACATATATATGTGCTTCAAAGCAATCACAGTGTGGTTATTCGAGCATTAATGCACTTTTGCAAAGAATGTCACATTAAAGACCTGTAAGTAATGTGACATTACGACATTTGACTTCATGGGCAAATGCCAACAGAGCCAAAGGTTTGGGGCTTCCCTCCATTGTCTCTTGTTCTCAATCTCCTCTTGCTGGGAGGAAAGTGAGATTAAAGAATATTTGTTAAAACTGGTGTGAGAAATTGAACAAAAAGAAAATTCAAACTTATGGCCCCTGTAGGAATCATGATGTGACACTGCGAAAGTGCAAGTCTTTTAAAGACAAAATAATACGTGCACTAAGCGATGATATTACAACAAAGAACAGATATCTGATTCCAGATGAAGACCATATCTCTGATTTTTGTGATTATTCTACACTCACAGTCTTTGTAAATTTCTAAGGAGATTTTCATTTCAAAGCTACCAATAACAGCGATAATTACTATTTTATTGAATAATAGCATTTTGCATTCACCCCCTCTTAAATTTGATTATATATCCATTGCTTCCTCTTACTGGTATTCTGAAAGCCTTCCAAGAAAGCTGTTCAAACACTACACTGGGAGATAATGTACACATGCATACACACTGAAACTGAGTAATAGTCATTTCAAGATCACTAATGAAAGAGAGGATTAAAAAAAAAAAAAAAAGATGTAGAAGAAAGCAGACCCGTATTGTGAAAAACACAGAAAAAATAAGCAATTAAAGTGATTTTAACCAAGAGAGGAGGAAAAAACAAACGGACAAACGCACCCTTTTCCTCCCCAGCAAGAGCTCAGCTGCCAATTAAATTTTTATGCCAAGACTCTGAACAATTCTCTTTTTTTGAAGCATCACCAGTGGGCAACTGGATATGAGTTTTCTAGCTTGAAGGCAATTCCCTATGTACTCTATTAAACAGTCATGAGGACATACTGGTTTCTAAGTGTCTGACACTTAGTGATTTATGTTCCCCTGTCCTATCCAAGAGCACAGTCTACTACTATTCATAAGCCAGCACAAGCTTGTTTAAAAGGTGTTATTAATAATAGATGTAGTCCTTAAGGAGAAATGTTTCTAGAAATTTGCCATCATTGCTGAAAATACAAGCTCACTGCTGAAGACGCTTGATTAACACCCATGGCACCAGGTGGGCTGCTTAGAAAGCTTTTTTCATTTCGGCCCAGGAAAATTTGGATGAGATTTTTGTCTTTTTTTTTCCCCACTTTTATTTTTTCCTGCACGTTTACCTATTTGTCCACCATTTTTAACATTGAACTGATGAGACTTTAAAAACCCTGTCTGATAATGAGTTTTTAAAGCATAAGACGACTTTCATTAACTTCAATGGTCTTTGGTTCTAGCCCTTCAACTGGTTTTCAAGTAAGGGAAGCAGTAGCCCAGGTTGCTTAGGACATCCCAACATTAATGCCTAGAAACCCTCTCCTAAATAAAAACAATGATCTTTTCTAAGGACATAAGAATCTTCAGACTATATTACCTTCACTTCCATTTCAGCAGTCGCTAAAAGCGGTGAAAGGGGAGATATGAGTAGTTAGCAAATAGGAAAACGTGCCAGAAAACCAACACTGCAGAGATATCAGCAAGAGCCCATAATCAAGCCCTCTTTCAATAAGGAGGTCACTCCAACTCCCCACATATTTAAGCAGACAAAAGAGTCTGTCATTTGATTTCTTCACAATAATTCATGAGCAAGGTTCTGTTTCATCTCTTCCCAGGGTTAAGCACTTCTGAGATGTTTTGTAATTTGTTCCCTGAAAAGTCCCAATTTCTGTGCTATATTTGTGTGAATGCAACAGGCTATTCTGCCTTTTTCACACTGTGAGCTAAATTCTATCCCAGGGTTTCTCGTGGAACTGTAATTGCTGTTTTCCGTGTCCTATAATTACTGAATATGCTTGACAAACTTCTCAAAATTGCCCGAGTGACTTAAAAGTGCATTGAAGCCCCACTGGGAGTCAAATTCAAAAGTGTCTGTGCATTTTGCTTTTGTTCTTTCATTGATGAGCTGAGCTTTATAAACGAGCTAAACCCCTATTACTATTTGCAAGTTAACTACATTCTCATCAAGAGTTTGAGGCATCAGTTTGTAATTTTTTATGTTTCCTCATTGTGATGAATATATGTATAGACACAATTTCCAAATGCTTCTCCTGCGGAAATTTCTTAACAGTTATAAAAAATTCATGTTATAGAGATACTTTCATCTCCAAGAGTCATTTAAGAGCCAAAACTAATTCACTATAATTAACAAAGCAAAAAGGAAAAATATTTTTTTCCAACATAGTAATAACGAATCTGGCCAGAAAAACTATTTGGCATGCTTCCAGTTTGAATATGTTTGCCAATATAATTTTTATAACATAGACAGTTGACATCTCAGATGTACGAACACCTCCAGAGCCAAAGCATCCTTTCCCAAAACAGTTTACCATTCTTGTCAATATGCTCAGTATCTTTAATTACTTCCAGTGGCACCCAAACCTGAATGATTGGGCCTTATGTGATTCTGTACCCACCCAAAAGAAACTGCTGAGGATCTGAAGTAGAAGACACACAGAGAGCTGTATTAAGGTAGGACATATAGCAACATAAACAAACTAATCTGAGCAAGCAAAATAAGCAGAAACTAAAAAAAAGACATGCCATGCTAGATCATCTTCCCTTCTCGCGAATTCTTGTATTGCATGGAGTTTTTTATTCACAAGAATATCTGAAGTTTCCATGGAATAAAAGGCATCCTGTGCTGTTACACTTCATGAGATGAAGCTGGAGTTCTCACTCCAACTCCTAATTGCAAATTAAGCAGAAGTTGATAATCACAATTCATAACCTTCAGAAGAGGACGGTCACTGCCAGCCTTATGAAGATGTCTACAACTTGTTTTTCTTTATTAAAGGAGAATAAAATTAAGTCTGTTTGACCACAGACTTGCTGGAAAAATAAACCACAACACAATTTCCATTTACATGGGAATTGTCTGGGAAACACATGCTCCTGTTGACAAGTTACTGACTTTCCCTGTCCCAAACCATGTTATTAAGCATCATGGAACAGTGCAGCATCTAAAACATGTTGCAGAAATGCAGTTACTTCACTGACAGGATCAAAAAACAAAAACCAAAACAGCAACAACAACAAAAAAACCCACAAACCATAAGTAGCACTGAAATGACAAAGTTGGTAAAGTAGAAGCTTTTTAAGCAATGATGGTAGAAAATCCCATTCCAAATAGAGCAGCAAGAATAGAATAGACTGAGTCCAACACCAGTTCTGCCCTGGGAGTGCCAGGTACAAGCTACCTGCAATGAAACCAGAAAGTCTTCACCTCAGGAACACCTAGCAGTGCTCCAGGACTGTCACCAGCTGACAGCGGTACTCTCAGAAACCACACACGGCAGCAGGGAGGAGAGGACAGGACGGCAGCCCTGGCAATCCTGGGGACCCAGATGTCTACTTCATCAGAAGCATCCACAGCATGTTAGAGGCTTAGAGATGGTTTCCAGCATTGCCCCCTTTTATTTTTTTTCCTCCTTGTTTTTATATTGCAAGGATTCATTTATTTTCTGGGAATTTACCTTCTTTCTAGCAAACAGTGGCTATACTGCATAGGAAGTGGCAAAAAGTAAGACACAAGAGGAAAGGACGTTCGGCATCATGTAGCACAACAAGCATCAGATCTGCAAGACGGTGAAGAGGAACTAGCGATGGTGACAGCAAGTCTTTCACACCACATACCTAGTGACTGCATTTCCTCTTTTCCAAGCATTACCCATTGGTAAGTAGATCTGAACCTAATAGGACTTCATATGCAATTCCTCCTCGGCGAAAGTAAGGAAGAGATAGCTGCAAAACCTCAGGTGTTCATGAGCCTCTCATAAATGACCACCAAGGGCTGGCTAGAGGAGTTTGTCCCCGACACCCTTTCCTGACTGCAGAATCCTTTGGGAGCAAAGTCATCGACACCTCTGCAGTGGTGCCTGCACTATTAACACTACACTGTGCACCTCCTTACATGGGTAACCCTCTCTTTAAATATATCCAAAGCCACCGTAACGTTTATGTCATAAATCTAGCGGTAAAAGCTTTTATAGTGTATCTGCCATATTAAATTATGCAATCGGTTGTCCTGACACTAGAATACATTGCTGTGCAGAGCATCAGGGAGGCTGAAGCTGCCGGGGCTCTCCACAGGTTGGCCCCAATACAGAGCATAACTTGGGGAAAGAGTTTCACACAGCTGATTTGCAGCACCCAACTTTTGGAGGACGAGCCAAGAAGAAGCAGGGTGCAACATCTGTAGAGCGAAGAAAACAATAGTCTGAAAGTAAAGAATTTGCTTGAGGGACTTCAAACAAGTGACTTTGGTTAAGCATAAAAGAAAACGGTGTTTGCACTGCCTGTTTGCTCTGCACTGAATACTCCCCGCTTACATCGTCTCTGCTCAGATTTGAATCCCAGCCCTGCAAGTGCTCCATGCTACCTGCAACATCCTAATAACTGCAAAAGCATTCGTGTCATTTTACTTGTGCAGATGCTTGGAAAATAACTTGAAAACATTCACTCTTTCTTCCACTGAGGTAGTAATGGTAAGAAAAAAGTCGTAACTTCTTTGTGCTTCTGCTAGGGACTCTGGCAAAGAGAGACAAAATGTAGAAGGCTGAAATGGTGTGTGATTGGAATGCAAAAATTCACTTAGCAGAACTAAAGTAGTGATAAGGCAACCGTGTCTGTGGTTTATCACTCCCCTTCTGCTCACCTCGTAGATGTTAGAGGAGTTTCAATTTCGGAAACGCTGCTGTCTGCTTCCATTAGTGTGATGAGATAGCTTTGTGGGAGCCCAGAGGTTAACACAAGGAAAGAGCTCTGTCTCTTATTTAATTTTTATAGTCACTCGGGAAACCCACAGCCCCTCAGCCATCAGAAAGGAGCTGCAGTCTGAGTAGGTGACCCAGGCCTGATTCTTAACAACGAATTGCAATTTCACCAAGGAAGAAGCTGACACTAAAAATAACTTCTGTAACAAATTCTGCTAGAAAGAAAGTTTTGCTACGGCTAAAGCACAGTGTTGAATATCAAGAGATCTCCTGTCGTTTGCATGACTTTCCAACAAAATCATTCCAGCCAGAAGTGCCTATTTCTGGTATCAGAAGTGAGACACCTAACGCTGCAGTTAGCTCATTAACTGCACTCGTATTTGCATCTGCCAGGTATCCACAGCTAACAAGCATTTGTGCAGGAAAGTGATGGCTTTAACTTTTCCATAGAAATAAAAAGTGAAAAGTTAAAATTACAAAATATCTTAAAAGTTACATTGCAATGGAGACTAATTGTGCAAGAAACACATAAAATCAGAAGTTAATTTTGTGTGGCCTTCATATGATTTGATGGAAATCTGTTATTATATTGCTGCCGCACAGAAACCAATTTGTTAAGTAATTTTTACTTGTACTGAGAAGAGATACAGAAGCAGCTGTATCAATAAAAGGAAATTTTTATCTCCATCAGTTTTAGAGCTAAAATGCTGCATTATGTACTTCCAAATCCAGTGCCATGCACCTAATACACCTAATATAGAGTTTTATTAGCTTTGACTGTCCTGCAGGACACTGGGTAGTTAATATTCGCCAGCAACACCATACAGAAATAATTCAGAAGCTGTTTTATTGCTGCAGAGATGAGAAAATCTGGTGCCTCTCTATTTGCAGAAACGCTCTGTTTAGAGGCAAGTATTTATGAACACGGAAGGTGTTCTGGCAGAAAATAAATTGTAAGAAAGAAACGCTACAGGATGCTTCCTTCATTCAGTCCTGATCCAGTGTCCATAATAGCTCTAGGATCAACACAAGAGAGCATTTTTAGATTTCTTTGTTTTCTGAGAAACCAGAACGGAAGGCTTCACTCCACCACCTGGAAACACCACCAGTTCTAACTGCAGCGTATGGATCTTCCTCAGTTCTAATTTTGTGTGGGTACATTTTTACGTAGGTAGGAGCCAAAAGGCATGGGAATTAAATCCTGGGACTGCTGGGGACACTAAGAAGAGACTTTAGAATTCAAACTTGAGTAATAATGCAAAAGAATACAGGAAGTCTAAGCTGTGCCTGGCTCCCACTGAGCTTTTTCCATGCTGTATTCCCTTGTTCCATATTTAATCATCTACACAAGCATTTGTAGACAACATACATTCTCCTTGCAGCATGGACCAGGACTTCCTCTGTCCTCAGAAAATACTACAATGATGAAATCTGATGTAACTAGCAAAATATATCACAGAAAAAGAGCTGCTAAAATAAATTGGGAAGGGCAACGGAGGAGCTTAACTTGCAGATTAGGATAGATGCTGCTAAGATTAGAACACTTCTCCAACAGTAGCCACAGACTTTGCTAATAGGTCATCTATTCCTGCCCCTGAAAAAGTGTTTTTAGTACTTACACTTCCAGCAAAAATAAAGACAGAAAATAATAATTAACAAACCTAATATTCTCATGGATATCTTGATTGGAGAAGCACTGCTAATTTAAGAGCATTTTTAGAAAACTAAGCATTTTTCTCCAGCAAAGCATATGAAAGCTTTAGTCACATAAAGCAAAAAATCTGCAAGCTGGCCCTGCCTGTAATTAAAGGAAACCAATGAAAGCGTAAATTATAAAGCAAATGAAGTGATTTGTGAGAGTAAGTAGGAGAAGGTCAGAAAGGCTGGGGTTTTTTGCCCTCTCTCTCTCTCTCCATTTATCAACCAAGGAAAATTAAGGGTATGGAAATGTAAGAAGAATCAGAGAAACTTTAAATCTTTTTCTATTTTTCTTTAAAGGAAAGGCAAGCAAGAGAACTGCTTCTCAGGGGTACATTTGGCTTCAGATTAATCAGGCTCACTTGAAACAATTTTTGAATATTTTAAATTAGCAACTGCAATGCTACATTTAATTGGCACATATGCCCACATCAGTCCTTCAAAAATATAACAAATCATTTTGATTAAGAATGTATTCAAAATAAATTCTGAGGTGATATAAAGAAAATATTATCCTGGCTATCATATTTACTGAGCGTGCTGAAAACCGAAGCAGCTTGCAGGGCTTTGCTCTGGCTATGCTGGCAAGTTTCCCAAGTCTATCTCATATATCCACTGATTTAAACAACTTTATGTCCAGATGTGACTTCTTCCAAAGCTGAACAGCCCCACTTTTGCAGCTGGCAGCCCAGTCATGCTGAGTTGTGCTATTTATGAGCAGGTCAACAAGGCCAATCTTGATGTGTCACAATTTCTCTATCCAGAGTGTGTCTAAATGACGGCATCTGGGCCAACCAGTGCTTGACCATCTAGCCACCGTACCCTTCTCTAGAATTAAATCTAGAGCTGTATTTATACCGTGTTCCAGCAGTTGGGGTTAGCATTACGTTTTAATCTGCTGCAGCATGTGGCTTGGGCTACACGTGTCCCTACTGCCTGTAAGGACAAAATGGATGAAAAATAGACCCAACTCGGCCACCACTTCTGGTCAAATTTTCCCTTCCTGAGTTGATCCAGATTCAAGGAACAATATGAATCATTTAATGGGAAGACGATTGCAGGAGAGTCTGGGCTAGGTTAAAAGCTCAATTCCTAAACTAATATGACAGTAAACATCCACAACAGGGGTCCTGCTGCTTATGAGATGATACAAGTGGCCTTAGAGCATCTTACATGGTACAGGGAACCAGCAGTCCTTTCACAAAGCTGAAAAAAACACCCTAATGTTTAAGAATTTAATGTCAAATTCCTTAGTCCTTAAATTATCTGGCAATTGCTTTCTCAGATTCTGGCATTAAATTATCTCTGGGCAAGTGTGTGGGTTTTTTTGGTTTTTTTTTTTTTTGCTATTACATTATTTTGGTACTATGAGACCTAAGAGGAAAGGGCAAGGATTATCTGAACACACATGAACAGCTGTTTTTGTGCACCAGAAAAGAATCCAAGAACTTCCAGATTGGAAACTTTACTTACTAAGTGGCTAAGCAGTCTGAATGAGAAGTAGCACCTGAATATTGGTAAATATCATTAATGACAGCATGAATGACAAGTGACTAAACCTACAGTGTTTCAATTCAATAGCAGGGGAAAAAAAAAAAAAAAAAAAACCCTTTATCCAGGAGTTAAACTACTTAACTGCAATTTATTCATGATCATTTCTTCGTAACTGAAGTGGAATATCTGAAAATGAGCAATGTGAAAAGAAGAGATGGTCATGCTGCATTGCAGCTTTGAACAGAAGAGCACAAGACAGATGGGCTACAGCGAAACAAAAAAAAATACTGCAAAGCCCAATTGCTATACCTTGGCTGTTTTTATACCTTTAAACCTTTTGACCTAGTACTGAAAGAGATCTTTGCATCTTTTGCTTCAGCGGAACATGTAATAAATAGAGGACACTAATTCTGTCATTTAGCCGCTCCTCAAGTGAAAAAGCAGTTCAGTTCTTGTGACTGCTGCTCACACAGAGCAGTGGGACTGGTACTTAAATACCAAGGCAAGCCAGCCAGAGCTGCTGCTTATGTCCATGTACTTAAGGTGATGTAGTAAATCTGCACTACTTTTATATAAATAATCAATTACGGCAATCTTACAGTAATACAGATAATTGAAAACTATTGGCTCCTGGTTTAATTGCCTTATCTGTCATCTTCATTAATAAAAACATGTTTTATGCTATTGTTGCTTCTATGCTCTATCTCTGTTATACTTTATGACACAAGCTATTTAACAAAGGTCATCTTAATAGGAGAAGAGAAGGGTGAGGGGAGAAGTAGAGATACACAAATAACACTAACGCTTTTCAAAAATGAAGTATTTCTGAGCTGAGAGTTAAACCTTCACTATAACTTCTGAAGAAGGATGGTGGCAACTCAAAACACAGTAAAATATTGAATCACGAGACTGCAAAGTGAAAAGCAAAGTGAAAAAATCTAATCTCTGATTTCATTCTCCCCACAATCTCCTCAGCGCAGAACCCATAGGAGGTGATACCCAAAGTCCTCCAGCCACAGAGCTCATGAGAACATGCTTGGTCTTTGCCACAGTATTTTCCAAGTTCATATGAGTGACACAGTAGCCTTCTCTGCCCATCAGTATGAACCAAAGTTCTTCTACAAGAAATTTTGCTGTAAAGCCTTCCAACTTCTCTCACACTGAGACAGCTTCTATAGGCAGTACAGACACCAACCCACTAACACGGGTTCATGTCGGCTTAGAAACCATCCAGTCCACCTCCCTGCTACAAAGCAGCTTCGCCTTTATCCAAAATACTCCCAACATACGATAGCATAACCTGTTTTTAAAACATGCAGAGGTGGAGACCCTACATCTTCCTCAGGCAATCTACTGCAGCGTTCAAATAGCCTTACCATCAGGTTGTATTTTCACTGCTACAGTTAAAAATCTTTGCTTCTTGTATAGACCCAAAGGACATGAAAAATCATTTACCTCCTTTATCTTTTTTTCTGGCAGTCATTCACAGATGTTAACTTCTAATCTAGAAATCTGAGGAGACATAGTAAACAAATCTATTTCTGTCTTTGTTCAGAAATCATATTTTCTATGTTCCTCCTACTATTTCTCCCAATCCTCCCCAATTCTCTCCAGGTCACTTACATGGTAAGGGTAATCTTAATCTGTTATGCACTATGAAACCACCAGTTTCTCTAACCTGTTACTCTACCAGCCTGCAATAGTGCAAGTCACACTTACTCCATCTTCCCTATACGCAATTTTCTTTTAATTAAAGCTCAGTGATATTTTAACATTAAAAAAAATAGCCACTCAAATCGTAAAAAGCTAACAGTATTCTGTAATGCAGAGAAATAATCAAATACAATATACAATGACTACGAAGTCTGATTTACAACTAAGAATCATCCCAAAGCAATTTTCCTCAGAATCACTGAGATCAGTCACAATTTATTTCTTGCATCACAAATTTACTAGACAGAGATAAAAACAGGAATGGAAAATACCTTAAAACCCTGAGCAATTATTCAAGCTATTTCAAGTTCTACAAAGGATCTGGTGACAACTTTTTCTCTTCTATGAAGACAAAGTAATTGGATCATCCGTGAAGCAGTTATTCCAAATCAAAACCCATTGAAGCTTTCCTTAATCATTCAAGTAGTAAATCCCTGATGTTCATTACTGGATCACAACCAATACCCTAAGGAGGGATGAACACATTGATTTTGGCTTTTTCTCTATCCACTGAACCATGCTCGTGTAGATGCAGCCCTCAGACTTCCGCTGTTCAATACTAGCACTGTGTTCACTATAGAAAAAAAAATATATATGAGAGACATAGAAAATCTAACCCTTAATTCACTTTCAGTATCATTAATTCTGCCAACTATTTCTGAGTACTCACATTTCAAAGTCATCACCAGATTGGGAGACCATAAAGATTTATGTATATTGTGCCAGGTGTTAGGCACGAGTGCATTCTCAGCAACAAGACTGTACGTTTTGTGGAAAATCTTGCAGTGAGAAATATAGTAGTGCCACAGGTTGACAGTGCTCAGATCAAAATACAAAATTCAGTTTTCTAAAGAAAAAATTCCCTTACAGAAACGAGGTCAGTCTTACACTACAAAAAGTGTTCAATGAGGCCCTAGAGAAAATAAATCTGTAGTGCAAAAGTCAGTAAGTAAATAAGATTTATTGACCACAGAGTGATCATTTACTGCTCCCAAAGATGGAGCAGATGCTTTGATATTTGCAAAAATTATCCCCTTTAGCCTGCATTCAGCAGGAGTTCAGCTATGGACACCAACTGCAAATCCTACCCTATTAAGAGGTCAACGAGAAACCGTGCCATTAAGTCCTTTTCTCTCTGGAATTCAGGGAAGACAAATGAAATGAAAATTAGCCGTTATTTATTTATTTTTTTTTTAAATAGACTATTGTATCAGTAGATTTAGATTATGGAACTATCT
>VZSV01000145.1:865009-879977 GCA_013398735.1 Nothocercus julius
CGAGCAAGGGGGAAGCAGCAGCACTGGGTAAAGATGCAGCGGTGGCGCCTAAGGGCTTCGGCTGCCGGCGCTTTGTGCACCCGCTGGTTGCAGCCCGAGCTGCCACGGAGCCGTTATGTAACCCCGCGTGAAGGATGAGCCGTGCTGGAGCGGTTCCCGCAGTGTGTCAGCTGCCTGCGACACGCTTTCCACTCAGACATTCGTATTTTTCTTTAAATCCTGCTTCTTCTTGCTAATGCCACTAGCCTGGGGCATCACCCCCGCTTCACCTAGTCGGTATGCAAGATGACAGCCTAAAAGGCTGTTTTCACTCAATGTCTCGCGTAGAGCCTATCCAACTCTGTAAATCAGTAGAAGAGGTGGCTATATCGGGCTGAAGATTGCAGGGATGAGACAAAGGTGGTGTAACAACTATTGTCTTGGTTTCCCCCTCCAAGCTCTCAAAGCCACCTCAACCCTTTTCTTCCCAGTGGCAACCCCAAGCCTTACATGGCCTTAGCCCACTTTTGCAGAGTTCATTTAACTCCACATGGAGAGATTAAGCTCTGAACATTTTAATTGTAAGATAAATTCAAGCTTAAGTCACTAAGTGCAGCAAACTAATTCATATTTAAATGTATTTAATTATCTGCTTTCTACCGCCCTTTGAAGGCATATCCTTCAGGAAAGTGCTCATAGCTCTTAGGAGCGCATGTAGTCACAAAGCAGCCATCAGAAGTGCATTAGGGAACCAGCTTTACTACAGCATTATTGCTGGAGAATTAATGCTGGGGAGGTCTAAAGCTATCTGTTTAATATACCCACCGTCTAGCAGATGAAGGCTTTGAATTCTGAATTAATAACCACGTAGCATAACTTTTATTGACCATGCTTGTGGAAGAGGAAAAAGGTACAAGCTTCCCTACTAAGAGCAGCTAAACAGTAGGGGCTGTTTGCAGAGTTTGTTGCAGGGAGAGTGACTGAAGTTCAGAAAACACCAGTGTGAGACGGGCGCTCACTGGGAGAGAGCACCCGAAATGCTGTTACCTAAATGAAACCTGCCTGCTGTATATGTCTTGTTCCACGGATTTTCAAGATAAACCTTGGGCTGTTCTTTACATTTTTGATTTAAAAATAAATGTGATTTTGGTTCAGCAAACATAAAGCCAAGTTATGAAATGAGTGTATTTAAGTTGCTCTTGGTGCTGAAGGACATGTCTCCTTCCTCCTAAAACTCAGTTGATTTGTCTTCTGCTGCCAAATCTTTGCCCCAAGTGAACATATTGTTGCTAGGTGTGTACAAGAAAAAACGTTTGCTTTTATGAGTACTCCTTACTTATAGGAATAGCTTCATAGTTTGTGCGAATTGAGCCAGTGCCATGAGCTAAGAGCTGCAGACACCACTGGCAGCCTGTGCTGAGGTGTTTTCAGGTCCACGCAAGTTGTGGAGGTGCCAGGTAACAGAATGCAGAAGCTGGTTTTGCCCTGCTTGAGCACCATGTGTATAGTACTTATAGGGCATCTTTTTTCATCTTGGAATTGAAAGTATCTGTTCCACTATCTCTTGCCTTAGCCTCCAGACCCTGCAGCTCCTCAGATTTTGCTACATCCTTACTGACACAGAAGAGGGAATTTTCCTCTCTGGTCAGTATTATTGTTTGAAATCACTTAACTCTTAGCAGCAGAGCTAACAAATAATACTATTACGGATTTAAAATTTTTGTAAAAGGTGTCTTGCTGCTGGCTGCCGCTATCTGCTTGCAGTGCTCTGGTTCTCTAGTATGTCTTAGCTGATGGTGATTTATGAAGTATAAATGTCCCAGATTGATTTTGCTGGCAACCAGACTGAGCTTGCAGCTGGATAAAACTTGTTCTGACTTTCAAACCAAGCAAATGGGATACAGAGATAACAGGTGGGGAATAGATTTAAAGCTACTACCTGGTGACCTTAAGCTAGATCCCTGCAGCGGATCAGCAGGGTCAGGGCACTGCTCCAGGTTCTGAGGGTCTTGGGTGTCACTGTGAACTCTGTCACTTTGTCACCAATTTGCTGTAGGTTACAGTTCTTGGTCAGTGCAGCAGGAAGCATGAGAGCTTCTTGCCTGCCCTACAGCGAAGTTGTACAGCTCGTGGTAAAGTCAGTTCAAAAAAGACCGATTTTGCACCAAAGCAGGTAAAAAGAGATAGAAAATAATAAGCTTGCAGCAGAAAGGTCACGGCAAAAACCTCAAGGATAGCAAAAACTCATACTGCAGAAGTTGTTTTTCTGACTGTTTCCTGAGGGCTGGTAATTCTTCTGGAATCTCAAGGACAAAAACGAAAATCACCAGAAATATTGTGGTCTGCCTCATTCTTAGGATTTGTAAGTTGTGGAATCTTGTATGTCCACAAAGTTTTCATGGGCTGATGACTGTGTGCTCAATAGCAATCCAACATATATTTTACTCTCTTCTATCATATATTTATTATTTCTTGTCCGTAATATTGTCATGTGTTCACAGCTAAACTTTACAATACTCTTTATCCTGAAACGTCCGAAACTGTAGGCAGTTAACAAACTGCAAACACAAGGACATTTGTACTTCACCCTGTGCAGACAAGCTCTTTTTTTTGTGTCTGAATATCAAACAAAAACCAGAGCTTTGTATACATGTCTTATACATGTCTTTTTCTTATACATGTCTTTTTTGTATACATGTCTTTGTATACATGTCTGTATACATGTCCTGTGTCAGTCTCTGATTCTGAGATGACATTAGCTACATGGAACTCTTCCTTTAAGGTAAACCAATATTACCAGTTCACAGAAATCAATAAACAAGAGCTATAGAATTTTATCTTTTTCTCCTCTCAATTTTCTCCAGAACTGTGTAGATCCTTAGCTCTCTTCTTTCTGTCGTTCACTGTGTTGTACGACTTAACCTAAAACAACATTATGAAGAATAAAAATAATAAGAAATTTGGAATAGGCACATAATTTATTTCTGAGTAGATGTCTATGCATATGTATGAGCAGAAACTCATGGGAACCTCTTAAACCTAAGTCATTTCTTAATTACGAGGATTCACTGCAGAAACAACTAGCCTGTATTTTTTGTTGTAAATTTGTATGATAGAAAGCACATCTCCAGAATGCTTTAACTGGTTGCCTAGAGAAAGATTACATAACAGGTTTGTACTACTTCAGGTGTGCTGCTTTAGATACTCACAAATACAAAGGGGAGGGAGGGAAACAAGAGGGAAAATAGCCATTGTATTTACCATGTGCAGATATAGCCACTGTGATTCCCTGAGATCTAAGATTACACAGAAAAGGGAAAGCCAAACCTAGAATTTTAAGATACCTTACAGAGAAATCTGACTAGAATACCTGAAACAGTGATGCTATGGGCCAAACACCATCTTTTATAACTTTTATAATTTTACTCAGCCTTTTTATTGAGTAAATGTCTTATTGTTGAATCCAATGTTAAATTACTGGTTATAATTACATTGTATAAAATAAGTAGGAGTGAATGGGAACAGAAAACTTTCCTTATGCTTCCTCACTGGAGGCCAACTACTGTTGAACTCATCAGGAACTATATTTTCAAAAAGAGCCTTTCCTTTCAGAAGGGAAGAATTATGCCTCCAGTATATGCTAATAGCTTACACAGATTCCTGATAAGTCTTATTACATAGCTCAAATCTGCTGCTGCCTGTAACTGATCTTGGTTCTTCATGTGACAAATAAGACAAGAGCTTAATTTCTTTGTAAACCTATGAAAGGAGTTCGGAATGAGCCTTGAAACCAGGCAAGACCCAGCGTTGTCAAATAATTTTGTATGTTTGATTAATGTTAGGCAAAGCTTGATAATTTTGTCAAATGTTCTTAGTTTTGATGAGAAATCAAGTGCAATATGTCAGTCAAATTTCATTTTAGGGTTCATTTGACATAAAAACTGTCATGGCTTCAAATTCTTACAGATCAGATACTAAGAAATGTCCAGAAGAACAAAACAAGCAGTTTCCAGTTGCTTAACATCGACAACCACGTGATTAAGCAAAACCGGTGGGTCAAACAATCCCTAAAATCAAGCCTATCTTGAGGGCACATTTAGCATTAGGGTAACTCCAGAGTCATGAAAAGGTTTTTAGGAAGCCACTTAAGACTGAAAGTGTTTTGCCTGTTGTATACACATCCACATGGATGCATATGGGAGCTGGAAGGATCCCACCATGGAGGAACGCCTGCTTTCCAAGCGCATCGCAGATGATTTCTCTCCGCGGTGGGTGCCCTAATGAGTGAGAAAAGAGTGAGACGCAAGCTCAAAGGAATTGCAAACCTCCGTCAGCTTGATGGCATCAAGCACATCTTAATTGCCTTGGATATCATATCTAAACATTGATTAAACATTTCTGTTTAGTCACCACACAAGCGTTTACAATTGGCTCATGATCGTGCCTAATTAGACAGTTCTTCTAAACATGAAAATAACAGCGGATTTCAGTAGTTGCCATTTAATGAAATTGTGTCAAATGTATAGGCTGAAAATTTATTAGGTTTGAGCTATGGGCTTGGGGCCATCTTGTGGCCCAGAACTTCACTGCAACGTGTGCAGCTACTACAGGGTGTGGGCAGAACTGGTATTTGCATTTACAATATATTCTTGTCTGTTTAATAGGAGACTGTGACTTAAAGTAGACTTCTCCTCTCTTCAGCCAGAAGTAACACCTTATGCCAAGAATGGCCTCATTGACTTCACTAACACTAGAATGTCATTCCTTTTCCTTTTTTTTTTTTTTTTAAATGGTTTATTATAGTATAAATTTGCTTCACTTCAAAGCCACTTCAGATGACTCTTGACCCAAAAGAGAACACAGTGAAACCGAACAACTAGATACAAGAGCTAAGTGGAAGCAAAAGCACAAGTGACATGAGTAAATAAACTGGCCCCTTCTTGGACTAGACAGAAGTTGCAGAAAAATGACCTTTCAGAAGTTGGAGTATGGGCTGGTTGCTCAGTACTCAGTAACAGTAAAGTGCCATTTGCTCACGTTTCAATTTGATTTATTTATTTATTTATTTATTTTTGTGACTAGTAGCTATTTCATCTGATTTTTGTAGAAAAGGGGAGGCAAAATATTGAAGCTGTTGAGAACAGGAGTATTTTTTATCCCAAATTTACTAGAAATAACCCCAGGAGCAATAGAAGAGGATTAGATCAGCTAACTTTTTAGATCCTTACTCAGGTTTTTTTTTTCAGAGAAATCAGCAGGAGGAGAACTGGGCATCACGTGTTAGTGCTGCTGCCGGGTGACAGTGGCAGCACTTTTATTAGAGTAGCAGCGAGCTACAGCGAATGGGATTTCCAAACTCCAGGCTTGGAAACGCTAAGCAGAGAGCTCATGTTGCGAGGTCGAGTACATCCACCCCCGCTGCAGCAAAAGCAGCACTTTCCCTCTTCCCCACGTCTACGATTTACTTTAGTACTGAACAGTGATGCTGTTATTTCCACGGCTAATCAGGACATATTGACAACGTTTGTCCTACGTAGCACAGGGACGAGGAGAACAGAAAGATCCTGGTTTGGTATCAGGTTCTGTAAACGCCAATGAATATAAACTTGAATTAATTAGAACAATTTATGCTATGCATAGCTTGGGAACGAGGTAGCAACGCTGTCCCAGAGCTCCACAGCTGTAAAACTGGAATTCATAACACTTACTTAGCCATAATTTATCTGCTTGCTTGAATACAAATGTATAAGCTTGTTTAAGTACAGAAGTCATTGCTGAGTAGCCCATATTGCAAGGTGCAGGTTTCGGTCGAGTGAAAATACGCGTTTTACTTTATATCTTTTGCAACACCTAAGGGTTATGTTTTGCCAAGACACAAGAAGAGCAAGGACAGGGTGGGGATCAAGAGCATTAGCATTTTACTTCTTTTTCTTTGCCTTCAATGTTATTCACATTTTATCCATGTTATTTGGCTTTTTAAGAATATTAGGAAATTTTATGTACTGATTTGTAAATAACAAAGTGAGCCCACTAGAGCAAAATCAGTATGTACATTTTTCACTTTCTACAACTGCAGACTGCTTTTAATCAAGTTTTAGAGATTAAGCTTATATGCCATTTGATGAGAGAAAGCTGTTTAAAAATATGCAATTCCAATACTGCTGTGTGAAAATATTGTATCCTAAAACAAAGCGGCAAAGTGATCTCTTTCTGCTATACAAGTACATACAAAACGGTCCTATTGGGGATTCAACCAAAAATTATAATTTTGAAAAGTGTATCAATAAAAATTAAATTAAATTAGGTTGAGGGACTCCTACAGAATTCTGTATTCATTAAAATTAATTCTGTACATTCATCATAATTAGTGTTGTAGCACAGGAGTAACAGTGATTAGCTGCTTACCGCCAAGTTGAGGAAAGAACCTCATATTACTCTGCATGTTTAGTCCTTGTGAACAAAATAGAACAGATTATCTTTTGACAGAAATTTTGCCCAGAAATACAAGAGACTTTCTATCAAACTTCCCAAGTGGAAGGCTTGTCGAGTTTTATACTTCAATTTGTTCCAGAATATTTAACTGAATTTTGTTGGAACTGGGATGCAAGAAAGCAGTAGGGACTTACCAGATTTAAGTTAGAGGGTCTTTCAGTGGGTTGGCATTATAAAGTTGCAAAGACATACAATATCTAACACACTTTAGAATATTCTCTAGAAGTGCATTTAATTAGATACACTGGGGAATTTCTGCATCAGCAGTAAAGCCCTATTTTTTCTTCTATTAGGTTTAATTTGCTGGTTATTGAGAGTTGGATTTTTCTTTCCATACCGAAATTTTTATTTAAGACAATAGAATGAATTGCTGCTTTTACAGAAAGATTATGCATATAAAAAAAAACCCACTTCTTCAAATGTCTGTTTATAAAGATTTCACTTGAATAATTCATGCCTCCATGGTTCCCAGTGTTGTTAAAGATAATGTATGAATGCAATATGCAATCAGTTGAGCCAAAATTGTGTTGTGTATAGCAAAAAAGAATACATAAACACATCAGACAACTTTGTAATTTTTAAGATTCTTAAAAGAGCTTAAGATACAATAGAGTCTTTTCTCAGATATCCTCAGTCTTCACACTTTTTCATCTAATTTTGAAATGTTCTTGCTTAACACTCATTAGACTCATATTGTCTTGTCCTCTATTCTACTGGTATTAAACATAGAGTATTTTCTAAAAACTGGACATGAAATCATTCATTATTTTGATATATACCTATATTTCAAAACAAAATGCTAACTAAAATAATAATAAAAATACTCATCAGAGGTTTTTTTAGGTGCTTGCAAGTTTTGCAAAACTATGAAACCCCATTTTGTCCAACAGTCAAAGATTTGGGTTTTGCTTTTTTTAGATGGCATTTCATGCAAATTTCCTATACTTAAATGAAATAGGATAAATGAATTTTTGGAGTCAAGTGACAAGTTCAGTCACCCTTCCTTTGTTGTCCTTTATGAATTCCTGATTCTCTTTTCCCTTTATTCCTCTTCTCTTCCTACCTTTTCAGTTTCTCCTCCTCCTTCTTCTTCCCAGCCCCATTTTCTTGCTATAGACAATCAAAGCATACTTACTGGACTGCAGTATAGATCTTTGTAGAGAAAGAAGATAAATTACCAGCTGATATTTTAATAATATCCTTAACATAGTTTTCTTCTGTAAATAGGAGTGATTCTTTTCATGCTCAAGAACTGGAATTGAGAGAAGTTTAGATTTACAAAGGTATCAAATCATTCTAAAATCAATGTAATCCAAAAACAGCCTTAATTTCTCATTATTTCCATGGTATCTGTGACTTACCCTCCTTTGTGATTCTCTGCAGCTGTAAGCATCAGTTGAAATGCTTTTGCTATAGGCAGTAAAAAGTTCTTTAGGGTTACAGTAGCAAACAGAGAGCTCAGCACCATAGTGCAGGAAACTGCTTCTGACCAGGGGAATCAGGTATGATTTGTTTTAGTGCTTTTTGAGTCCACAGATTTGAGCTGAAAATTCACGTAATTCCTTTGGGCATTAAACGCTTCAGATCCTAGCCAAGAAAACAATACTCTAGTTTATAATTTACTTGCTTTTAAAGGAACTATCTGGATCTACTATGAAGTTAATATTTCATGGTATGTGTCAGTGGCTGTGGTACAGAGGTGTAGATATTTATTTTTAATGAAAAGATGTCAGCTAGAGTTTGACAAGCTATTCATTGGCATATCAGTGAATCTTCAGTGGTCTCTGAAGTGCCAGCAATGTTTCCACTTGTTTATTTCTCATAGTATTTTTTCATGATGTAATTTAAGCATTGTGATTACCTCATTAGTGGTTCTTTAAGAAGGGCGTTAAGATTCTATGTTTACTAGGCTTAATACTTAAAATTATGCAGCTAGGATAATAAAGTGTTATTTCAGTTTACTGCAGACTGGAAAAACAGGAATAGGGATACGTAGCAAATACTGTAGAATAAAGACACTTTTTAGCTATAAAAGGTATAGTTTTTCATCTGAAAAAAAAAACAAATAGATTTGAAAATCAGACTATTGGTTAAGAATCGTCACTGAATACTAGCTCGCGATTTTGCTATCAGTAAATGAGGGTTTTCTGCAGCCACGTTAGCTTGTGGACTTGGCAGGAAGGGGAATTGGTAACTTTGGTCTATTGGGAATAATTTCAGGGGAAAGTGCTGAGCTGGAACACTTAGTCTTTGAAAACTTGAACACTGTGCTCTTCCATCAGCAGTGTCTAGATAGACTCTGCAGAAAAGGTTCTCCAAATTAGCCCAGTTTCAATGTATATCCAATGCACTTTCTGAAAGTCACACACAGCAGGGTCTTGGAAAGAAAGTAATAGTTCACTGGTTTCGGCACAAAAGGTGTCGGTGGGGGAGCTGAATCTTCCATTTGTCCTACAACAGCAGGTCACCAGACTGTCACACATCTTGGCATCAGACACACGATGGAAAAAGGCACACAGCACAAGTTCCTGCTAGGGAGAAATCCAGGTTTCCTAATTGTGATATGAAGCCACAGTGTTCTTTAAATTTTCCATGTCTTTCAGCCTCTCCACAGAGTCAGAAAAATGCTCAAAATTCTCTACCAAGCAAGCAGGAAAAAAAATCAATTGTAAAAACTGTTTGTAAACTTGCAATAACAAATTAAAAATAAAAATAATAATAAAAAAAAAATAAAGGATTAATGGTCCATCAGTGTAACTCCACTGACTTCAGTGGGAATTGCTGATTCAGAGAAAGCCTGAGAAAACCAAGGATGAGGTCTGTTACTTATACTTTGATGAACCGTGCTGGCATGAAGAGAGCTTTCCATGCACAGTTTTTAATCTGTACCCAAGTGCCTGTGTGTGTCACACGCTATGTTCACATCCAGCAAACTGCCAGGCTTAATAGGTGGTTGATCCAAAGTTTATTCTGAACAGTACCAAAAAGACACCCTCACTGTGCATCTCACATAGCCTCTTCACTTCCATTATAGTTAGAAATTCCTTTACAAAATTCCTTTAAGTTTTTGAAGGCTGACCTACTTAGAAGAATACAGAGATTGCAAAATTGTGATTAAAAAGAGTTTCTCTTCAAGTATCTGCTATCTCAAAAAATCAAAGCACTTGCAGAGACAGTTCAAGGCTAACAGATTCCTAAGGGAATCTGCGTGGTTGTCTTCCATTTGCCAGTTCAGTTTTACCAGTCTCTTGCATGGAGAATCAGGGGCCCAGTGTCCAGCAGCATCCAGGAGGCCCGGGACAACTTTTGGAAACTGCCTCAAAACACGGTGAGAGGTTTTGTCTGCTTCTGAGGGGAAAACGCACTTTAGAAAGTCAAAACACTGTACATAAGAGTTACTTGTTCCAGTGAACACAGTGAAGAGCACGATCCATCTCAGTGCACAGATTTCAGGGCAAGAGAGAGGATCAAAATTAGTGCATGTCAGCACAGAGGCCCTACAGAAAAGCACAGCCCGTACTCCTGCCCTGCCTTGAGTTCCCACAACTTGGAGGTTTATGGGAATGAAAGACATTGGGGCCAAGATGTACAAAGGTTCCGGATAGTTCCAGATCGTTACTTTGGAGTGCATATTTTTTATTTAAAGTATCTGATTCACCCTCTGAAATATCTTGTATTGGAATTACCTTGGATTAAAACAAAAATGAAGAAACAGAGGCATCAGAAATCAGACATTTCCTCAGAAAATTTTAGCTCTGTATGGTGTTGATACATGTAGACAAAATTAGTGAGGGAGAAGGAAAGATGACTTGATTTCAGCTCCCAAGATTCTATTGCCATTTTGCTTTGCAGTTTTAATGGAGAGATATGACCTTCTTTTATAAGTCTCTTCCACCACGGTCTGAAATTTGTTGTGGAAAACAGATCAGCCATAAGCAGTAAGAGAGCCCTGTGTGCAGAGGGCACCTCTTTTACAGACATGGTGCAGTATTTAGGTTAGCATTTCAAAATTCAGAACACTCTCTTGACTCAAAATCGAGTTCACGTCAAAACATAGCTCTAAGCTGAAAGAGAAGAAAAACCTTTTAAAGAATTTTTTTGTCCTTTGAAGAGTGTATCAATTTGAAAGACACACAGAGCCATCACAGTCTCAACTGAGACAAGTTCCTAAGCAAAGCAGCACAGGCTCTGGGGTTCTTAAAGTTTTAAGACGCATTTATAGCCTTTACAGGAATTGCATAAATTCTTAATAGCATATAGCTGTTAATACCGTATGTATCATATATAGTTCTTTGCATATATACTTATCATTAAATTAAAGACACAGATGGGTAAATGAATTAAAACTTGCTTTTCCTATAAGGAAAGTTATTAATTCATTGTTCTTTATTGCACAATTTTAAATACATTTCCTGCATGGTATGTGGAGTAAAATAACTTTTGACATGCTGACTGCCATAGTAGATGTTGTAATAGAAAATGGGTACTTTTGAGAGTAGCTATGACATCAACAGGACCAAAGTTTTGCCTAAAATGAGTAGTGATGCCACACAGTGTTATTTTGATTTGTGATTAAAAAAATAAGATGATGATCTTTGCTCTCTCCCACAGATCCCAAAGATTTGGATTCTCTCCCCAATAACCTGCACGTGTCTCCAAGTAAATCACATCTAGTGCAAGAACTCCTGGTGGTGCTGAGTTCTGGTGACCTTCTCCAGCTAGAAGTTTGAACTATGCAACACAAACAAAAATATCACCGTATATCCAGCACCTTTACATAGTTAAAAGATCTAAGAGCTTGATGCAAGTCAACATTATGATTAACATAATATATAGGGTACATTTAAAAGATACATAAAAGCGTAAAGCACATGGTACATAAAATGTAGGTAAGCTGGGAGAATAGAGTCCTTCATAGGTTTTCAAAATGTCACTGCAGGAAATAGTCATGCTTTATTTATAAATTCCTGCACATTTCAGAAAGGTAGTTGAAATTAGTAGGTTTCCAAAACTGGAAAATGCAGCTTTTGAATTGCTTTAATAAAAGAATCTTATTTCTGGGACATCTATTTTTATTCCCCCCCACCCACCCAAGGTCAAACAAGGGAAACATTCTGCTTTTCAGGAAAAGACAAAAGAAAAAAAAGAAATTATTTTCCCAAGAAACAGATAGTGTCTCTGATAGACTTTACTAAAACAGTGACTTCTCTATGAACCAGCAGCTTCTTCACAAATTGGCACATCTCGCCCTACATGCCGAGGATAGGGGAGGTTGTGCTGCTTGCATATCAAGTGACCTCCCATCTAATGAAAGGGACATTCTAGTTAAACATTCAGCTTCCCTTTCCTCTTTCAACAGCCTTTGCTTTTGGAGTTGACTTTGCCTGCCAATAGCAAAACAGATAGGAGGCCACCCCTCGCAATAAATAATGAACAGTGGTAAAAATATACTGGAGGTTATCATTAAATAAAGCAAATAATGGCCTGTGGAGAGATAGGTTGCACAACCCTCATCCAGAATGTGCAGCTAAATGTAGGGTTCACCTGGAAAATAAGATGGAGAGTGGGAACTTAATGAGATGTTGAACAAAAAAAAAAAAAAAAAATTTCAGAAAAAAACAAAGATTTTGTGCTTGGCAGAATTAGAAAATCGTAGGATGCTGTGCTTTGAGCTAGTTGTATCAGTGGAGCCTCTGAGCAAGGAAAGTGATGGGATAAACAAAGAGGAACCCAGGGGAACCTCAGAACAAAATCTAATTATAACATCTGTTGCTTTGTTTTGACCTGTTCTAATGGAGGTGTTTAAGATGAGACAGTTTCTAAAAACAGGACATTAGTCTAATCTTTAGTAGCATACATTATATAAGTATATATGTTAGAGGTAGCACTGCCTACAGGAACGAAGTTGTAGAGCAAAACAGCTGATGCTGAGCACTTCATGTCTGCACTGTGGGCATTTGGGGAGTTGCTCCAGACAAGCTCTAGTCTAGACTAGACCAGCCCTGAACTGAATGCTTATTGAGGGCTGGAGCACATCAGATGAGTTTCCATGTTACTTGCAGATTAGCTAGAACTTCCAGTCTACTTTCATCAAAATAAAACTCGTTTTCTAGGCTCTGAGACACACCATGACATCAACATGTCCTGCGTGATAAATGGCAATGATCAGGAGGTTCACGCCAAAAGCACACTGCTGGTTATAATACACTAATGAAGACACTTTCTCAGACAGCAACTTCAATCCTGAGGCCAGTAAATGTTTATGTATTGATCCAGACTTTCAGGTTCCCAAACCTCAGAAATGATTCATTAGCTCACTGGACTGCCAAGCAGGGTATTCACTGGAGGTGACTTGGATGCATTTCAGACCCTTTGCTCTGTCACAGGCTGCCTCCCTCCATCCTTTCACAAAAGCCATGTGAAGTACCGGAGAAGGGGGAGCCCTACAGTCCAACAGAGCTGGTAGTCTAGTCCCCAGGCAAACAGCTGTTTCTCATTTTTATTGCATGCCCCTGCATCTCTTTCCACCTGCTGTAGTCATTTACTGACCACACAAGAGAGAGTGTGAAGAGCAAAACAGGTACCCGAGACAGCTGGACAGATGATATTAAGACTATAAAGAGTCTCTAATTTTACATTTATTATTTTACATTTGTGCTTTCAAAGCCCTATTTTCAGACTGCTTCACTTTTGAAGAGAGAATGTTTTTGCTAGTGAAAAAGAGCCAAGAATTGAGCCAGGAAATGGGAAATAGATTCTAGTGCTATATATAGATTAATTCCCATTTTCAACCTAACATTATACAAGCAACATGGTCACCCTGCACCAATATAATTGCACCAAAAAAATGAGTTGAGTAATAAAAAGAGGAGAAAGTTCAAAAGGTCTTTCGGAGCACTTTCTGAAAAGCAGCTATCCCTCCCACTCAGAATTCAGCTGCAGATGAGCAGGAACGACACAATCTGAGAAAAGCAAAGGAAATCCAGGCATCAAAAACAAAATGCCCCTGGCTGAAGTGGTGAATTGACTTCCATATGCTGTAGGTATTTGCAGTGCACATGCTGGCAAGATTCCATTGACTCAAGGGAAAACAGTCTGGAAGCTCCTACAGCCCATTACTGTAGACCCAGTGCTGGAGCTGCAAAATTATCAGGTCTTGAGTGTGGAAGGGAAACTGATACCATGTATGCAACTGCTTACATGGGCCAAAGCAGATGCTGATTGGGAAAACAGTACAAATATCTAACATGAAAAAAATAAATAAATAAGCAGTGTTGGATTTCAGCACCTTGTCTCCTGTCAACTTTGTGATCTCTCATTGACCACATACTAGCACAGGCTGGCCAGGAGCTTTCTGATGTACATAAGATGTCAAAGAGACGATAAACCTCACATAGAAGGAGACTTCAACAGGACAGGGCTGAGATTTTTGGTCATCTACCAGTCCAGAAAGTACTGAGTTCTCTCTCTCACAGAAGGGAAAACCCCTCTTGCCCATGGAGAGACAAATTAACAGATGAAAAGGAGACCGGGGGAATCTTCTTAAGAGCTTTACCTACACCATAATTCAGAGTCCTAATCCCTGGGAGAAGACAGAAGCAAATGCTGCTTCAGTGAGTTCTAATGCCAGTAAGAAATACTGTCATCTATCGTGCCATGACATTACACACCGAAGGTAATAACATCACCTTGAGTTTTTAAGCTATGTGGATACATCCTATTTACTTTTTTTTTATACAAGATCTACACTTGGTGCCTCATGATTAATGATCAGCAAGGTATAAAATGTTGTCTGTCACGTCTGGAAAAAGGAGCACAAACATATTACTTTGCTGCTTTATATTTGGTGTGCCTGCGAGAGTGAGCAAGCTTAGGAAATGCCTTTTCCCTCGCCCTGTTAGAAGCTACAGATTCTAAGCAGCACAGTTCTAATATTTATCTTATGTGTCTTGGCTCAGGGCTGTTAGCAATTTTACAATAAGGCCTCTTGCATACATTCATAACGTGATTCCTTACTGAGACCTCTCAGAGCTGGGTCTGTGAACGACTTCTTAAGATGTTATCATTTAAAAAAGGCTTTTGACTTTCCAAATAATAAGAAAATAAGAGAAAAATGCAGTGAATAATTCTTTCTTTTCGTGCTGCTGGGACTCAGTGGGAAGGGAGGAGAGCGCAGTTATGTGAGCAGTTTCGGAAATAGCATTCTTAACCTTTACTGCATTTGAAAATACACCAGAAAATACACCAGCAACTACAGTAGCCTACCTAAAAATCCTTCAAAAATTGCTAAAATGTTTCTACATTTTTGTCCTCTCCTACATTAACCACACTCATTTTTAATAATCTTCATTGAAAAGTCAGATGACATATAACCCAAAATCATGGAGGGAGGTTATTCCATAAGATCAAAAGCACAGGGAATTTGGTGGAGTCATATTTTTTCTGTGGCATATTTTTCTGCTTTATAGAGAAATCTTTATATATATATATATATATA
>VZSV01000145.1:891419-917075 GCA_013398735.1 Nothocercus julius
GATAACTTCTTCCATAAAGGTTTCAAAATTTGGAATTTATTTCTCCAAAATCAACTCATAACTAACTTTTTCTAGTAGCATTTCAAATAGCCTGCTCTTCTATAAGCCATTATGTTTCTCTTTTCTTGTCAGGTCATTATGTATTTATTGTTTAGAAGATGACACTTTAATCTTTTCTTTTCCTCATTTCCAACAGTTCAGTCATGCTTATCTGCCACAAGCTTGACTTAATTTCTTAGGAGCCACTGGGAAATTGAGGAGGTGCCCTTCATTAGTCTCCTTTGTAATTATGTTTCTAACTCTGCTTTCTGAAATAGCTTTTAGATACCTTCAGTTCTGGGGTTGTTTTGAATCTAATCAGTGTCTCATTATCTGACATTTTTGGAATATTGTTGAAACAGATAAACTAACCTAACTTGGAGACTATTGCAATAGTTTTTGGTAATTTTAAATAGAAAAAAAAGTTTGAGGAAATGAAGTCAGTCATGTACACAGCAGTATTTACTTTCTTTGAACTTTTGTGATATTACTTTTACTGGATAATAACCTATTCAGATTCCATCAGCTATAATAACAATGCTAATCCATCACAGCCATCAAAGATGCTATGGACTTGATTGCATAGGCAGACCCATTGAATAAATTTGCTAATATACCAAATAGCTAATATACCCCTTGAAGATTAGTTTTGCACAAATCTTCAATCTATTAAACTACTTTTTTTCTTTCCTGTATGCTCCCGTTGAACAAAACCCTTAAAAAACTGTGTCCCTTGATGAGCAAAGTCTCAATCTGCAGATTTCTCCTGGAGCACCCACTGGGACTACCACTGATTTATATTCCTTTGCAACAGTTTCTGCAGTGACAAATCTCCTACCATAAGGAACTGGACTAAGAACATTATTACATTTTGCCTTGAGATTATTTCATCAGATTATCGTATCAACATGAAAGGTAATACCTCCTTAGTCCACCAACACCAGGCTTTGTTAACAAAATACAACTCCATGAGCAAGCCTTAGTATTAATGGCTGTCAGTGCTTAATAAATGCACAGTACAGCACTGAGATGGGGCATGACAGGATTTTCAGAGATTTTATCTTTGCTACTGCTGCAGTAGTCAGAGTAGCATAGTATTTTCATTCCTTTGCCTGATTTGCTCCCAACTTCCTAACCTCAAGAAATCGTGAGTGAAAGAGTGACTTAGGTATCTACCAGTCTTTTCCTCTGAAACGCTTCCATAGTGTACCTGGTTTGTTATTCACTATATGTCTGAGATGCAACTCCAACTCTAGTCTCTGCCATGCCCTCAGAGCGCTGCAGCCTGTAGGCTGCAAGCTCAGTGGTGAATTTATTTCATTCCAATTCAGCGAACACTTAATTAATTATACAAAACCCAGCAGCTCTAGAAGATTAAGCCCTCTGCAGCAATTACCTATAGCCTTTTGGAAACACTTTGCTGGATGGTAAGGAATGCAGTTTAAACCATAGCTTCAGGTGCGTCAAATGGAAATGACTCACACTTCTAAAAAGTATTTTAACAAAAACACAACACAAGCAAAGGGCCTCATACAACTTTACACAACATCCCAACTAAGCTACACAGGAGGGGGAAGAAACTGAAGTCATGAATTCTAATTGAGGGAGACATACAGAAATGCTAAATGGCAATGATATTTCTTTAGTTTTTGACTGTTCCAGCTAGGTATTTAGCAGCTCGCCATTCAGATTCCTAGCATGTATGTTTTCCTTATGCACTTCCAGGCATTGCCTGGGGATCCCAGGAACCCAGGCAGAAATATAATTTTTATGAAGCACCAAGTGACTAAGGAGAAGGAATTCAAAACAGTGTTACAGTTAGGTTAAATCTGTTCACTGAGATGAAAATACAGCTTTGTAACAAAATATAACTGTTTCACCCCATCGCTCAGGTTTGCGACCCACACTGAGATCCACACTACCCTAACCAGACTGACCAAAATCTGACTCAGTCTCACAGCAGTTTACAGCCTCTGCACTATGCCTACTATTAGCTGAACAGTCGGTACACAGTCTAGCAGAATGAATACCTTGTCTTTAAATGGATTTCACTACATTAAATTAATTTTCCTTTAACACTATTAGGTCAGAAGAGGAAAGACTATCCCTAATACATTATTATGAATTATTGCTAAATGTTTCTCTATTAATATGAAATAGTTCTTGGAATACCTGATTCAGTTGAAGGCTTCAGTCTAAATTTTGGTGGCAGGAAAGGCCAGATAGACCACCTTCAAAAACTTCCCAACTCCTTTTCTACACCCAAAATAGAGAAGACATAAAACTAGAAAAAGGAGAATTAGAACTTTCCATTTAGAAAAAGAGGAAAAAGAAAAAAAAAGGTTTTCTTTAAATAGAATTCAGCAGCCCAATATGTCCTTGAGTGATAAACAGGTGTAGTTTTCTTCCTTGTTTTCCAGGTATCAGGAGATATGAATAGGCATTTCTGAATAATGAAATGAAGAAGCTTGTCTCACTGTGGCAGAAAGGTTTTGAGGAGCAGACAGAAGTGTGCTGAGAGACCCCGCAGAGCTGCACTGTTAGTCAGACTCAAGCAATGCACATTGCTTTGCAAGCCAAAGCTGGCTGGCTTTACATCAAACAAAAAAAACTTTTCAAAATTAACTCTTACAAATTTTATAAAGTGATTTGCATCAGCAAATTTTGCTGCTGTTGAGGGCTCAGTCAAAAACTACTAGTACCAGTTTCCTTAACAAGGGAGAGTCATGAGATTTTTTTAAGTAGCAGAAACTCTTCCGCATGTTCTCCCCTTCCTCCTGCTGTACACACAGATCAACTGTATGATACAGTACACTGGTCTCCAGCTTCCTGGAGGACGTCAATCCTGCGCTTTTCTACCCACGTTTCAATCCCTTAATTCCCCTGCCTCGAGTTTTACTTAACAGTGCAGAGTCTGCTCCCTTACAGGCACAGGATCAGCAAGTCTCTGTGGAGAGGCAATGGAATTTATATTCATCAAGGAAAGCAATTAACACAAGTAAGAGAAAAGCCTGAGTAAGAACAAAGACCAAAACGCCAGGAGAGAAGCAGAAAAGGAAATAATGCTAATATGCCTGTTCTCTCCCTCAGGTCCACCTGTCCATGGCTATCCCTCATTTCCCTTTAATTTGCCATTACACTTGGTCCACTGATCTTGACACAAGCAATACTTTTGATTTTATCCCAGTGCTACTCTCTTAGAATTGAGCTCCAATAGCAATCAAGAGATATAATAAATTACCACATTTTATCCCAAATGAATTAATTGCAATAAGCATTACATGAAATAATATCAAATCAATTAGCCATGTTGGACAACATAAAATAATATCCTTTTTCTGCAAGTTTGCCATCTGATTTCATCTTGTACAATGCATTTCTTCCCTGCCTCTCTGTTCCTAATGCTGATGTATTGATATTTTTACAGCAAGGAAGAACACAACACTGACTACTTATTTTTGTGCTTGCTGGTTAATCTTGCCCAAATCAACACAAAGGAATTCTACTGTAGTGTCAGGTCTGCATAAGTAAAGCTGATAAAAAGTAAGGGTTTTCATCCTTAGAGAAGGATAGAATAATCCTTACTCCTTTTTTCCACTGACAATTTTTGAGAATCTACAGCTTCTCAGTGAATTTGATATTCAAGAGCATTATTTTAATTGGATACATGTAATGGATATCCATGAATTTCTGCAAAACTCCCACTGCAGACTCAAAACTTTGTGCCCTCATACAGTCTACAAGGAACCTCAGCCAGGCTCGTTTGGACCCTCCTCTGAATTCAGGAAGAATATCCTCCAAATAAATCTTTTACCTCTTATCTGTAAATAATTTCCAAAAAGATTTTATTTAGGTGGAAAAAAAAAATAAATAAATCTATCAACTGCTCTAAGGAGATGCACTTTAAGACAAGAAGGAGAATTATATTCGCCAACTTCACCAGTATTTTCTAATCAGTCAGGAATGTTGTAACACAAGCATTAAATCCTGTAGTTGAAAAAGCACACAAAGCTGGAAGAAAGATTTGCAAATTCATGCTAGCAAAATAGAGACCTTCTATCCAAAAATTGAAATTTTAATACTGAAATATTAATAAAACTATTTTTCAGGGGAAATATTTTGAGTACCAAAAATCATAAGGCCTTTTATAACGACAGTTTAAAAAAAATGGTTAATAAAGTCCATAAAATATTGATTAAACCTTGCAAAATATTTAATAGAATAAAAATGGGATTTTTTTGAATTCTCCCAAATGGAGACAACTTCAAAACTCTTTTCAAATTTATGTTCTTCCTTGTTTGTTTCTCTAGCTCCAGCAGCCAATATACAAAGTAAAATAATTACAATTGATTTTGCATGCTGTTTTTCCACAAAAGTAGGTCATAATCAAACTGAAATTCAAGTGCAAATGTGCTAGAAATATTCTGTTTCATGAAGGAGATTACTTAAAACCAGGGAATCAAAAGCCAGTGTGTATCACTGCTATTTCAGGAATGCATGTATGCTGGGTGTGCTACCTGGTTATACCAAATATAGCCTACAAACCTTACCTATAGATATAGCATACAGCATTGCAGTTTGTTCTGGACTTGCCATAGTTCTTGCTCAGAGAACTCATTATTAATCACCTAGATGAATCATAGACATAAATCTTTTTATTCTAAGTGTCTCTAGAATAATTTAACTAAACACTCTGTAGCTTCAACCCAGAGACATATAAGGTCCATTACAGGCTAGAAAATAATATTTAGAAAGATAGCCAAATGCAGAAATCTTCACCTTATCTGACATCTTTAGCTGTCTAGCCAGTTGCAGTAGAAAGGGAGATTGTATCATCATCTTGCTGTCAAATCCTCCATGCAAGTACCAGTCCCAGATTCACAGTGCTCAGTAATATCACTGCCTATATTGTGCAAAGCAAGTTTAAACAAAATTGCTTTTCAGGCAAATCTTCTCAGAGCTGCTCTGAAGCACAGAGATTACCAGTGCTGCAGGCATTAGGACTGCTAATTCATGGCCTTTGCTTGGTAGGTGCAGCGCAGGAATAAAAGATACTGAGATGTCCTCAGACAAGACTTGTCAACTGAAAATAAAGTCCAGAAAGACTATGGGAAGTTGTGATATTACATCTTGCAACTAGTTCTAAGCAAAAAAAAGGCCAAGATTTTGGACATCAGCCAGACATCAGAAAAGATCACACGGTTATTCTGTATGCTAGAACTAAGTGCAACTGTTATCTGATTCTGTAACAAGCAATTATGCATCCATCAAGAATATGAACTCCTGCACAAACATACTACACCTTCTAAACAAAGCCTTCAAAACGTGGTAGTGAATTTTATTTTTTAGTACCTTCTATCATATACATGGATGTTAGTTTTTAAAACTATAGTTTTCAAAATGTCTTTACTAAAGCTCAATTGTCATTTGAACAAACAGAAGAGAACTGCAAAAATCACTAAACACTACTAAAGTGCAGAGAGGTATAAGCATGACTTCTCAGATATGAGTAGGCAATAGAAAGCTCAGCATAGATCCACTGTGCGTGGATCAAAACATGATTACTCAACTATGAGTGTGAGATCTGACCTTGGCTAACATTGGGACAAAATGTTGGAGGCAATTCTGTCATACTACCTTGGTGAATAACAAAACCAGTTAAATCAGTACTTCCTTCTTGGAGAAACAGGGAGTAAAAATATCCTGACATTTCAAGACGACAATGTTCTCTTTAAAACTTTGCTAATTTATCAAACAATTAAGTTATTTTGGCAATGTCTTTAATAACAACAGTACAACAGGAGGATTCAGGTAATGAGTGCCAAGTGTTACTAAGAATAGTTTGACTTTTAGTAAACTTTTGGTAAACTCTGGATAAAGCCTCTAAAATTATTTCAATGTAAAAGCACTGCTAAAATAGGAACAGTAGTATTTGAACTCACGTTACAACTCTTTTTTCTCTCTGTTTCTCAGAAAGTCATCTTAATGTTTTAGGAATTAGTCCAGTTACATTATACAAGCTCTACAAACTTCCTATTTCTTTAGAGGAACATCTGGCAAAATACATTTTTGGTTAATTGCTGTGCTTGATGTAACAGCATGTCAGAGATACTACACGTTCAGAAGAGGAGGAGACGCCTTCAAAACCAAGATCTAACAAATTTCCTTTGGGAAAATCTGTCAGGACTGAGTCCCCCGGTCAGGGCATCACTCAGTACTAGGGCTGGTGGGGTTTCCAGAGGATCAGACATGTCATCCTTCACAACATGCAACATACCCTGCAGTGGGTCTTTATAATGACCAACATAAAACTATGACAACACATGTGCCTGTATTGCTTTTCAATAGGCTTTTCCCTTCCAGGAACAGGACAACTCTTCCCCTAATCTTTCTCTTACTAGCAATGTCTCTGGAGTAATTTCTTATTAGTTTGGAAGGTCTTCATTTTGTGGCTCAATCTTTCAGATGTTTGTCTCTTAATGTGCTATGTTTGATCATTCTTCCACCTTGATCCTTCACGGGCCACCTGGAAGTTACCCAAACCAGGAACCATACAGAGTGAAGGAGTATGTGACCCAGGGACATGGACACTGCTCCAGGGTCCTGTGCACCAGTGGGTATCCTCCACGGGACCCCTGCTAAAAGGCAGCCTAGAAGCAACTTCTCAACTTGATGAATCACAGACAAGGCTATTTAATCAACATCAGGTACAAGAGATAGCAACAGAACCAAATAAGCTCGGATGCCTCTAAATAAAACTAGATTTACTACAGCAAAACTAGAGCTCCTGAATACCTCCCAGAGACTGCTAAAATGTTTTCCTGAGCATGATTTAGCAGATGGAGGAGGAATAAGTGACTCCATGCAAAGACAGTTGATTAAAAGGTATTCATAATAGACAATGGGGAACTGAATTTATGAACTATCGCCTGAAGCATGGATCAGTGAGATGTTAACATAATTTTCAACAGTAGCATCAAGAAGAGAGCATAGAGAAAATGATAATATTCATGTATTAATGGATAATATAAATATTCATAAACATATAGAAAACTAAAATCAGATAACATCTAATTATTCTTTGTTTAACCTCTAAATGACTAATTAACTTCATTAACGTAGTCAACATTTGCTGACAGATACCAGAAATTAAGGGCAGTTATCTCCTTTTCCATGCTTAGGAGCAGCTTGAAATCTTAACTTTCAACGCAAGGAATTTTTTAATAGATGTGCATTTCTCTGCATTTGCAAATAGATGTGTCTTAGATACCTTCACAAAGAAGCTAAGAGCAGTAGTTACCTGGAAGCACAGAAGGAGCCCAGCTGAATAAGACAGGCGAAGCCAGTTCAACTTCCACATGGCATGGAGAAGTCTGAAGTTAAAGATGTGACTTAACTCTTACAAAAGCAGAGCGGTTTTCATATTTTCCTACTTTCCATACCTTCCTCAATCTACTTAACAGCGATTTTTTGCTATATCAAACTATAGAGGTGCTACATATGTAAAGAATTGGAACCCATGATCTTTTAATATCATTCAGTCCAAAAAGTGACATGCTAGGATGTACAGTCCTAATGATTATTAAAGACTACATTTATTCCTGATGTTGCTTGTCAGAGACTAGAAAAAAAACGTATGAAGCCCATTAAAAATCTTATTTAGTCAGGAATTTAAAAATCAGCCATAAGATACAGCTGGTATTGAAGCAGCATATCACAACTCAGTTCAATGTGTATTCATTAATATGTATTTACCATGTAAAGATGGCTACACAATTCTTACCTTTTTCAAAAGCAGTTCTGGTCATCTTGTAGACTAGTATATTTGAAGAGAAACTATTGAATCCAAGAATGATTTGAAAACTAGATGCAATACCAAACTTCAAAAGATTCTTACACAGTGAAAATATCACAGACCTCTTTCCGTTTTTCTATTAACTCAACCATTATAGGAAAAAGACCTCCTAATACAAGAAAATTTAAAATATAGCATTTTCTCTTCTTTCAATATTTTCCCCCTCAAAATTTGACAAAACAGTCAAAAAATTCAGACAAAAATACTTCAAGATTATTTCTGTCTTTATAAATGTTCCTGCGATTGTTTAGAGATCATTGTATGTCTTCAGGCAGCACTTGTTAAATTAACTCCTTTCCCACAGTCCAGGAAATTTTGGACACTAAGCAGTAAATAGATTTCATTGCATAATGACACTACATCCCATAAGAATCAAAGGCTAGGGAAATATTCACATTCCACCAAAACGGTTTTCTTGATTGTCAAAAAAATAAGTGTGTATATATACATATACACACACACACACACATATATATATACATATATATATATATATATATAAAGCAACATTAAGTNATATATATATATATATATATAAAGCAACATTAAGTAACCAACCCAATAACAACTAACATTCAAGCAGGTAATTAGTACCATTGACTATCAGAGGAAACTCACTTTCCTCTGATAACCTATGAGCTTATATACATTTTATGCACAGTCCAAGAGATTTTAACATAATTCTTTATCTATGTGAAGGAAAAATGGATTAATGAACCCATGCTTTACTTAGAATACACCTATTACAACATTTAAGTTAAACACGATCAGTCAGCTCCAGTTTAAATGCTAGTATCGGTACAATTTTAATTACATTGCAGCATTGAAAGTTTTGTTAAAGATAAAACTTTGTCCAAATCTGTGCAAACATTCCAGAAATTTAAAGCAATACCTTTGATTAAATAAATAAAAATGGCTTACTACAGATGTCTCATTACTAAAAAATATATATATTTGATGACTGAAAAAAAATATGAATCTCATTAGCAAATCTGCCCTGCCTTTTCCAGAAGGGAATTTCTGTATCTAGTACTAAAATAACATTGGTTCCAAAGACAAAACTCAGTCAGATGTAGAAAGGCTTAAAGCAAATAGGTGCCTCATCATCTACTGTATGTTTACAACCAGTTACTATGTTTTCCACTTTCATCTGAAGCAATTCTTAATATATCACAGTATGCTGTTAGACATCAGTGATGCAATGAGCTACTGATGGGTGAAAAACCATAACGGATGAAAAACAATCATCTATTACATCATTTGCTACGCAGATATCATGTGGGAAAAAAATCAAATACAGAAGATAATTAAATCTATTATTTCTAACAGGATATAAAACAGAAATAATAAGGTTTTGATCGAATATCCATAGTATTTAATGACAGAGTGAAGAAGTCCTTACTCTGGGACTGTTGCTATTGCATACCAATCCACCAATCCCAAGTAAGACCCATCCTTAGGCTGACAGTGGCTGGAGATACCTCTCACACAGTCACATAAGCTATAATTATTTTTTTGTCTTCCAGTCTTAATTCCAGAGTTGCAATTAGTTGCTTTTTATTAAAAATGACTTTATTAAAGCTGTAGGGAAAGTCTAAAACTCAAAGGGCATAAAAAACAGAACAGACAGCATCTTTGTAATTTTCACAAACTTTCTGTGTACGCAATATGCCTTTGGCCAAATTGACCGGTTTACGAGTTTGTTTTTTCAAGTCACTTTAAGCAATTTCCACAGCTTCCTAAAAGCTGCATAACCATACATGCCTAATGCAACTAGTTTATTGCTTTAACACAGAGAAGGGAGGAAATGAAGTCCAGCTATCCAATCCCTGAGGCCACAGGGCCTAAACAGGTAGCAAGACCATTCTTTAAGGAACACTGTAGTACATTCCTTCCTTGAGGTCTATCAGTTTTATGCCAGTAGAGTTGCATTAAATTCACCAGCCCTGATTCACGTGGACCACAGGTTCCTGGGCTCTCTAAGGTGGAGTGCACAGGGAGGATGCCACTCTCAGAGCACACTTTGTCATTCACCCTATGCACCTTCCGAAGAGTGCACTGCATCTACAAAACATACAAAAATCCTAGCCCAAAAAGAATGAATAGGGATTTAACCTTGCCAGCACAATCTACTATCTCTCTGCTTCTATAAAATCCTGGCTTCCATACCAGCCAAAGCACAGACTGAGCAGAGCCAAAAACGCTGAGGAACAATAAGAGGCTTCATATTTACTGCTTTCACGCTGATGTAACTCCACTGGCATTAATGTAATTGCCTCCCATTTACTAGAAAAAAAGGGAACAGAATTGTGTGCAATGAGTACATGGGCATTCCCAAGCTGAAATGACACTGTCATTTCAAATGGAGTGAAAGGCAGCGAAGTTCCTTGCTCTTTTCAGACTACACACTTTAATGTCGCCTTATAAATATTTTAAAAGTTCATTTATGACCAATAATATTTGGGTTTTAATTGTTTAAGGCTGTTAAAACTCTAATATATGTCATATAACTTGTGAATTCTTAGCATACCATCTCCAGACTCTGCATTCTCAGGATTTAATGGCAATAATCATTTTTCCATCATAAGGTTAGAGGGGTTAGAAAATGCAATTTTACAAAACCATCTAAAATACCATTAATTCTGTCCCTTGCATACCAAACAAGAACCAACAGAGTCACATTTTGATTAACATAAAACAAATCCTTTAGACTCTTTTGTCTTCCATTCTTCAAATAAATCTCTCAAGCTGACAAAACAAATTAAACTACAAGAGCATTAAATCATAATTAGAAAATACACTGAAATATCACAAATGAGGTTAATATTCCATCACAATAATGTTATGTTTTATTACAAGGGTCATTAGGTGGTCTTATTCAGCCTGATCCTGAAAGCCATTTTACTATTTTTTCCCAGTTTACAATTACATTATTGCCCAATTTCCCAGCAGGTACCAAACACGCAAGTAAGGCGAGTTTTCATTTCTGCATGGCAGAAAAGGTCTAATCTCATTTATTTCTCCAGCTAGATTCAGCAAAAGAAGTGTCAACAGGCTTGTTCTTTTCTATGTCCCAGCACTTGGAGAAATACATCCTCTGACTGCTTTAAGAAGCTTTTCCAGCACCTGTTTTAAAGGTGCTGTTACCATAAAGTGTTGTACCCACAATGTTAAAAAAAAAAAAAAAAAAAAAAAAAAAAGATATCAACTCCTCTATTTCTTACTGTTATTTTGCTGCTTAAAGATGCACACAATTTAGCAACGTCTTACTTCAGTCAGCAGTTTCACTGAATAAACCCATTGCAAGGATTCCCTTTGCCCTTAGAAAAAGTCAACAGATATTTATTGCACGGTATTTCAGCCACATTTCACAGTTTTGCAACATTTTTACAGAAGCTTGTAGCACAACTCTTCTATGATAGCCAAATTTTAAAAGTCAAATTGCAGTGCTCCCGGAGAAAGCAAGCTGTGGTTCTTTCTCAGGCAGATCCTTCATTGACTTTAGCAGCATTTCCCCCCACCGGAGAAATTCATATTGCAGCAACTTACATTCTCCAAGAACCTTCTGTGTGCATAAAAAAAACCCTAAAAATTTAAAAACTAAGAACTTCCTAGGATAAGATGAATATAATTGAACAGTATCTATGACTGAAATGGTGCTTGCAGTGACATTATGAATTCTGAAGGATGGCTTTATATACCATATGGACACTGTCCCTGACTATTTTAGGAAACAAAATTGAGTCTGATGAGAAGTCAGAGAAAATTTGTGAGCAGACAGTACAACAAAAAATTATACCTGTGTAGAGGAATCTGGGTTCCAAGGATTAAAATGCACTGTAGGGAAGTTACATGGTAGATATTGTTACTCTTAAGATTATAGAAATATTAAGAGGGGACCTTTGAAGATCATCTCCTCCTAACTTCCTCTGGAAACAGGACCATTTCGAAGAGTAGCTTAGGTCAACCACAGCTTCACCTGCCCAAATCTTTAAAAAAAATCCATAGATATTTCTAGGAATTATTTTTGCAGTACTAAATTATCTTACTAGTAAATATTTTCTCCTAACATGGCCATTATGAACTTCCCAATTTGTTCCTGCTTATCATTGCCTCTTGCTGTACCATCTGCTGCAGAGTCAGAATCCAAGTCACATCTGCTAGGGTGACCTCAACTGAGTCAAGATTGCCTCTGTATATAGTCTCTAGGCATGATAAATACTGAGCTCAAGAAGTGACAGCACTGACTGATCATTTTTGATTATTTTTTAGCTAGCATTTTTCAGTTTGAAAAGTAGACTTAAAATTAAAAATGGAAGTAACATTTTCAGGGAATTTTCTAAGTTTCAGCAGGTAATTAATTCAAGAAGTAATAAGACATTAAAATATCTATTCTAGTATTTAAGAGAATTATAATTTCACTTTTAGTAGCGATGGAAGGAAAACAGTCAGAATTTAAAAGTGTCTTTTTCATTTAAAAGTCTTTTCATTTTTTAAAAAAATTATCTGAAATCTGGTGAACCCACTATTGATTCAGATGCAGTCATAGTTTAAGACTGAAAATCTACTGAGGTTCACTTCAAGGTTTCAGGAGATGTCTAAGTCAAAAGACTCATAACCATGAGAGCATTCTGTACCATCCCTTCATCACTTCCTGCAAGTATGATTTTCAGATATCTGAATATGACTGAATACAAGTAGATACAGTAACAGCATATTCCTTCTGTAAACTTTAACAACCTGTCTAAAAATTCATAGCGGATTTCTATTACAAGTTCATTGATTCTGTACAAGTATTGCAGTGTACTTTAGTATTTTCAGATGCTCCCTGTATAAGAATCTGAGGCCAACTAGTGTATGGGAAGGCATACGAACAAGAATCCTCCAAAAGCAGTAGTCCAGCCTTAAAGGAAAGCAACAGGGTATAACCTGTTATTGGAGCTTTATGCCAGGACCCCAAACCTCAGAGATCTCTCTCATTTCTCTGTACCTTTCCCCAGCCTTTACTTGGTGGCCATAGGAACTGTCCATTTTGCAGAACTGTAGGTAAACCTCACCCTGCTTCTAGGTGTCATTATAACAGCTCGGCCCGTCCATACTGAAGGGATCATCTAATTTAGAGTGGGGCTTTGCCCACAAATAAGGGAAAGAAAAAAAGAACAACAGCTCAGAACCACCACCACCACCACAGAGCAACTTTAATAAACGTATTCAGTGGTCATATGTAATTGAACTCTTAAGAATGATTATCTTACTAGACTCCCTAATTCAGCTATAAAAGTGTCTTTTTCCTATCTAGTCTAGCCTCTGCTGAAACTAAGCCCAAAGAGCTGTTTTAGAAGATTTCTTAGAATAGAGAAATCCTTATATTCATGAAGGAACCACACTATGAAATACTCAAGGACCAGGCAACAAACATTCTGCCCAGAAAATACTTCAAATTTGGTTTTATCTATCTTAATATGAGTCAAATCAGGTTTGATTGAAGTTCATTGAAGGCTAAAAGTAAAACCTGGAAATGGCATCTCACTTAACCTCAGGTCTTTCAAGATGTTCTTGGAGTTTTGATTTAATTACATTTGCAAGACTTAATTAATACTTGATAATTACCTTAAGATGACAGAGATTGCATTTGACCTTTACCTTCTTTCTTCCACTGTGGCAAGCAAACTTCATTTGTCAGCATGTGTTAATCCAAATGACTTGCATTTTAATCGTGCTTTTGCCCTGCAAGAAAAACAGTGTGACATTTATAGACCCATTATAACACCACTAAAGCATTTCTAAATTATTGAAAAGAAAAAAAAATAGTTTATGCAGAATCTGTTCCTTGGTATCTCCTAACACAAGAATTATCAGGGGCTGCCCTACATTCAGGCAGGAGCTTTAGAACAGAGGCACTTAAATGTACTTAGAGAAATGAAAATCTTCATGCTCTAGGTTAAGATTCACAAGTCAGGCTGGGCATAGAAAATGCACAGCCACGGTGGATTAAAAAAAGTTCAAAGGGACTCTGGTCCATAGAGAGCTTGGAATGGAAATATCTGCCTTCAATGCTCATTTCTGCCATTGGAACAACAAAGGAAAAAGCTGCACCAGCCATACAAGAGAGTGTTTCAGGAAATGCAAGTGCATAAATCCTTAGGGAACAGTGCTAATACCCAAAGAATGTTTAACACTGGTAAAGCAACCAAGAGGAACAATTTCATAACATTTTAGTTTTCATTTTGTCTACGTTTCTTTTAGTGATGTTCAGAAACCTTAGCAAACAAACATTGAGAAGTGACTAATTTCCCTGAAATGAATTATAAACATGGTGCCCAATGGCTGATGCTCTAAAGCAGGCTGTACTCAGACCCCAAGTAATCCTGCACATCAAGAGATGGTCTCATTACGCCTGGGGAAGATCTAGCCAGGTTTAGTCATCTAATTGCAATTGATCTGACTGCAGTAAGTCAGTTCCTGTTGCAAGAAAACTCTTTTCCTTCAGAAAAATCAAGCCCTGTCAGCCATCGAAAAGTGGAAGTAGTTTAAAAACCATAGTACTAATTTGCTGTAGTAAGGATCGACATTTGCTAAGCACCCCTAGCCCGAGAATGCTGCCTCACCTATGAAATGCCTATCAGTCTCTGCAGCTCAGTACGTTACAAAACACATTGCTTTATTGCATTGCTGTATCTTTGACAGAACTATAAATAAGGCTTGGCACTTTTTTTTTTTTTTTTTTAAGTAGCTAATTCAGTGAAAGTGTGCTGTAACAATTCTGACAAAGCAAGAGAGGTATTCTCAGCTAGTACAACTCAGGGTTATTTCACAAAAGGTGATGGACAAGCTAGTTTACAACATTTCAAAATGTGGATCAAAATAGTATTAATGCAAATCCTGCTGCATGGAGCTATTTAGAAATATTTGTGAAGTAACTAATCCCCAGAAAATTTTTTTTGGTTATCAAAACATGCTTGTTATCTTGACCTACTAATAGAACAGTTGGGAAAAGTTTGCATTCCTAGCACAAAATTCTGCCTCATCTTTTCATGCTGTGCATAGTTTTGTTTGTTTGATTGAGAGCAGAACAAAACAGTCTGTCTTTCAACATCCCAAATGAACTCAAACCCCTTAGCACTTGAATATTATATAAACATTGAGTATGACCTCAGAAATCCTACGGCCCATCTTACTCACCCATTCCTTGTATATTTACAAAAGTGGGACTGCAGAAGTTTGGCCAAACATCACCAGTTTTGAACACTACAGAATTCACATCCAGACAGAGTTCCACTTTTTTTTAAAAAAAAAAAAATTTTTTAAAGTCTAGGTCTTAGACTTTTTATCATACCTGTTTATAAAATGCCAGATCCCCATAATCCATAAAGATGATTATGAGATCTATTTGAAAAAATAATCTAAAGAAATCATTTTGCAGACTAGGTAGCTCAAAGACTTCTCTGGGGGGGGTGCTGAGGAAAACACACTCCAAAAATGTTGGTGTTAAGAATCTGTACACAATGAGACTGGCGACTGTTAATAATCACTGCCAGGCAAATACGTCCTCAAATACTAGAACGGGACATATTTTCTCTGGCTGCTAAGGGAAGAAAATGCTTTGTAAAGTGCAAGCATCTTTTATGTTTGCCAGTGTTACCAGAGAAGTCAGATCATTTGAAAATTTCTTCCTTCTAAATAGGTTGCTGCTTTTATAGTTGAAAGGAATTCTTAGGATCCTACCAAATAGAATGATCACTGTTCCTGTAACAGAAAATAAAGATATTACAGTATAACGCGATCCTAAACACAGACTCCTAATTCGCTTGAAAATGATACTACATTTTTTTTTAAACAGAAAAAATTTTCTTTAACAGAAGCCATAGTTTTAGATGCTTTCCTCACTACTAATTTTTCCCTTCCTGACATGAAGGATGAAAAAGCCTATATTAAAGGTATTAATTCTTGCATAAAGCTTATTATAATCACATTAGAGAATTTTACTAAGTCATAAATTATGACATAATAGTAATCTATGCCTTTCCGCAAAGATTTTTTTTTTTTACATAAGTCATAAGATGTAACACTAAGTAAATCAATAAAAATATGATACTTTGCTAAATACAGTAACCTCATGTTCACATCTATTTGTGATTCAGTCATTATAGATAGCTAAGCAATAAAAAATGATTATTATAGTAGATAGCAAGTTCAGATAGTACAGGGGTGCAGTGTCTTTTTTCCTATACCTTTGACAGTTCCATAGGTATATACTTTCAAATATTTCTTGACTCTATTAAGAGGAAAAGCTAATCTCAAGCATTTGCAAGACAAAACCAAAATAATAAACTCTGAAACTACTTGCTGGAATGTGCGAGTTTTCACCAAAGGTATTTCTTCTCACATTTTCATAATTTAGAGAACCTACTTCTAAGGCTCAAATTAGAATTACAATAATTATTTTTCAACTCATATGCCTTACCTGACATTTTGGAAAGATTTTGGGTAATACATACTAGAATAAACAATTTTAGTTGTACTACAGATAATACAGCTTGTACAATATTCTTACTCACTGAATAACATTCTATGATATCACTGACCCATCTCCATTACAGATTGTCTCACCTTTGTAGATAGGTGCAACAAACAGAGCAGCTACATCATTTGTTTAAAGACACAATGCCTGTCAGTGATGAAACAAAAATTAAGCAACTAATTACATTCATTGCAGAGTCAACTAATGAGCAAGTGCTGCCTGCAAATGAATTTTGCAAGTGCGCTTAGCAAATCAGTACTGTCTATTTGAATAGAAGTATTCTCTGCTTCAACAAGTAAAAAATACTGCTAATACGAGAGTCATGGAAATTGGAAAGAAATGAAAAAGTGTTTTTATCACCACAATTCAGATTGCACAGCCTGATAAGAAAAAAAAAGATGTTTTGTGTTCGCTTTGGAAGAGAATAAGTTTCACAGGTACATGTGTAATGATTGTTTGATATTGCCACATGCAATATAAACAGTATATAGACATGGGAGTGTGACATCATCTAAAATTTTGCAGAGTTGGTCAAATTAAAATATCAAGGAATTTTACATTACTTTCTTGCTTTATATTACTTTAATACGTGACATTGTTTGGCCTATGTTACCAGTCTCATTTAAAAAGAGGAAAAAAAATACACAAAACATTTTCTGGGGTTTGAGTTATTCTTCCTTCTGTAGCATAAAGGATTTGTATTTAGTCCTTGAAATATTTTAAGCCTATATAACAACACTGTCAAAAAAAACAAGGCCCACATTTGAAACGAATATTTCAGCTTATAGCTCTCTCTCTTCATTACCCAGAACCTCACCTGTTTTGCAGCAGTATCACACTCTCACACAGAAACACCAGCATCTTATTCAGGTTTTATTGTCTATAGAATATCAAGGAAATATAGAGGATAAGATGAACATCTTATTTTGATATAAGCTACGATTTTATTTCGCAGTGTGAAAAGTGGTTATCACACAAAGTATCAACTTTCCAGATGCTGAACTAAACTATGTGCAAAGCAGCTTTCTCGTGGCATCAAGCTCCCAGGCTGACAGCTTCATCTGGAACAATACGGTGCTAGAATGAGCCATTTTTCATTTTGACAAGAGGAAAGGCAAAGGAATCTGGTAAATGAAAAACATTCATCTTATTACATTTAAAGATTTGTATTAGAGAAACATGCAGTTGGCAGAGACCTTAAGAGGTCACAGAGCTCATGCTCCTTCACCAATCGAGACCTTCAAGCACTGAAAACCCCATACCTTGACCATATATAATACTCCTACCCTTATTCCGGTGCTTTTCTTTTCAACACTGCCTGTTACTGATTACTCACAGCCACTTAGAACTACGATGTGTACTAGATCCTATACTATCCAAATTAACACAACTTCACAAGTGATACTGTATTGAATAGTGAAGCAAAGATAAGTTAAACTTACTACAGTTTCTCTTTTTAGGTGATGAACAATGTTATCAAAGAAAAATACACAAAGTTTCCAACAAACTACTACTGATAGAGATGCACTGCATTTCCCACCCCTTTTACATCTGTATTTGAAGTGTTTCTTTTTTGTAGATGTGTTTCTGTATCTTTGTTTTCAATGCAGTTCAAAACCTAAGGGCTGTTTTTGACCTTCTCAATTCCTCCTCACCTTCTTGATTAATATATGCATTGCATTTTTTAGTGTACAGCTCCAATATGCACTCCTAAACAGACTGCATAATATGATAATTCTCACTGTTAATGCAGTGTCATGCTCCAGAGTACTGTTTTCAGAATATTAGGATGGAAATTAACTACATTTCCCACACCCTTGTAAGAAAATAGAAATTTCTTGGGCCTGATGGCAGCCAAAGCAATACAATTTCATGCATATGGTCTTAACCATCCCAAATGAAGTCCCATATTTAACTATTTCTCTTATGTAGTTTGATACCAGACTTGATTATTTTTGATAGTGTAAAGAGCTGTTTGCATAAAAATGCAAAAGATGTGATTGATACTGCCAGTATATGAAACAAAGCATCTGAGGTAGAATTTCATGAGGAATTCATAATATAAAAAAACCCTACTTTCTCCCTAATCCCTCTACAAGAAAGTCATTTAAATTCAAGTAAACTGGATGTTAATAATGCTGTAACTCAGAAGAAAAAAATCCAGTGAAAGTGTTCCAGCAAGATGAGATTTGAAAAACCACTGCACAGTCTGTGCACAAGAATTCATGACTAAAGAGCTATTTGTCCATTTGTAGTCTCTATGTTGTGTTTCTGTTTTATTTAATCTTTTAGCTTATCTATATTTAAACATACAAAACTAGAATGAGTTGGGATTTTCTTTATTGTTACAGCCTGTAACTCTGAGCATTTCAACTCAATTTTGATTACAACAAATTCTCCACCCTTTTCCCCCAGGATTGTTTCTGACATTTTCCTCATCCCCATCACATACCTCCTCTTTGCAAATAAGCTTAGTGTCTCTGCCTTTATTGCAGCATCAGCCTTGCTGAGAACTGAGGCAAAGTGCTGAGAATAACCTCTGCCTCTTCCCCACAACACAGCAATTCCACTTTTCTCTCTACTTAGTTCAGAAAGATTTTCCATACCCTTCATAAGGCCTGTCTCAACTTGACATTTAGTAATTATCATTTTAGCCCTAAGCTCTTTTACCCATAACATATTTGTGCACAGCTCAAATGAGTAAACTAAAAACTACACTCTACACAATATCAAAACATATTCTGCTAGTTGCAGTAAAATTCATTTCTTCTTTCACAGCCTCCAGTCTTGACCGTGAATTTGTTAAAAATAAATAGGAATGCATGATATACATTACCTATTTCATGGATGCTTGGGGGATACTAACCAGAGAATGTGTTCTTCTGGATAAAATACATTCCATGCCAGGCAAAATGAATTTGTTCCCAACTGCTATATTGGCAGAAAGGCTTTAAAACAGCTAAACCAGAACAAGTCATTAAGCAGTTGTCTTGAAATCTCTCTGATACTAACAAGGGTTGAGAGTTTCACTGGATTAAGAGCAGCCCAGTAAATTTTACACAACATAAAGTCACTGTTTCAAGAAAGAATTGTTATTTTTTCCCCCTCCCCCCAATATATTTTTTAATTGTGTTAATTTATTTTAGGAATGTAAGATATTCATATGAATAATTCAGATTTCAACATCCAGTGTTCATCTTAAATTATTGTCCTTTTCAAGGATAGAGCTTTCCTTTTTACACATGCCAAGAGACACAATTAAAAAATATAAGAGCCACCTACATTCACCAGGCACTGGAGGCATCTACTGCAGAATATCTTCATTACATCTACTAAAATTTAGCAAGGTGACTAACTCTGAAATCAAGAGGAACACACCTAGGAAAGCTTATTTCTTTATTCCCTGTTTTTTTCTATACTGCCTCTTATTGTACATTTTCTTGCCAGGGCTGCAATGATTGTCATTCAGACCTGGCTTTACAGTCAAGGGGACTCAACAGGAGATCAAAACTTTGGCCTCACCACTGCAGGCTGAAAGAAGCAATAAGAAAAGTGCCTTCTGCTGATCACTTCTTCCCCTCTCCCCTGCACACTTTCTAATTACCCAAGTGCTCTTTCTTGTTTTTACCTTACATTCACATGCAATTAACATTTGAATATGATCTCTTGGAAATATAACCTAATACTGCCCTCCATAACATCAGTTCATACTGGCACAATAGAGACCTGCAAAGAACCTCAGGAACAAAAGTTGCACCAAGTCCACAAAATAGTGGAGATCTCATGTTCTTCAGTTTCCTAATGCCACATCCTCTGAACAAGCTCTGTCATCACCCACCTGTGATCATGGTCTCATGGGCATGTTTCCTAGCGGGCACACAAAGATTTCTATGAAAGTATCAGCAAATGGACACAACTTCTTCACCATTTTGGATACTATAAACTAAAACCCTCTACCAAACGCTACTTTAAGACCATAGGTGTGCATCATTGGATGGGAGAAGGCTTAGATTCCAGGGTACCAAAGGTGGGGGGTTGCTTCTTTGTTTTAAAAAAAGGCAGAGCAGACCTGGCCATTTCCTGATTTTTTTTGTCAAAATGCTTCAGATCTTGAAATCTATCAATATTTAAGAAACAGAAAGAAACGAACAGAACAATCTAGTTAATCATCACTATTTTTGTGCTAAGATCTGTAGAGCTGGCAAAAAAAATGGGTCAATACAATATTTTAAACATGTTGAGCCTTAAATTAAAAAAAATCCTTCAAATTTGTAGTTTCAGTCTTCAGTGCTTACATTGAGAAATGCTTTACTACATACAGGAGTAAATCAAATCTTAACAGAGCTACATCTATTGAATGTATTGACTTTTCTTGCAGCTGAAACCATCAGTAATCACATATTGCTAAGTGCACAACCTAAAGCATGTAGCGTAATCCATAACAACAACAATACATTTCAGTTCTTCCTTCACAAACAGATACAGGGACTATGAGTTGTTAGTCAAATTTTGGAGCTAATACTATATTAGGCTACTATTACAACTAATCACACCATACTGGAAAACTTGGAACCATCAATAATACCACAAATTCAGGAAAAAAAATTATCAACACAGCTGCTGGTCCAGAGTACACAAGGGAACTTTTCCCTGTAAACTGCTCAATCAATCTGAAAGTCAGAATGGCAAATACATGACAACGCATAGATATTGTGAAAAAACATTCAAATCCAAACATTCATCTTATGCTTTATGAAATATAATTCTTCCCATCTCTGCAAGACTTCTTGCTCATATTAAAGCCACATCTTCAAGACAATATATGAGAAGAGCTGGATAATGACCTAGTTTTGGTGTTGACTGAAACTTTAAAGAATTTATTTTAAATCTATGAGGTACTGTTTGATGATGTTGTCTTATTTGTGAGGTTTTGTTTGATGTTGTTGAGTTGGCTTGAATATGTTTTAAGTACGTTTTTCTGGGTGGCAAATCTGCCCTAGAAATATCAGTAATATAATAGTTGCAGTAAAAAACAGCACATTATTTTTGCAGTACTTAGGAAGTAGACACAAATAATTTTTTATGATATAGCTTGTATATGAATTATAGATAAATTCACAGGAATACATACAAGAAAAACTCTACCGTGAGAACAGCAAGTGTCTCGGACATCATCTTCCAGTAAAAAAATATTATTTAGAGCACATTTTCTTGTGATTTGCCTAGCCTCTTTAAATACGTCTGATATGATTCCCTCTTAAAGATAAATAAGCTTTACTAGCAAGAAACCTCTATTAATACCCACATTCTCTCTTTCTCTAATTAATCTGATTAGTCCTTGTTCTATCTTACTTCAGAGTGAACACTTGCGTGCCACAAGTTGCCCCAGTGCACTGTCGGTCATACTTTCAGCTTGCAAGACAATAATTTTCCTGTAATAAGTTCAGTTTTAGTAGTAATTTGCTAACACATAATGTGAAAACCATGCAGGCAGTCTATTTTATGTGACTGTTTCTCTGAGTATACACTACTTAGGAATATTGTTTTTAAATGAGATACCTACCAATTTGTATTATCATTAAATGTGAGTAAAGCTTCAACCTAATGAGACTTCTTATGCCTGGCGCTGCATAATTGTATATCCAAAGAGAGTCCTCACTGCAATTGATATATTTGCAGTGAGACTTGAGTATCCCAACTACAGACTAAAACAGTACTGTACAAAGTACTGCATTGACACAGAACAGAAAATATTTAATAGTTCAAAGACATAAGATAAGAAGTGGGAGCAGGAGTAGAATACAAGGGTTGAAATGGTTTGTCTAACATCAGACAGCCAATAAATTCTGTAACGAATAGGCAGTTAAGTTACTTTTAGGCAGTTGAATTACTTTTAGAACAACATGCCTGGAATTTTGGGGTGCTAATGGAGTCCCTAGATTTATTCCAACCAATATCTTTGCCCAACTGAGCAATTCAGATTTGACTTATTTATTATATCAACTAAGACCTCATTGAATCATTGCGCTGGCAAGAAACTATGATCTGCCTTTCCCTCCACCTCTTTGTCAGATCACTTAAACTTGGATAATTCTTTGCCAATACTTGACTTGCAACTTCCCTAGGCAATCTATTCCAGAGTTTAACTAGCCTTAGTGTTAGAAAGTGTTCGAATGTATAGCTATCCATCCACCCAGGACATGGAAAATACAACAGAGGTTTCAACTTCCCTTGTGAGTTGTGAGCGTAGAACCCTAGAAATCTTACAACAGAAGGTGATGAGTAGGATTCCTAATCTTCTGAGAGAAAAAATAGCAAAAAGGTTTGCTTACGTCAAATACTTTAATATAATGTTTGGGTCAGGGTAAGTAACTTTTTTTTTTTTAAATCATCTCTCATTTGTACACAAAACATTTATATTAATAATGTAATTCCATAATATCTTTGCAACAAATTTCATTATAAAAATTCATGATTAAATTATATTTTATTTCCTAGCATAGAGCAAAAGGTTAACAAATGTCAGGACATGTTGCAACTACTGCAGGAAATTTGTCTTATATTTTCCAGCTGAAAATTATGCTAAACAAAATAAACCAAACAAATATTACCCAGTGAGGGAAAGTAAAAATACATCCAATTCAAGTAATCCAGAGAACTCAGAAGAAATTCTAAATGCTGATGAGCATAACTTTATGCTTCCTGTGCTTTCATTATAAGTAGATAATTGGCAGGTGACCCTCAAGGACCATAGTGACCTCACTGAGATACTAGCAATGAACACTTCCTTCACAATTGTGCTGCTTATTCAAAGGAAATGTTAAGTCTGTTGTTAATAATTAATGTTTGAGTCCTTGGCTATGCTTCAAGAAATGAATCTGAAAGACGTTAAGCACAAAGACTGTTTGCCCACCATTGCTTACCAGCTCCACTGACTGAAAAAGTCTAAATTCTCTACTTGGTGCATGCTCCCATTGCTCACCCAGGAAAAATTTAATTAGGCCAATGCTTTCGAGAGGCTTTGAAGGTCCTGCAAGACAAGGACTTCACTGCAGAGTATTTAAAAAGCAGCTGGTTGCTTTACCACTAGTTTACAGATCCTAAAATACCTCAATCCAACTAAAGGAGTTAGAAAATATAAAAAAAAAATTTTTCAAACCCTTCTAAGCTAATAGAAAGGGCCTGATCTCAGCACATGAATTCAGGAGTCGGTGCTTCAGTCATAAGCCCTTTAGGCTGCTTGTCTTAACTCAGAACAGGCCTAAAGCAAGCTGGAAACTTAAGCAAGGTATCATTAGGACACTCAGAGTAATAGAATCACAGCATCCAGAGTAGAGGAGAAACAACTTCCTGAGGACAGAGCTAATCAGACTGTTTTAGTGGAAACTTTTGGCTACCAAATCAATACCAGTCTAATCACTTAGCACTGTCAGCTGATTATCTATAATTAGTTAAGGTTGTTCAAGAAAAAGTCTAGCTAGGGATCTGAAGAACTTTTCTATGGATTTTAAGACCACATCTTGACTCTCTGCAGTCAAGATAAAATTGTTGAAAGAAAGTGTCTCCAGATAATCCTGATATGACTATACATGCCACAGAAGTATTCATACCTACTAGTGTTAACATTTTTAAAATTATACAATTATTTACTCTATTATGCTAAATAGTCACTTTATTTTTGTCATGCTGGTATAATTTTAGATTGATTATATCAGGTCTAAGGGAAATATAAACTGAACACTAAGAAAAAAAGCATGGTTTAAATCCAAGAGCTTTGCTTTCAAAAATTTTGTCCAAAAAATTCTGAAATTAATATTCACTAGTCACCAATGCTTTTACATTTGAAAACAGCTTCTTTCCATTTCTTCTAACTTTACGTGCATGACTTCCTAAGCAGGAAAACAATCAAGGAATATTTGAAAAGAGAAGAGAATGCAAACAATGCCTTAATTCCAGTAAAGTATTTAGATAATTATATAAAGAAGTTACCCTATTCAGTTCAAGATTAGCAAGATGGTAGATACAAATCTGAGCTGCAAATTGTCCCAATAAGAAGTTTTTCAGTTTCAGAGATTCATTCCAATTTCTCTCTCCACAGTGTGCGGTAGATGCTATCTCTGCCTACATATCAGCTATTACAAATCCACTTCTGAGCTTCTTCCTGTAACTGTTGCATGACCACCTTGAGTTTAAAAAAAAAAAAAAAAAGTGAAAACATTTTTCCCATAAGAGTTGAGATGCATTAAGGCCAGTAAAAACTACTAATGATTTGAACAGGATGCGCTCTATGTGCACTTGCCCGCTTCCCCTCTCTGCTTCAGATATTTTAGTTTTAAGATCAATGTTTTACTGTAAAGTGATGAGTTAATAATAATCAAAACACAAGTAATGAGAAAAGCACCCACAACAAAAAAAGTTGGGAATTCTCAGTTTTTTTTCCCCCCACTGCACCAAAATATTTATTGTTCTCACAGTCCACTTGCTTTGTGCCTTATGAAACCACTGTTACTAGGTGGCTCAGCTCTCAGAAGAATTTAATCCTTAATCAATCTTTGTTATAAAATCACATGGGTGGCCAACAAAAGGACCTGCCTGTGGTTCACTACATTTTAGCTCAATGCACATGTGCAGCACCAGGTACAAGACACAGGGAATGAAATAATGTTCCACCTGGGACACCTGCTTACATTTCAGCTTTGCTCTTACATTTCATAAGCTACCTACATTTTTGTTTTCTTCTGCTCTAATTGAGTTGTTCTAATTAGTGGGTGGATGTGCTATTAAATTTAGATTTCTCATGCTTTTAACCTTCCTTAGAGGCAAAACAAAGGCAGCGTGTTAATACCCATTTTCCAGACATATAAAGTATTACACAAACTTCCATTTCAGAAGTTTGTATTGTAACCTTCTGTTTTGGCTTTTCTTATATTTACTATTGGTTTGTTACCAGCCTAGCAACTCCATCACCTCTGCCCTACACTTCAGAGGGGTAAGTATACTATTTCAGTGTGGGCTCACTGTGGGCTTTCTGGTGTGCTCACTTTCATGGAGCTTGTAAGAAAACATTTATAACCTAAGCAAAAGCACCTGAGTCAGATATGGGAATCAGTGTTTCTTCTCCAAGTTTTTATGCTCCTTCCAACTAAATTGTTCCATATCAGTTAATATTCTCTCCCTGACATTGCATTTCAATAGTCTTCATTAGTGGCATTTTGCTTTTACCTCTTCTAATTAGACTCAA
>VZSV01000145.1:932196-943377 GCA_013398735.1 Nothocercus julius
TCACAGGGCAGATGTTCCAGGCCCCGGATCATCCTCGTAGCCCTGCGCTGGACTCTCTCCAGCAGCTCCACATCCCTCTTGAACTGGGGAGCCCAGAACTGGACACAGCACTCCAGGTGAGAATCAAAACAATTCAAAACTGATTACTTCTGAAATTAAAATCCTACTTTCTATGTGAAGACTTAAAAATTCCTGTTTCAATTGGTGTCAGAGTAGCTTTTTGTAAACCTACAAGAACCATCTTCCTGACTTTTTATAGCCAGCTCAAATCTGCATAAATACCTTGCTACTCAGTATTTCTCTCGTTTGGGACAGTATTTTTTTTTTTTATTGCTCTGACCCCTTTGTAATTGTCATCAATTGACCAAGTTTAAAATATCCTACATGATGACAGACACAGAGACAAAATTTGATCCTCCACTCACTGATAGCAGTGGAAATAGGATTAGCTCTGTCAAAGCATTTGATTTGGGTAGATGAAAAATGGGCTGTCCAGACATGCACGCTGGACATCTGCCATGCCACCAAATGATGTCGATGGGACAGAGTTTGCAGATCACAGGGAGAGGTCCCGGATCTTGGCACACAGTTACACATAGGAGTAGGATCACACTGTTTGTGCAAAGCTAGAGAACAAAGGGGAATTTTAACAGGAGAAGGTATCCAGGCTCATGTTTTTCAAAAGGAACTGTGTTAAATTCACAAGTTCCTTTGAATAGCATATAACCTCCAGCTTAAAGAAAAATAGGACAATAAACAGAATTTGTTGCTTCTTAACTGCTCTTAGCAATAGGTACAGGACAGAATAGACAGAACATTTCTGAACCTAGGGAACAACTTTGTTACTCTAGATTTAGTGCTGTTTTAGGGCTGCTCAGCATTGTGCTAGGTTGTAATGGCTGTTTCAGGGCAATTTTACCAGTAAAGAACACCCCAGTGCATGCTCTTCCTTGTACACACTGCCTCTTCTGCCCAACACTTCATTCCTCACAACGTATTTCTCATTCCCTTTCCTCTCGTATTTGTTGTTCTGAGGATTGTACAAGGGAACATGAATGAGTCATTATAGAGTGATATAGAGAGATAATAGAGGCAGAAATATACTCTAGAGGCCTGATATGCCAGTGTTGTCAGAACAGAAATTTGGAATTGCACGTGAGAAATCCCCTTCTGGAGATCTCTCCATCAGCAGCGAACTGAGGCACCAATTCCACTCAGACAGCAAAGCTATTCTCTCATCACATGTTCTTGCCATATCCACAACTCCATGTTCCCTACATATTTGCTCTGCAGTAAAACAGCTATTTGCACACTGTGAGATTAGATCTGGAACAATCTTTTGTGAGGAGATGAAAGAGCCTCAGCAAAACAAGAAACTTGCAGCCACGTAGAGAAGGCACTATGTGAATCCAGTAAAGAGATTAGAGACCCATAGGCAGAAAATAACTCAAGGCTAAGGACAGAAACATTCAGATCACTGGCAATATCAGATATGTATCTTGGATTAAAAATAAAAAATAATTGACTTGATAACTAATAAACCTTGGAGTAGCCTAGCAGTAAAGCTGAAAGGTGCTAGATTTGCAGAGTAGCTGGATCACATGGGGAAGGAGCTTTCAGGTGTCAAAACCTTCCAGCTGCTTCAAAGGACCTTACTTAGAAACATACACACAAAGACCAGGTCATTTGGACACAACATGGTTCTTCACTTTAGATTGATACGTTACCAAGCACCTATTTTGGCATCAAAACACTCAAGGCAAAACAATGCAGATAAGAATATTTGAGATCAATAAAAGAATAAAACCAGACTAACTAGAAAACACTACCAAAAATCTCAGCAAAACTATATTAACTGCAAAAGATTTTCAAGTACAGAACACAGGCACTAACAGGCATGCAGGACACAGCTCCAAAGAGCCAGTAGGAGCTGGGCTAACATGATTAAGTGCAAAGAATACTATCACTTTCACAATTACGTTCAACATGTCAACATAGACAGTATTGGACAAGTAATTCAACAATACTTCACATAAATAATTTGTCAAAAAATGAAATACTTTTAAGAAATTAATAATTCCATTTAAGTAGCCCACAAAAGCAAAATTAGAATAGAATGCTAAGGATCAAATACTAACAAAATTTCAAAAAGAGACAATGAAGTAAATTTGAAGTTATTCTTTAAAGCATAAGAATAATGCACAGCTTTCTGAACAGGAATATATATGCTGATTTTGAACTGAATTGTATAAGCAAAGCAGGGGTTTCTGCCCAGTGCTCAGCCATGAACTGCAAGTAGAACAGCAGTCCTAAGGGCTGTTTTTATAAAAGGCCATGATAATCTGTCAAAGCAGTTCAGATCCCTGTAACTAAAGCCAGGTTATTTCTGGAGCTGGTAGAAATCCAATAGTGAATTTCCCAATAATGATTTTAATGTCAAATTGCCTTTTTTAAAACACAACCTCCTCTCTAATGTAGAATGGATTGTAGCTTTCAATACACATTTTGGGCTTTGGAGTTTCCAGACCTAAAATGGGGTTTCTGATCCAAGTTATAAAAGAAAGCAAGCTGCATAAAGATGATTATAGAATTTACAACAGTTCTAGGAGGAGGAAATGGGGATACTGAAGTTCAGAGCTAACGAGTCAGCATGGAACATTTTGTCCAAAGAGACAAGCACCAAATTGGCCTTAGGAGGTAACAGCAGCAGATTTTATTCACAGTGTCTTTCTATAGATTAGAAGGCATAGTAAAGTACATTTTCTACCATATTTTGACAAGTTTTATTTTCACTGGAAATAGAAGCTAAGAGATGGTTAAAATTTTACCTCTCAGTGCTTTGAAAGTTCCCCAGAAAGGTGGCCTCTAAGTTTTGGAAAACCGCTGTCCTGGAGCACTGCTCTGTGAGCAGGGCACTCCGCTCGGTTTGCGCACAGAAAAGCACACCGTGCAATTTAGCCTCAAATTACTTAGCCTTGGACCTAACACATTAAAAGGATCAATTATCTGGACATAACACCAGCAATATAATAATAGAAAGCAAATAATGCTTGCTTTCTTACGTCCCAGTTACAGGTTATTCCCTTGACTGAGATTCCCCTTAAGTTATTCCCTTAACTGAGATAAAACTTTTCTTTTACAGTCAGCAGAATTTAAAGTTCCTCATTCTGTTTCCCTTCTATTTCCTCTTTCAATGGAGAAAAAGAAAAAATTATAGAGCTCAGACATTGAAGGTGTTTTAGAAATTATGTCATTTTGCTGTTCCCCCCGCCCCTCGCTATCTTGCTGACTTTTTGTGTAAACTACATAGAAAACTATGGAGACTATTTTTTTCTCATTAACTGGTAACAACTGTCAATATATCTTTTCTCCTCAGCAAAAATAGCCTGTAAAGGCTTTTATAGGAACCAAGAAAGACAGTTTAATACCTAAATCCATGACTTTAGGCTATTCTTCCTGTAGTAAAGTAGTGAGTTCCAATAACATCATATTGACTAGAATGTCATCCACAAAATATACTTAGATCAGTAAATTCTGTTATTTTTCTGATCTTTAATAGGTTTTATTGTCAGCATTTCATCACTTAACAAAAGGAAAAAAAAAACACTTATTTTCTTCATATTGGCATTTTTAATAAATACAAGATATAACAACATCTAGCCAGTGCACAAGCTTAAACTCCATGGATTCCCAAAATAGAGCCCTGAAAACAATCTTCTGCCTCCTTTCACAGGCCAGAGCTGCCTTTCATCATTTTAATTCCTTGGAATTTCAAAGGACAACAGGAAAGTATCCCTCAAAAGGAGCTTTTGAACTCCTCCCTGATGAATTCTGCTCAGGAAAGAGCCATGATTGATGTCAAACACAACTTGGGTGCATCAAACGGTCAAGCCCAAAAGGCAAAGGAATGTGGGTGTAAAACAACTAATCTGTTTCCAGTCTTTAAAAAGCAGCAGCACTGTGATATATTATAACAAATAAACATAAATTCAGTTCTCTTCCAGGTATTGCAGACTGACAGTGTTAGGCACCATGACTCTTTTTGTGTCCGTACCCCCTTAGCATCTTTCAGATCAGAATCACAGCTAAGAAATAGTATTATATTGGTCTCTACATACAAAAAAGACACCACAGTTGAGGTCAATACATATAGAATGAAGCAAGCATAATTGTAAGCATCGTACAAATCTATCAAGCCATAGATGCTATTATTTTCTTATTATGTAGAAAAAAGAATATTCAAGAAATATATGCAATTTTTTTCCCCACAACTTTCTAATATTGAAGGATAGCATCTTTATAACATTGAAGTATGCCAAAATCAAAAATTATGTCCCTTTTTAGGGCTATCACAACTTCCTTTTTGCAGGAAAAAGTACAATGTTAATGCTCAACAAACAATACTTTGAAAAATAAAAGCCTTCATATAAAGAGACATATAGCTAGAATTTGTAACAAACAAAATAGTCCATACTATGTCAGCACCAGCTAAACACCTAGAAATGAGGGAACAGTAAAGTATGCCTGAGGCTCTTTAACACTACAAAAACAAAAACCATAAATGCTAGCATTCTTCCCATAAACATGAAATCTATGAAAAGTTTGATGAAAAAGAAAACATTTAACTGTTGTATGCACAAGTGTCCTGATTCTGACCTAAATATCTTAAGGGATTTGAATTATGAAGCAGATGAAACTAATTCCTTTTGCATCTTTGATGCTGTACCTTAGCAATTCATGTTTACATTACACACAAAAGACTTAAAAAGACCCACTCACCGAGAGTAACTTTTGAATAATAACATCAGTCCAAGATAAACACTATATCCAAGCGTAAGAAGTGATGAAGCAGTTTGTTTTTCTCCCCATTGTTTCAGAAATTGCACATTCAGAAGTCAGATATTTCAGCTCAAGTACTTGGGTTAGTTATAAGAAACAGTAAAGGTTTTTTTTTGTTTGGGAAAAAAATACATTGACAGTGGAAATGGCATTTATTTGATCTGTTCTGGTATATTTACAGTCTATGGTTATGAAGACCTATTTTGCAGAATAAAAGAGATTCAAAAAATATAAACTAGCTTTCCTGTTTGTGATTCCAACCATGTACTACTTATGACAACTCTATGAGAACGGAATCCCATCTGTTGACTTTCTCCTAAGGCAGGGATGAAAATGGAGTCTCTCATTAATTTTCAGGGTACTTTCTGCTGGAATTTTTTCAAGCTCTTATTTTTCTCTCACTTTCCACTGAAATCTCTCCCAGGTTAAAAGGGGGAAAGAGGACATTGCAATCTGTTAAATTCCCAATCTCTGATTTTATGTTTACACTGAGTTCTTGGCCAGGGACTTACTATTTGCTCTACCAGTGAGAAACAAGCTATTTATTTCTTCAGTGTAACCAATGCCTGGAATATTTTTCATCTTTAATAAAATTTGTGATTACACTCCGATCAAAAATACATATGCTAGAAGCCACCTTGCCAGTGTAACCATTAAAAAAAGGCCCTCAGGCCATAGGAAACATGTTTTCAGAAATATATAACTGCAACATTCAGTGAATAGCAATGTGGAATTCATCACAGCACTGCTTATTATTTCAGTAGCAAAATAGCAGCAATATGATTAAGATCCTGTGAAAGAGTTGAAATTTAAATTTAATTTTTAGCTATTAACAAAGTATTATTGAAATGGCAGAAAGTCAAAACATGGAATAGGCACTTTGAACTGTGAACTTTTCATGGTGGTTCAACGGACAGTGTATTAATTCACTAAGGGTGTTTTTGATAATTTTTCCTGATCATCTAATAAGGTTTTGCACATTTTCTTGAGATCTCAAAGTGCTTTTGGCTTCCTGCAGCAGCCACAGGGTTGTTCCATGCTCCATTTATTTCTGTAAGGATTGTTGCCCATCAGTTGTATTTCCTGTGCAGTGATTTGTAACATTCAAGTCTCATACCAAACAAAACCCACATTGTTTTAATTTCAGATAGCTTAGTAGTGTTATTTCACAAATACACAGCATATTGTGACAGCCAGGTCTGTCAAGGAAATTGCTACCTAAGAACAGAAGAATGACACTAAGTGCATGGAACAAAGAATAAGGTTCTGAACACAGGTAGCTTGGAGAGACAAAAGCAGTGGTGATCCTATGGTGGGCAGTGCAGAAAAAAGGATGAACAATTTTTTCCTACTTAGCATTTCTAATGCTTTTAGACATAGAAAAGTTCAAATTTTTTTTGTGTCATTAGACAAGATGCCCTAACTTGTTGTTAAGTAGAGTTTGTTTGCTAATTTTATTTCAGGCTACCATGAAGAAAAGGAAACCCACTCTCTAATTTCTATAGTTTAGCCAAATGGCACTTAGAAAGCAAATAGCCCAGTGACATGCCTGTCATGTCCTGGTTTCAGTTGAGGGCTACTCTTTTTAAGAAAATCCAGGCTCTAACATGCTTCATGATTAACAAAAGTGATTCTGCATTTGTGTCTCTGCAGACAGAACAATTTTTAATGATAATAATTTCTACCTAGCCCTTGCAAAGGAGTAGGCACCAAGAAACAGAAAGCTGTGACATGGTGGGATAACCCAGCACAGCTTTGAGTTGAGGCAGCATGGCAGAACACAGCCCACATACACTGGTCACCTCCACTCTCAGAAGCGACAGCAGATTTCCAAGATAAGTTTTCACCTTACACTCAATAAGTGTAACCGATCTTGACACCCACATGCCTGACAGTGTTGGGCAATTATTTGAGACAGTGAAATAACATTTTTTCAGCTAAAGAAATGGAATTACCTTTGAAAATATTATGATTGGAAAAAACTGCATATTGATTACTCTAGTATCATGAAACTAAAGCCCCCTAATCTTGTAAAACAGATTAAGGTTCTTGGCTCCATCGTCTTTGCACATTTTGCACCCTTGCAACCCACTCCAGTGCATAGGTCAAGTAAGGTATTTGCCCTGTCTTTGCCCTGTAAGAAGTTCTCATTAACTGCTTGCATTTAAATAGTCATCAAGCACCTCTGTTGCTCTCCATATGATCATGTTATCAGGGCTTGCATGATGTGGTTAAATCAGGTTCCTGGAACCTCAAAAGAAAGCTGGGATTGTAGAGTCTATGATGTTAATATAATTTCCCCAGTTCCACTCAGGTTTTGATGTAATGCAGTTGTTTAAGTCTCTTTAGGAAAGTTAAGGTCTTTGTGTCATTTTAGAAACAGATTCAATCAACTTTCAGTATAAACTGCAGGTGCTATTAGGAACATTTCTGGTAGGGTAATAAGCTGTTCTGTCTCAGACATTTGCTCTGACCAGCCCCCCGAGCCATCTGTAAGCTACAGCATCCCTCCTCCCCCACTGCATTTGTAAACCATTTTTGTCATGTTCTCATTTGCTATTAACTCACTCTAATGGAACACTGTGGTGGCTTTCAGATCCATTAACAAAAGACTTGACTAAAATATTAGAATCATTTTCATAAACCGCAGAGGCCAGATGCTCAGTTTCCTCCCTACTAGATGATGCTTAAATAAAAAGGGACATGATCCACAGTCCCACGAAGTCAGCAAAAAAGTTATTTCACTTTGACAGGCTGTAGCTCAGTCTTAGCATAAAGGTTTATAGTAGCTTGGTTTCAGTGTAGAATGCTACCGCAGAATTATTTTCCTACAAGAATGCTGTTATTTTAGTGCCAATAGTAAATACATTAAGTGCAATCAAGCCATTATTTATATGAATCCTTCCTTGCAAAAACAGTATTAGCATTCAGCATCTTTCAGGCTGTTAGTGCTGTCAGTGCTGCCACTGACAAAATAATAAAAATAGAAGCACCCAAAAGGATGCCTCTGGAAGGAAGGCTGTGCTCTGAAGTCATCCTGAGCATCTACTTCTCACCTCTCTGTTTAGCTAGAGAAGTATTCCAACAGGGTGCAGTCACTACTGTGCTGCTACTAACATTATAGACATCCAGTTTTTAGGTGTTTCTAAATTTTCTAATGTTGAGGATCACTCTCTCTCATACCTTCTCTGAAATGCTTGCACTGATCCAACAGAGTTGAGGATTTTTTCTCAGTCGGTCTATTAGAAGTTGCAAATAAACTGCAGACTTACACATTTCATTTAAACAAGAATTTTCAAGGCAGCTGAACAAAGAGTCCACTGTCAACAGTGCTTTCAAACATACTGCATTTCACACCCAGGCAATGTTTATGACTACTTATATACTATATTAAGCAACTGCAAGGTGTTAAACATTCCCAGCCAAATGCTGAGAAAGTTCAACTCCCATTGGCTACAGCTGGAGAGGAGGGGGCTGAAAACCACCTGGCAAGATTTATCATTGTGTAAATTTAATTCCTTTTTAGAGGATGGTGTGGTTTAGTTTGACAAAAGTTGCACCCTCACATTCAGAATGCTGTTCAAAGTTACACTTCATTCTGAGGCCTGTATTTCAAACGCTTTGACACCGTTTGCAACTCTAATGAGTCTTAGTCTCTGTAAGGCTGCATTGAATTATTGAAGAAATTCCATAAACTTCTCCAGGAATTAAGATTTTGCATTAACAGGCTCTGATTCATCGTAGATAATTAAAATTTTTGCAGAGCATAAGTCATTTCCCACTGCAGCTTGGAATTTCAATCTACAGAATTATTATACAATTCCTGTTATTTAATTGCTTCTTAGTCAAAATAGAATGTCAAAATAGATAAAATCATCTTTAATATCTCCTTAAAAATCATGATAGCCATGTCTCAGAAAAAGATTTGTATGGCTTAGTAGGTTGCTAAGACTATTAAATTAAAACAACACTAGCAATATAAGGCTGAAAAACATGTTCAAAAAAAGAACATGAGCAATTTCTTGAGGTGCTTATACTTAACCTATGACTGACAGTTCTGTGAGTCACCTTAGACCATATATCATAACTAGACATATTCCTCTGTAGCATTTTACCCTTTACCAAGCATGGTATCATAGTAAAAGCTTTAATATGCCTTGTACAACATCTAGCACAACTGAGTACTGATTCCTAGAGATGAAGGTTGTACTCATTAAAAAATAATAGAACATAAGAGTCATTCTCATAACATTTGTTGGACAACTGCAAGAGCTATCCTCTAGTTGGAAGCTTTCCGGAGATCAAAGCAGCATCAGGCATCAAAGCTTCAGATACACAACAGAGGCTTAACGCGCTAATCTACGTTCTGAATGTCAACACAAAGGAGTCGCACTACACCTTTCTACTCTTCAAGCCCCTCAGTCAAAATTCATTTGCAGAAGTAGACTGAGTAGAGATGCTTTTCGGTTTTCTCTTTTAAGATTTATATTTTTTTCTTCCACAGACTGAACATGGAATTTTAAGAATAAATCTTTGTATTTAATAAAACTACTATACTGAATTGAAAGCTGCATGATTTCAGAAACAGGTAGGCACAAAATAAAGTTCTCTAATACTTTGTCTAGCTCATTGCTAGTCTACAATTCATATTTTTAATTTAAGACTACTATGCAACATGCATTCAGATTATAATGCTTAAATACTAAATATACTCAAATGCTGTATATACTCCAACAAGTTTTCAAAAATCCCTAGCTATAAATCAATACATGGGGATGAATTATGCTTCATGTGATAAATTCACTAGTCAGATAGCTTTGACTCAGCTATCATTTATCTCAGCAAATCTTCTAAAGTCTCAAATTAGGAATAGTGTTCAATCCATTACAAAAAGCAATCAGAACCCAAGCTTGAGAGCAGGCCCAAGAGAACCAAAAGGGATCATTTGCTGTTGCAATATTTTATCATCTTTAGATTTACTCACTATTCACTCAACAGAATGCAGTTCTGATATATCACATAGTCCAAAACTACCATTAAGAAATCTGAGTAATGAGTAACTGAGCAACCAAATTTATGTTCTTTGTAAGAAACACCCCAAAACCAACCCTGCCAGAGGACCCAGTCTGAATCCCTGATAGCTGAAGGGCAGAACTCAGTCCCATTTGCAGTTGCTCCCTAGGGCCCATCCATGAACAGGCAGCCCAAAAATCCAAGTGTTGGACATTTTGAAAGCCTTAGATATATACACACAGACAGCATCTTACAGACCCAGGCCTCAGGACAACCTCAAGAAATATCTCTGCACATTTGCACTAATTTAACAATATTTTTTCATGTTAGACTTCCAGCAGAGCTTTCTAACTGCAACTGAGATCACAGCCATATTATCCTAGTTATTATAACAAACACACAGTAAGTCTTCATTCCAAAGAGCTAAATTCATGTGTAGAAAAGGCACAGAAATAGGAAGAGCTGCATTTTAAGGATGAAGAGTTGAAGCAAAGGGAGTTTAAATGCCTGGGATTGCACAGGACTGTGCATAGGTTTCCTAATGCCCCAAACCTCCAATTTAGCTCCTTTTTCTTTAAAGATAGTACCCAGAGGCAGTATCTGCAGGAACCTACTCCTCAGGTCCCCTTCTAAAGGGCAAATAAAGGCAGTTAAACAGAGGTCATGCTCAACCACCAGGCATTTCAGTAACATCTCTCATCTGTGGTTTGGAGGACACTGATTAGGCTGTAAGAATCCAAGGGCTACAGGAGTATATGTGCAACTGTAAGTAGATCTAATACCTTCCCTGAAAGTCTCAACCCTGAGAATAAAGTTTCCTTAGGAGAAGAAAGTGGATGGAAAAGTAAATGTACAGATCTAGCACATGGTTCATTAAATCTTGGGCCGAGCTCAAATTATTTTGCAAATAAAACCTCTATTACAGCACTAATTAACTTAGCCATTGAAGTGATGTATGAAGAGCTACAATATCAGCTGTGGTCAGAATAGGAGTAATTGTCTGCACTGCAATAAAAAGCATAGAAAATCCCAGCAAAAACACAAAAAGGAAAGAATGTAAGCATGTGGGGGGGGTGAGAAGGGGAGGAAAAAAAAAAAAAAAAAAAGCTCTAAAGCTCTTTCCCCTCACCCCCAAGGCTTTTTTGGATGCTTTTTCCTTAGGCTACTGACAATTTTTTCCACAAAAAGTCATAAAAATCACATTGTGAAAAATGTCAGTTTTGTTCATGTTGTTCCTAACACATAAGCTTTTTTCCTTCTACATCATAGAGACAGGCTTCCCAATTATTAACAAAAAGCTCTGCTCTTCAAAACATTTCAGCTCCTCCC
>VZSV01000145.1:946616-991712 GCA_013398735.1 Nothocercus julius
CAAATCTGATAGGCTCTGGATTAGAAAGTTATAATTTGAACTTAAGTAGACAACATCACAATCTCCTCTGAATTGCTTTCTGTGATCCAGATACAACATTAGTTAATGAGTGTCTATAAGGAGACTCTTGGTCAAGCGATATTTTTTCAAATGCATGAAAACAAAAATGTATATATACAGCCCTATAAAATATATATTACAAATATATTTAAAGCTGTACAATGTATTCTGCTTTATTGAATTAAAACATACAATGTTACTGTGTCAAAGCTAGTATTTTTCTCCAGGCTGTATTAGTTATTAAACCATCAAAAAGTAAGTTTACTTTCAGAATACACTTCATCTCTTGATAACTTCCCAAAATACAGGATCTAAATAGCTCTCATCTGACCAGTGGTATCTTGTTTAATATAATCTCAGTTTAGGAGAAATTTATTTTCGAGTACATATGTACTTTTATAACACTTACCCAACCACAGTGCTCTCATCTAAGGGTCATTGGTGAACTAACAGACTTCAAGTACTTCCTTCAGGGCCACAGAAATACATTAATGGAGTTTCTGGCCTGGGAAAGGCAAGCATCTTGTCAGCTCATCAGGGGAGCTTGAACCAAAAGGTCACCAAAAGTGTTCAGCTGTTTGGTTCAGCCATTTAGTTTTGATGGAGGTAGACTGAGGAACATTTCATCTAACAGGTGAGACAGCTCTGTGGTGGGTATCAGACATAGACTTTAAGAGCAGCTGGTAGGATTCACATCTTGGCATCAGCTTGTCTTTTAAATATAGGTTGCTAAGACTGGAGCTAAGATTTTCCCAATCAATGTCTGTGAGTCAACTTGCAATCCTTCCAAATTGTCCTTCCTTCTAAAGCGAGTCCTTAAGATTAGCTGAAACTATATCCGACATGCTTTCAAGGCCCATCCTCAAGATCCTAGTTGACAATTCTTATGTTTTCACATGAATAGTCACTTAGCCATAGAGCATTTAGTCCAGATTTACACCTCCAGCTTGATCCATTCTTTTGCCATTGCCTCAAAGTCCAACAAACAGCAGCAGCATAAGGCTCAGTGACAGATTGATCAACAGCAATGCGGCTTGACTGAGTGATTTAGTAACAGACAAGCCTGCCTATATTGAGGAATAACACCTTACAAAGAACTGGACAAAGACTTCTCATTGTATTAAAGATTCTTTAGTTAGTCTCCACTCAAGTTAGGCTTGCATTTAAAACTTAACTTCTGCCCCCAAAAGGGTGCATACCACCATGGCAGCCAGAGAATAAGCACCATTAACTACACCAAGGATCCGAGACAGCTGCCATAGCTGCTTCTGCTAACATCACTGGTGTTAAATGCAAGAAGTTAAGCAGAGAAGTTGCATTTATTCTGCAAGTGTCAGAGCTTCTCTAAATGCTTCTGTCTCTTCAGCCCTGCTATTAATTCTCTCCACACTACTCCATGGGACCCAGAAGACTTTTCAATAGGAGAAACACACCTGAAACTTAAAAGACAGTAATTAAGAGGAAAGCTTGTATTTTATAGGTCTCACAAAAATTATACTAATGGAATTCCTTCCGAAGTATGAATTTAGTGAATGGAACTATGCTACTGAAAATAAAATTGAAGACCAACAGCATTTCCACCAAAAAGAAAAGTTTACTAATAAAAAGCAGCAGCACTGAAAGTCTAGAAGATTTCTACCAGATACCAATTTTTTTCCTTGAGAGAAACAAAGCTCTAATCTTAAAATCAATTCACACAGTAAATGTTTTTTGTTTTTGTCCCAACAAGAAAATATGCATTTAGGTGATCATGCCAGTAAGGTTAAATGTAGCAATTAACCTTGCTTGAGTCATTTTTCATATACAGCTAGATAGCAGAGAGAATAGAAGCCAGTAGACCTGAAGAAAATGAGAAACAAGAAATGTCATCCTGTTACAACATTGGTCTTCTAGATTGCAGATTCCTTAGGTCAGCTAAAAATGCAGCAGTTTATCTGCCCCACTTAAGTGCTTCATTAGAAAGATTGGTATTTAGTTAGAGATCTGTAAGCCCATCACAGCTGAGAAAAAAGGGCCAACCCCCATGATCAAAGAATTTTAGTACATTCCTACACATTTTCCTATAATCTGGGGAAATTTCTTGGAGACAGAAAAAAAAGAACAGAAGCTTCCAGATAGCTCATTATTAGCCCTGACACAGAAGTCCTACTACCATTGATATAAGATCTATGCATACAAGTGAACATGTCCAAAGGATATAGGTTTTTGATGCTGATCTCCATAGAAAAGAGCAAGTTAGTACTGAGGGAGAGAATTTTAAGGATAGCAATTAAAAAGTCACCATTTGTGATTTTTCTATCAAAAGATACATGGGATTGTGGCAGAGGGAAGTTTTTGATTCTGTGCACAGAAATGCATGTTTAAGTATTCCATGGGGCCTGAAAACGCTTCCCAGCTCCAACCAGCAGTTACGTGAGGTACCATCTCCTGGTTCCAGTTCTGGGAAAGATCCAGGCATGCACCAGGTCTCTGCCTCTGCCCATTCATTTCCACAGAAAGGAAAAAACAGGGAAGGAGGAAGATTCCACGCACAGATCCCCTGAGCATCCAGGTAAGTGATACAGAGCAAGATGTAGAGTGAACTTGCACTAGATTCAACTTGCCACACTATCAGCTACTCAGAAACACCTGTAAAGGAGAACTCAGGGTGGTATTCTCAAAAGAAACACTCACTTTCAGGAGTCAGGTAACACTCAGTAAACACTTCAAGAATCCCCAAAGACCATTTGCCAAGGGAATGAAGCACTTCCAAGGCTGCTGCCAAGTCTCTTCCTCATATACAGCTTTGTCAGTGTGTTCAGTCTCTGCTTCCTTCCAACCAAGGTACTCATAGCCCAGTTTAATAAAGATCAGGTGCATCTGGGGAGTGGTTATGTCTCCTCCTCCCTCCCCCCACAACATTTTGTTGCTTAAGAGAATGTGTTTCTTGCAGGTTCAACTGCTCTGAACAATTTTGGTCTCCAAAGCAATAAAAGGAATTGCAGAACACATTTTCCCAAAGTACCAAGCCAATTTGCTTTAACTTCCCTTAAGGTGCTATTTTAAAAGTGGAAAGAATGGAGTTAATACTTCATGTGTGCTATTCTACAGAGACAGCCAACAATCAGCAGCAGGTAATTACTCTGAATCAAGTCAGTGGTTTTTTGTTTGTTCAGTGTTTTAAATATCTACTTGCAAAGAGATCCACTGAGGCCCAATCACTCATCTCACACAGTGAACGTCCAAATTGTAACTGGTCACTAGTAAGCCGGATTTGATTTTATAGGGGATGGCAGGGGGCAGTTTCCCTGTTAATCTGACAAATACATGAGGTCACAGGATCCAGTTATGTCAGATCAGTGAAGAGTTTTTCACTCCACCCATCCCTACTGCATCTCTATGCATCTCTGTAGATCAGAGCAGCTCAGCTGATCACACTGCTCACCCCTTGAGGCATTTAGGCTTCTTCCTAAAGAGTTGAAATGAAAGCAAGAAAAATGCTTACAATTGAGTTTCAAAATCCTCCAGACTGTGATTGTCTTTACAAAATATTGCTTTCAGACATGAGCAAAAAAAATAGCATTCGCAAGCAAAATAATTTTTCTCTGTCCTTACAGTAGAGCCATGCCAAAGGTCTGTCAAAATAACAGCAAGCAGCCAATACAAACCAGCCGACAAGTCAGCTTTCAAGTTGGATCTGTACCTTTCATCACAAAGGACATCATAAGACAACCTAGGAATATATACTTATATGTAAAGTCAGCGTCACAAACCATTACCAAGTCTACAAACTATAATTTAAGCCACTTCCAGAAATCAGTAAGTGTACACTAGAAAAGATAAAGGACAAAGTAGTAGGAAAAATATGTTAGGAAAGAAGCAAATGTACTCTGGCAATCCTGCTCAGAGAGGTTCATCAGTTGAAGAAAAGGTTTTGTTTCTAAAACCTTTAATGAAACTGCATTCTTATTTGCTACATTTAACAGAACTTGAGAAATCATCATCAGATGTTCCACTATCAAAAATGTCTGGCTGATCACAAGGTCGGTCACCCCTAGGCTTGAAAACTCCTGAATAGTCCTTTCTCCCCACCCCACTTCTATAACATAAAATAACTACTGAGTACACTATCAGAAAATGACATTGCAGTTATCAGTCACATTTATCAGGTCTTATTTGTGTTTATACAAGAACAATAAACTGTTAAAACAGATATTGGTTATGTTAGAATGTATTTTGATTGCATTGAGTTCAGCTCACTGCAGTTATATATGTTATTTAACACCAGTGGGCTGCCTTTGGATCTCAGTTACAGTCGCAGAATTTAAGCACATCATGAATATAGATATCACTCCCAGATGCTTATTAAAAAGGCAGAATCACACCTCTTGCTCCCATGTGGTTGACAATATTTGGTCCTATTCATCCATTTAAACCAAAATTAACTGATGGCAAATACTACCTCTGATTTCAGCTGTAGAATATCTCTGTAGGTAAATCAGTTTAGAAAAAATATCCAATGAAAGCAATACATCTAAAACAAAAACCAAAGACCTCCCAACACTTTTGAAGATATCTTTTCTATTTGTTATTAGAAACCATATCAATACCGTAGCAGCTACACTTGGCTGGTGTAACTCAGCCTAACACAACTGAAATCAAGGAAATTAAACCTGTTAACAGAAGTGAAGGATCGGCTCCATAAATTCTACAATTTCTCTTGCTTAATAAATAAGGTAAAATAATAACTACCATGTGATGGAATAGCAATTTACACTCGACATTTCATGCCACTTTACACATAGTAATTGCTTCTCTGCAGGGTGATTGAACATGGTTCGTCACCTTTATTGCAACAGCAGCAGCCATCACTTCTGGCCCCCACCCTTTTATTTCTCTAAAGAAAAAAAATATGCACCATGAACAACACTGAGCCCTCCAGTACTCAGACAGTTAATCATGAAACTTAGCACTTATGAGTTTTCACCTTCACAGTGCATTGTAAACATATACTAAACATTGCTTTGAGCTAGACAACCTATGATTATCATCTTCAGGTCACAGCTGCATCAGGTCTTCTGCAGAGAGCTCAGAGCACTTCCTCCTCATCCTCATCCCTGCCCATTCCAATGCCTTCCCAGGGCTGGCTCACCCTCCCATTACAGGGGTCTATCTGCTCACCCCTAGGGAAAGCATTCTGAGCAAAGGGTTATGCCATCCATTTTTCCAAAATTGAGTTTGGCTCAGTTTAACTACACCTAATTAGTTGGCTCTTCAGCTATTAATACCAGTTCCTGTTGGCTTTATCACTTTCAACAGGAAACCATCTTTTCTTGCCAAATGCATAGCGCTCTGTTCTAGTGCGTTCCATCTAAAGCAACATAGTGCAAAGTACTTGCACTAATCTTGTCTTAGAAATGATTATTTTATAAAAAAGTTTTGACATATTGGAATAAGCAAATCCCAGAAAAAGCACTTGTTACACTTAGACACAATATAATTGCACTATCAAAAAAACCAAAATGCTACAACAGGTAATAAGCCCAAATCCACTGTCTAGAAGAACCAAGAGAAAATTCCAAGGTTCCTTGTAGGTCTCATCATAAAGGATTTATTTCTAGATTTATATTTTAAGGTAATGTTTTACTTTGACAGAAGTCTTCTAAAGAAAAATTCTAAATATGAAAGTGTAAAATGATTTGTTTTGCTTTTAGCAAAGGGAATGTTACTGTCTCAATTTCTAACACCACCCACATCCCCATTATTTATCATCACAGACACATACTTCATAATACACTAAATAAATCCAGAAAGAAAAGGAAGTTTTCAGACTAAATGAGAGAAAAAATGTAGGGTCAGTTGGTCACTCCTTGTCCTTAACAGAAAGAAGTATAGTTTGTATTAACTGAAATCATGGAGCATATCACCTTTTAATTAATTGACTCCAACTGAAGATTGAGTTTTAATTCATTAAACCTGTTCCTCCCCAATTATAACCACCAATTCACTTGCTGCTATGTTCACCTTTAACAGATGCAGCTAACAAAATTGATTCAAGTTCATTTTTTAATTTGTGGAAATAATCATGCTATACAAAGCAATCGTAGTTTGACTGGTGTTGAAATTCACCTTCTCAGCTTAATTTATGTGCATATTTTACTTGCTACATAAAATCAGCACAGCCTTAGCCCCTGAGACTACACTGGGATTTTTGCATGAATAACACAAAGATGTTCCTTAGACAAACTCTTTTGCCTTTTGAATACTATGGCAATCTTAGATACAACATGACATTTAGAAAGTCAAATATTTCATTTAAATATTCTGCAGTCAAGTGTATATCTATAACACAGAAAACCTAAAACCACTGAATATGAGCAGAAACATTCAAAAAAATAGCCACTCCTATATTGGCAGACTCATTCAATGTATCATTTAAGATTTTTTTTTCACCCCCCACCCCCACGAAAAGCAAACTGCATTCGGGACACTAATCAATTTTCAAGGAATTAGAAATATCCAAGGCAAAAGTCATTCCATTTAATATTACTAAGCACAATACTGTGTCATAGCATAACCAGCAAAAGGATTTGATCCAGCCAGACATTAAGTTTTCTATAAATAGCTAAAACTTGAACATTTTGCATTTTTCACATTGATTTGGTACTGAAAAAAATATCACCACAAACTTTGTATCCAGGTAAGCTGTGTTAGGAGTGGAACTTTTCACACAACTTTCCCTGTTATCTTCCATGAGAATTAGAGTCATGTTTTACTTTGAAAGAATCCATGCCACGCTCAAACATTTTAACTTTTGAAATAATCAGCCTCATCCTTCCCTCCATGACACCCATTATTAAAAAATAAAAAAGGAAAAAATCCACCACCTTGTAAGCAGTTATAAAATTAGGCATCCCCCTCAAATCTCAGTAATACAAATGACTAATAATAATCACTAGAATTTAGATAAAAAATACCTTCCCTAATTCAAAATTTAGTTATATTTCTCCATGCTCTGGCTTCCATGAAAGTCTGCTAGAATGAGAAAAGCAGAGACAAATCCAGAATTAAAATACTGGATGGTTTCGTCCCTACCTACATCTATTGGTTATTGAAATAAAACATGCAAATGATTCTGAATCACCAACAAAACAGCACAACGAAGTATGCTTCCATTTACAGGTGTGTATTTTCACCCTTTTTTTGATAACATACATAACTCTGTCTTCTGCATCACCTTTAGGACATTTCCAGGAATAAGATGGACAGGAAGAGGCAACTGTTTCACTGAGCTTTCATGAAGATTTATGAAGACAACTTCAATTTCCATTCCTAAGGTTCTTCATCTCCTAAATTCACACATTTAACATTTGCTCCAGATTAATGGAAAAAAGACAAAAAAAGTGTTTTCATTCAGCCAGATGCATCAAACACTCACCTTCCTGAGAGAGGAAAGCAGCTTGGCCAAGATTTATAGCCAAGGGCTGAAATTTCCAAAGTCATCAGTGACCAAGTGGCTCTAATGATCAAGCAACACTAACGATCAAGTCACAAGTGAATCCACACATGCTCAACATGCAGCATCTCAAGTGAATATAACATTATTAGAAGATGGTAACAATCCGCCTTTAGGAAATCAGATTCTGGTGGAAAGCAGACAGGGACCCACCGATGCTAATTCCAAGCTGACACATATAAAGAAAGGAGCATTTGAAGCCACAGGGCTTCCAGATTTGGAGTAAGATGCCTCCTCACAAGCTGGAGCCACAAGCAAAAAACAAAAAGGCACAGGAAAGTCCACATCTCTCTGTACTAACATACTCCAAGTACCCTAAAAAACAGGGGAAACCCAAGCTTTATCCCTCAAACTGAATTTAATGATGCCAAACAGGTCTGCTCCCTAATGAGCCCACGGCAGCAACAGCAGCTAATTGCATGGCTCAGTAGCCAAAACTGCTTGCAATACAGCCTAATTTCTGCTGCTATGAGTACATTTTATGCATCTGTAATGCACTAAACATAATTATCAGCTAATTTTCCTAAATGAAAAAATGAATCCAACTTATTGAAGCACAACAAAATGCCTTCGACGCACCAGCACGCTAAAGCTGATTCTACCTCATCTGGAGAATAGGAACACTTCATTCTAATTATGCTTTAACTAATGACGATACATTTTCAGAAACAAGCTTTTGTAAATGCTAGGCTAAAATAAATGGTTTCACAATGTTTGCATATCCTGTTTTTTTCCTTCAAATCCAATAAAATTAAATGCTAAGCAAATAAACCTTCCCTTCAAGAATCTGTAACGTAGGAGTCTTTACTCAATATGAGCAATTCTGCTGCAGTGTATGAAACTGTTCACACAAATAAAAACACAGATTAGATCAAGCTGCACATGTGGCAGCAGTCCCATACCCACATAATCATCATTAGCATCATTACTCATAACAATTAAAAAAATAGTTACTTTTATATCATGTTAGGTGATACAGTGATTTGAGCAGCAGCTGCAACAAAGGCTTACAGGACACAACACATCTGTAGGCCTCCAGTGCTAATGCCCCCAATATGTTATGGTCCACATACGAGCCAAAAATGAAGGCAAACAGGCCAGCTGATCTACCAGCTCATGACACTATCGCAATAATTAGTCACACTTAACACCTTGACTATCAGTAGATCCATAACAGACATGTTCAGAGTTAATCAGGATTGATCTACTATTGACTGACTCATAATAAAGCTCAAAGCCTACAAAATGGAGTACAGCGCAACTCCTACACCCAGATTAAAAAAAATCAAGGGCAATTAGGCTGTAATTAACAGACTTATCACAGTAAATATGGCTAGAACAAAAAAGGAATGATATTTATCTAAATAATGCAGTAATCTTGGGTTTGTAGAATGTGGCACTTATTTGACATAAGCTTTCCAAAATCAGCTTCATGGATGCATTTTGTTCTACGATCTATAGAATCTAATGAAATGTGTCCATCTTTAAGCTTAGTTTTTTTTTAAATGCAAATTTCATACATTTTATATGCTAATTTACACTTAGAAGTACATAAAGATAATGTAATTACTTTGCAAGATTAGAGTTAAAACCTCTGAAAATTGGTGAGATTCTTAACATTTAGACTTTAGGGTGGTTGTAAAGGAAATTCAGCACTTAAGGACCTCACCAACATCATAGTTAAATGAAGGGCTTTTCCTTATTAGTGGAATATGGATCAGGTAGTAGCTCTCTCTGAGAAAGAAGAGAGGACTGAGGCAAAAAAAAAAGGAAAAGGCAAAAAAAGCAAATTAATTCTATGTAATAGAGCTGTACAATCAAGCTGTTCCAACCTGCAACATTGATCCTGCAGCCCTTTTCCCTTCAAGCCGTGCAGGTGAGGCAAAAAAATAAGACAAATGTCTTAAAACCTTGCTTTAACCTTCCAGGTTGGACAGCAGATATTTTTCCCCTGTTAGGGCACAGGCTGTGTCAGAAAAACTACGGCACTAATACTCTGCAGACAGAGACATTCGCCTTTAGTAACACAACCAGAACTCCAATAGTTAAAGCGTTATGTGGGTCCCAGAAAATTAAAGTAGGAACCAGATTTCAAAGTTAATTCTTAAAAGGAAAAGTATTATTTGCTTAAACAGTAATAGGATTTGTTCTCTTAGTACTTTTAACCATTCACCTATTTTATAGCAGTGTGAAGTCACCATAGCTACCTCTATACTTAATTATGTTCGCAAAATTCTCTTTGCTTGCTCTTTGGCCCTCCTTATCCTGCACATTACTTCACTGGGAACGCCCGAAGTGTTACATCCCATCCATCTCAGTGGATCAGGTACAACTTCCCTTGTTCAAAGACTACAAATGTGAGGGGGACAAAAAGGAAAGCAGGTCCTTGAGACTTGATAAGTAAAAGGTCAGCTTCAAAGTTTAACTCTCCACAGAGGGAGCTGATGGAAACTCCTGCTTCTGATAACAGCAGTTCTACAGCCAAGAGTTACATAAGGTCAAATCTCTACTTTGTCTTAAGTTCTCAGGCTCAACCATTTACACAAACATCTGAGCAATAGAAATACAGGCATAAGGTGGGACTTCAGAGAGTGGGTGAATGCCTTTTTTTAATACTATAAGTTATCAAAAAACCTTCCTCATTTTCCCCTCTTCTGCCTCCTGCACAGCACAGGCTCAGTTCCTGCATCCATATTACACAGGACTGTCTTTGCATCTATACATTTGAAAGCTTTCAGATTCCTGGAACTCCTGGACAGATTCTCCAAAGTACTAGTAAAGTTAAACCTAGGAATTAAAGTCCACTTTTACACAGTTTGAGAACACTAAACCACACATTCACATTTCCACCACACAGCTTCAGCTGCTCCACTTTGAATGTATTTAGTAGTAATGCACATTCATTATTTTTTAAGCATGCAGCAAGACTCCTTCAGCACTTTTCACTTCGATTAGTCTCACCTCCTATCTCACTAATATAATCCATTAGGCTTACATAACTTTTTTTTGAATGTGCATATCTGGATTTCTTTTGAATATTGTCTTTAAGGGAATTTAATTATTATTGTATTTCCCATTTTACAAGATGATTGCTGCTGGCAACCTCAAGAGAGCTAAAAAGCACTCAAAAAAATCAGAGATACAGAGTTTCTACACTTGAACATTTAACCTTACTGGTTCTCCCAACATAGCATCCTTTATGCTGATCATTCATCTACTTGAAATTGAATTATCTAATTTCTAAGTCTCTATATCTCAAGCTTTACAGCCTAACTGGTCTTTTATATGTCCAATGAAAATGGGTCCCCCCCCCCCCCAAAAAAGAGCCCTTTCTTTGCCTAGGTTTTTTGTCCTACAGGAAATTGATTTTTTTTTTTCCCCTCATGATAACATTCAGAAACAACTATAGCTTGTTTTCTCACCATTTAATATGGAGAAAAGGAATTGCATTTACAAGAAAATTACCACAGTTACCATGGAACTAATTTCAATTTTTCTTGAGAACCACACAGAGAATTACAATGGTATTTCTAGAGGGCTACACTGTTCTTTCATTGGACTTCATTCCAACTTTATGGTGGTTTCATTTGTGCCCCACATACTACTCAGCTCAACCCATTTTGTTCCATCTCTGGAACTGAAGAAATCCTAATGAATTGTAGCTACTTAACTAGTTACCATTTCTGTATTGGCTAGGGCCAAGTGTGACGGAGTACGAACAATGTGTCTATACATCTGGAAGACTCCAAATGATGTCAAAAGTCAGAGGAAAGTTTCTGGAGAGGAAAAAAATAGGGAGAGCTTTGCACAGTTTCAAGACTGACATTGTTTTTCCTTAAGGGGAGGCCACAGGGATCCTCCTAGGGATGTTCAACATCAGCCAGCTCAGGGGTTGCTCCTTCTGCAACATTTTTTCCTCCTATTCCAAATGCTTTTTCCCCCAAATTTCATGCCAGGTGCTGCCATTAGCCCCATTACTACTTTGCAGTTTCCCTAGTTACATTTCTTTATCATTTATCACTTGCTGTATTCTTCAGATTTCTTTATCACTAAGTTATACCTCCTTGATGAAAAGTTCTATTAATCTATAGTTCATCTTTCTGGAACCACAATATTTTAGATTTTATCCTTGACCTAACCAAATTTCACAAGTGCCTGCCTTTAAGGTACAGATTATATGGCCCTTTAAACAACAGGGACTACAGCTCCCTCTCTCTGAGTGTCTATTGCTATTTTTAAACGGTGTATGTGACAATATTATTCCATACCCTACTGCATAATTTTAGTTTCTCATGCTCATCTATTTAATTTCTTATTCATATTATCTGCCATATCTGATAATCCCTCATACAAATTAGGACATACTTTTAGAAAAATGTGTGTATCTTTATATAGCATAGTTACGGCATATTCCTTTGCAGTAAAAAAAACTCTAAAAAAATGAGATTGTTTAATCTAGAGTTGAAAAGACTGAGGGACATGAGAGAGTTCCTCAGTAAAACAGAATGATTTACTTTCCATATTGATAACTGTTCAAGAAAAAAATAAATTGTCAACAGAAGTGTGTTAATAAAGCAAATATCCATTTCAGAGGACATTCTCAGTCCTTCACTGAATACCTTTCTTCAAAGCACCTACTAATTTTTATCTCAGTCTTAAATATGAACCCAGGGGAAAGAAAAAAAAAAAAACAGCCCCCCTTCCACACACACACACACACAGAGACAGACAGACACACTCTGACTTCATAGGAAATCTAGAAAGAAAAGTTTTGAAAAAAAACTACCCTCAGATTTAAAAAGAACGTAAAACAAAATGAGATACCACATTCACAAGAATTTAATAGAAAGCATTAACTAATTTTCATAAGGGAGTCGGATACATGACTTCAGTACCTACAGAGATCAAAGTCAGAAATAAATTACAAAGGTAAAAAAATTAACCAGCCTCAGTATTAGGCAGCACTATGTAATCATTATTAATCATTTAACATAGCTGCTTCATTTAATTTGTCTAAAAGTAATTTTGTAACACTCTGCAGACAAAGTTCCCCTTCTGAATAGCATTTTTATTTATTTATAGCTGCTCTAATTGGACAGGAGGGATCAGAGCAAATATTTATATTTTATTTATTTCTTGGCAAGTAGATCAATCTTTCATTTTCAATAATCAACACAATAATGGAGGCCCTGCACTGACTGCTTTTGAAAGTCATTGAGGCTGGTCTTACTGGGGATACCATGAGAAACTGCTCCAACTTGCTTTCTCACCTATACTGCTAACAGTGACCTCACTCCACCTTCGGGCTCTGATAATTCTCAACTCTGCCTCTCCACTCACTAGCCAGCAGGTTGCCTTGCTCTTATTACAAGAGATGATACCGGCCACACAATTGTTTTCCTTAAAGAGCTATTTTAAAACGTCAAAAACTATATTGAACACAGCTCTGCCTCTCTTCAGTGGTTCCTTTAAGAAACGAAAAACTTCATTCCCTCTGTTTATTGCAGATTTATAAACAGGTTTACAGCTAAGATTAATAATATTTTCTAGTATTTTAATTACTTACAAAAGTCAATTTTTCATAATTCATTGCATTTCAGTTATTCATCCAAGGCATAAAAAAAAATTTTAAAGTAGTATAATTTTTGTTCTGTTTGTTTTGATCTACAGCACTTTTCAGAATTCCCTATAGGAGCTGGGCATCTATCCAGTTTTGAAAGTACTTTTTCACAAACTTATTTCTCCTACCTGGATTTCCATGAATATATGGATATCAGTATAGTTATCATTATATAATTATTTGCTCAGAGACCACTATTGGTGATATCTTCAAAATAAGCAATTTTTCTTTTAAGATTTGACAAATAAGTGAGAAGAAAGTATTTGATGGTCTTTAAAATCTGAGACTAAGCTTTTTAGAAAATGTTTTTTTCAAGACACCATGAAAAACAAGTACCCTTTTTCAATCTACTCCACTATTATTATGTTTCAGCTTAGTGCTCAAGTATCAAAATTTGATGAAATTAATTATGGAGAGGTGATTGCAATTCTTATTCATGGTTCAAATGTTCCAATATCAAAGACTAATCATTTGCAGTCTTAACTAACAGCAAAGAGACATTTCTTTCTAAAGAATGAGATTACTTTGTAGGTGTGAACAAGACAAAGTGCTTTTTGGATTTTTCCAGCTAGATCTGGAAGTGTTAAGTATTTATCCTTTTTCATTATTCATGGAACGAAGTTAATAAATAGAGGTCATTAAAGGAAAAGTAAATTTCATCACAAATCTATACTTCCATGGCTTGTTTACTATTCCCCTCTGCAGTACATGGTCCAGAAAGATACACTAAATTACCTCTTCCTGCCCATCCCTTTCAGACATGATCAGTGCAATTTATCATGACCTTACTTCAGCAAATCTGTAGTAGCCTCTCCAAGTCTCTCATTGGAGCCTTATTTATGGAAACATTTATTCAAGTGCTCAGGTTTACACGTTCAGCAGGCCAGCTCAGATTAACCACTTGTATGAGCGGGGACCATGTACACAAGCTGCAATGGGCATCTTCCTTCTTGGAAAGGGTCAAAAGAGATGCAGAAAACAAAAAAGACCAAGAAAATAAACACAAACTAAGGTGGCAGCTAACAGATAAGTTCTATTAGAGTTCTGGTGCTAGGACTAATGACCTCCAAGTTCTAATTTACCACTAGATATATAGTGCATGAAAAGCATTAATAAAGCCCTTTTCATGCTATTCAGCATGACAGACTTGCATTTTCCATCCAAATCAGCTTTTCAGCAAACAATTTTCAGTGGCCCTTCAGGAATTTCCCAATGGAGAGACGAGGTTGGATGAGAGAAATTCCTATCACTGCCCCTGCTTTAGAGGCTGCTCCATGGGCTGGGAAGCACCTTGCTTGCTTGCATATTATTGCAGATCAGGTGTCTGGGAGGTCCCCAAAGACAAATGCAGCAGAGCAACCTCCTCCTGCTCAGCACCATCATCAGGGAGAGGCAAGCAGGAAGAGATCTGCACTTGGGATTTAATTACAGAATTTTCCCCAAAAGAAAATTCTCAAGACAGACCCTTGAAAGCTGCCACGAGCAGATGCAGAAACAAGCTCCCATTAGGTACAGGAGAATTGCCATCTGAGTAAGTGGGATCTCAGGCAAAGACCCTTCACTGTGTCTCACTGCTTGTTTTGAATCTCATGCCAAAGAACAAAACCAAGGCTACCATTATAGCATGCACACATCAGTGCTGGACACCACTATGTGGAGTTTTCCAGCAAATCCTATCTTCAGGCCCATCTTTCACCTTCTCAGAAGGTTGTAATGTTAATGGCTGGGCCTACTCCTTGAGCAAAAAGGCTAACCCTGCTGAGATTACTAGCAGCAGAAGCTTGAGAAATTGCCAGCTGTTGTCTCCACCTCCTCAGGGAGCTGCAAATTACTGTTACACACAGGTGATAGATGCCTCTGCAGGAGCTACCTACCATGAAGCCCACATTAAAAACTCATTTATATACTTAACATTAGATGCCTTGCTGATTTGAATGTCCTTAAATGCAAGATTAATTGCTTCTCCCTTTAACACTTTCTCTCCAATCAGTCTGATTACATCAGACCTCCTGGTCTACAGCATAAAATTTTATTATAATCCAGCCCCTGTATGCAGCTTTATCATAACAGCAAAGCCAGCTGTGCTTTCTATAGAGCACCATTCAAGATGATTCCAGCTCTCTAAGCTCAGTCACATTTTCTTACCCACATTTGTTGAATCTGCTCCGGCAACAAGTCTTATAGATTTCAGGATAGAAAATGCAAGCAGACAAACCCCACAAAAGTTCTGATAACAGTTAAGTTCAGAAAAAAGTGGTTGTTTATAAAGCTTGTAGCTAATCTATCAAGCCCTATATCACATGATCATGCTCCTGTTGAAAGGTGTACACAGGTTCAAGAGAAAGCTAGACAAATTCATGGGAGAAAGTCAGCTGAAGATAACTAAATATGAAACATATCTGTCTCTGGGAATCAGAGAGCTATGAACTCTTTGAAGCTTGGAGACAGTTTGGGTACCACATGCCTGCAGATGCACTGCCACCATTCCTAATAGGCCACCCATGTACATACAGTTTCTCCTAGACATTGATTTTTTTTTTTTTTTAAACTTTTAGATCTCTGGCTGTACTTTTGCTGCATACTCAACTTTCACATTGAACAACATTTGCACTAAAATACAGCAGCCTTCATGTTCAACTGCTTACAAAAATTGCATTCTGGATTTCCCAGACCCTAATAATATGAAAATAATTGTTTTTTTCTACCACAGTGCTTGAACTGTAGTGCTCTTAGAGCAGGTGAAAATTACTACTTCTGGTCACCACTGTAAGTGATGATTAAGGTACCTATATGAAAAAGGCCTTGTTTTTCCAGAGTATTTGCCTTTCCTAGAAGTTTCTTCTTTCCCAGGAACCTATAACTATATGAAATAAATGCAAGAGATAAACAAGCTCTAATAAGGCAGCCTACGCTTTCTTAGTCGGCTAACTGATGTATTTATCTTGTTTCAGCTCTCCAGGTTTTCTCTGGAGTACAGAAAATTGCTACCTCAAGGCAAACTAGATCCCTAGAACTATAAGCAATTATATATAAACAAAGCAATGGCTGTCCTGAATCAAGTTTAAATTTTAGTTTGAGAAACAAAACATGCAGCCACCCACCTTCCCAGCTATACTAGCACAGAAGCAGTTCAACTATCCTACACCCCCAGGCACGAGCAGAACACTCATCTGAGAGCTCTTCAAGTGCTGAGTGTTATTTAGCTATATTGAGTATTTAATAGATTTGGCAGTAATAGCTAATTTGTAACATTTAAAGGATTGCACAAAAGGCCTTTAATCATGTTGTATAATGAAATTTGAACATGTTTGTGCTTTAATTGGTACTTTTAGTTGAAAAACAGAAGAAAAAAAACACAGTCTCAAGCCCAAACTGTTTATGGATTCATAAAAGTTCTTTTGCTTTATTCCTTGCTTCCTAACCCCACATTGTATATGCACCATATACCTTATTGCACAAGGACACAAAAGATACAAGACTTTATGAAAGTTTAAAAGATCAGGTAAATTAGAAGGGCAATCACCCCATGTAGTATTTTCATGCTTGTGTAACTTTGAAGGGGCAGGTAACAGATTGAAACCACAGGCCAGACAGAAGCCACATAATATGATACTGCAACATGAGCCTGTTTAAGCTAGACAAGTACAGTATGAGCCACAGCAACTAAATCTTCAGTCACTTAAGCCCTCATTCTTCCTTGGATGCTGTAGTCATACTAGTTACTTAAGAGTTTCCAATTTTTGTGGTGAAGTCAATTTGCAAAGAGCTTGCATTATAACAATTGAGAAGCTTCTGCATAAGCTATAACAAATCATTTGCTGAGTCACTTAATCTTTAAGATATTATTCTTCCATCTATTCTGGAAGCACAGGTCTTCTTTAGGCATGTAGTTGCTTTGTTGACAGACTATTACTCTTCCCTAAATTTGTGCTTAATAGGATCAGTCCCTCAACTGGCCTTTTACACACCAGCATGCTAAACAGAACTGATAATGAATAAGAACAGCAATCTCTCTCTGTGAGCATGCTGGGTTTACAGTTGTGGAACAACATTTTCCTTATTAATAATTAAGTCTTGTTCAGCCAAGCTGAGATTATTAAATGCCTGACATTCAAGCTCCATAAACACCATTGCACAGCAATGACCTGGAATAAGTAGTCCGAGCAGCACCACTACTCACTCTCCTTCTGCACAGGGCAGTTGGAAAAATGTCAGCTGAAAAACTGACTGCAGACAAAGTGAGGGAAAGCTCTTACGATTAGCGTGACACTGATAAGTCAAAGAATACAAGGAGCAATGCAGAACCCTGTTGCTGGATTTGTTTCACTGTGAGATGTCAAGAGTGACTGAGGGCCTCAGGGAAAAAAAAACACAAGTACACCACGCTACAAAGCTCAAATTTTCCTAAGCTTGCAGTGTTTAGACCTGGCAAGATCCAAGCATACTATTATGATCAGAGACATATAGGAGAGATCTCAAGCACCATATGGATCATACGCAGGGGAGGGAAGGAGAACAAAAGCATGCAATGCTTTGCTAGAGATCCAGGCTAGTAACCAACATCTCTGAATGCTCCCTTTCCGTGCCCCAAAAGAATATATTGAGCATATATGAAAGTCATTAGGGTGCCCAGTGACATTTATCAACTTATTCAAAGAGCAGTGAGATGGCAGTACAAACCTGTGGGTTCTACCCATCCCAAGCAAGAGAAACTCTTGTGATAATCTAGTGATCACTCTGTCCTTTTCTTCCCCAGGAAACTGGTAGGGGAGGCACAACTTCCTGACACAGGTTTTTCTCCCAGTTCTTCCTTAACATCCCCTAGGCCAACTCTCCTGCCGGCATTTCAAGTTAGCAGCAGCACAGGACAGCCAGGGACAACAGTTCCCACATGTCAGGTAGGCCACTCATAGTCCAGCCTGGTGGGGAAAATCCTTAATTCCCCCACACCATGGGGAAGATCTTAATTCCCACTGCAGTGAAGAATGATATTTCACATCCCACCTCATCTGCCTTAAATTTGAATTACAGCACTAGGAGTCAGGAGACATTCTTTTCACCTCTGGCATTGCCCTGACTAAAGTAGCATATTCAGTTCATAATATGACACAAAAAAAAGCAAACTGGAACCCTTAAATTTCCAGCTTGCACCTATGAACTCACTTGATCCATTCTGAAAGAATCCAGAAGCTCCATGGTATCAAGGACCCAAGTTTGCATATACTACAAACACACAGTGTTTGGATGTCTCTGTAATAGCTTGAGTGTAATGTTCATCCCAGGGGGAACCAAGTAAGTTGCAGCTGTTTTTCGAGATGCTCGAGTACTTCTGGTAAAAGGTAGAGATCTACACTACTGAAAAGTAAAACTTAACAGGAAAAAGGCACAAAATGAGCCCATTATCTCAATTAAAGCAGGTTTCTTTCTCCCAGGCTTCTGCTCAAATCTGAAGTAGACAATAGGTGACTAAAAAACATCTTCTAAACTAGTATTGGCATCATCAAGATTTACACAGTGATTTTCATTTTCAAAGCATTACATACACATTAAAGCAGTTAAACTTTATAGCAGCACAGTTTGCCCAGAGATCATTACAGCCACCCACTTTGCCCCAACAAGAATAAGGAGTTTTCTCTCCCCACTACAGAGTATTTCATGACTAGCTCCATGCTGGTCTCATTTGCAGTTCCAAAAGGGAGAAGATGTGGAGACTATGGGGCAGACGCTCCGTCCCAGCATCCTGCACATACCACAAGCTGCATGAGGCATCAAAAGGCTCAGGAAAGAAAATCATAGACTCACAGGATTATTATGGTTGGAAAAGACCTTTGAGATCAAGTCCAACTGTAAGCCCCTCAACATAACCACTACTAATATACTAACAGCATGGGCGGGGGGGGGGATCACTTGACACACGCAATAAGCCTGCACTGGCAGAATTAACAACATTGGTGTAAGCAGGATACAGAAGAAATCCCATCTCTGCTACTTCACCCAGAAATTCCCCTGGGACTCTGCTCTGCTCTCACTGCATTTGGCTCAGTTAATTGGCAGCAAGACAATGAATTTAGAAAGCAAGGTGAATCATCTTTCCAAGACCAGCTCTGCTTGGAGAGCTGTGCCAACTCATTCCTTGAACTGCACTGAGCATCGCTATTGGGCTCCTGCCCTGGACCTGCGGCACTGCTCGCCGCGGCAGCCCGTAAGGGCTTTCCCACTGTCCGCATGCATGCTTGGGCTGCCTAGGAACTAAGTCCTTTGTGCACACAGAGCCTACACCAGCAAACATTCCATTCCCAGTTTGGGGTCAGAACTCGGCCTGTATAACGTCAGCCACCATGACCTGGTGTTTGTGACTGGTCGTGTGTTCTTCATATGGGGACAGACAAGTTAAATTGCACATAGAATATGACCAGGGTCAAGTGTCACACCAGCAGTAGTAAGGAATGAGTTCCAAACCAAAGTATTCCTTACCAGTACCTGCTTGAGAATAGCTCATAGTATTTAGGAAACTAAGACCCATATCAGAGCTGTAAGCTAACACAGACAAGGAAAGAAAAAGCAGGTTTGTAATTAGTCAGAAAATTCAGGGAGCAGGGGGAGGTTAAAGTTTCATTTAAATTCAAGTGATTCCCCCCCCCTCCTTCCTTACAGAATTCCCATTAAGCCAAAAGCCCACCCAGATCCACAGGGAGAGGTGTTAGCCATATGAAGCACCTCCTAAGGTCTACCAAAGCTCTTTATCTAGGCACTAGAGCTCTCCATTGGGTTTGAAATAGTTTGAGATCAGTATCTCAAACAAAACTGACAAGCATTGTAGGACAAAGGTTTTTTGACAGACAAACTTAGAATCTGTCTCCTTAGAACTCAGAGACTCCACTTCTCCTTTCTTGCCTATTCCCTTTCTTCTTTCACTCCTGCCCCCAGCACAGTGCAACTACTGGGCTGACTCTCTCTCTCCTTTTGCTACTACATAAGCTACAGCCACTTCAGGTACACTAAAGAACTAGACTGAAAAAATAATTAATGCTAAGAACTGAAGCACCAAAATAAGCAGAAGGGAAGAATGTTTAGCACTATATTTTCTCAAGACAAAGAGATTGATTTGCAGAATGAGGTGTTGATCTAAGGTGAGACTGTCCTGGTAACCCAACCATTTTCACTGCAAACTTTTTCTGTGTTAAATATTCATAGAGAGTCTTAATACTTGTTACACTGTTTCTAAAGCTGCCATATGTGCTTGCATATTGCAGACCACTGAATCTTGTGGGTTTTGTCTTCAAAGAATCACCTCCGTTAATCCGGTTTAATTTCTACCCTCAGTGGACCAGCAGAGACTTGCAGAAGACAACATGCAGATGCCAGAGAGATTACCAGCACCTTGATGTATGAACACCCAAGCCTCATTCCATTGCACAGTAGTATTTCTTTTGGTATTTATACTATTACTGAAATCTGCATATGGCCATTAACACACATCACAAGCCCATGACATCACAGGAAGGTAGACCTACTAAAACAAAGAAAGAAATTTTGCCAGTTTTCCCTCAAAATACCTTTGGTTTAGCAGAAAATTCAACAGACATTTTTACTATTTTAAAGGCCTGCTAAAGGACTTAGTTTGGCTGATATTTTGGAAACCAAAGACAAGTTAGATTTGGCTGAAGCTTCAAATTAGATTTTCATTTGGTTTTACCTCATATGTTCACACTTCATGTCCTGCTTCAGAAAAAATACTCACTGAAACCTGTTGGAGCAAATATATTTGGATATTGGAGAAAGTTTCATGTTAAAAAAAATTATGTTCCTATAAAAAGAATAATATCCTTTCTGACTACCTATAGTAAAAACCTCTATATGACTTCAGTTTGTAGCAAGCTCAGCTAAAATCTTATATTCCTACACTTGTCAATCCTTTTCATTTCCCAGTAGTCAATGGTATAGCTGTTTTGTGTAAGGAATTACCTGACCAGAGAGGAACTGTTAAATTCGTATCTAGTTACAATTGTTCAGAAGGACTAATACTGCAAAACAGACAAACCAATGTCTAACAACAAGTTCTGTCCTATCTGAAATAAAACCTCTCTCCACAGTCTCACCATGAAATTCAGTGTTTCCCTTGCAGGTTTTTCCTCTGCACAAATATCCATATTAGTCATCCATCTTCAAACAAAAACCTCACAAACAGGAACACACACTCTGAAGTTCACCACAAAGCAAAGCCTCTCTCAGAAGTGCTCCCCTCGGCATTTTGTTCTGAGGATAGATCTAAAATTCACATCAATCCCCAATCAGTCATGCTATGTCCAGAGAAATGGGCACTACAACAGGCAACCTAGGCTAGACATGAAAAACAATCCCTGAATGCACTCGGGCAAGTATTTTTCAAGGAATTAGAAGGAATCTTACTACATTCATCAAGGTCTCTAAATTTGAGAACAGGAAAACAGGCTGAACTAGCACAAGTTAAAGCAAAAATCAACTATGTCTTTACATAGTCTACAGAGAACTTATTCTAGCTATATCAAGAGCATTTTGCTGGAAAGGTTCTTTCAAGCAAAAGTTAAATTTCAAATTTAAATATTGATTTTTGCCTTTTAACTACACCTGAAGGCATTTATGAAATTAATCCAGTTATCAATAAAAGCACTAGCAACAGAGAATAGGCGGAGATTAAGTTTTTAGCCACTAGCAATTGGATAGGGACATGAATTACACATTCCTCCTGTTCTTGAACAGCCCAAGCATCATAAGCAGTCATGTGTGTTTTCTGGTGGGCAGAATATCCTCATCTCAGGGCATGACTGAAGCCAAAGGGGCTCTAAGCATACATGCTGATCAGGGGCATTATTCAGTGTCAGGAAGAAATGGGGTATATGAGGCATTAATCCTTTTTCAACTGTCAAAGAAACCATGGATTGCAGAAGTATCAAAATTAGTTTCTTACCTATGGGTCAGGTCTAAGACACATTGGCAGCTCAGTTTGGGAAGGACATTGCTGAAGCTTGGAGGAGACAGAGACCTTCTGTCTCCAGCACAGCCCATCTGGCACTTCCACAAGCACCAAATTCACTTATCCAACACATGCAAGTGAATAAGGCCTGTGTTTTTAATACTTCATAGAATTTTGTTTTAAAAGAAACTGAGAAAAATAGGAAGACAGGGATCAGCCTGACTTATTATACAATAAACAGACTGCACACTGTTCATAGTTAAGGCTAACTTCAGTCACAAAAATCATTATTTGCATACTTTGGCAGTGGAAGAGACACTAACGCATGCAAATTGAAACTGGAGTAAATGAATGTAGGTATTTTATCTCCATAAAATAAGACAAATTTAAGTGATTTTAGATCAACTTTATTCTGACAATCACACTTCAATAACTAAACACTGCCATTTGGGAATAAACACATACATCTTGGTCAAGTCAGGGTTTCTTTAAACAATGAAAAGAAAGTTCTATCTTTGCAAGTAGAAAGGAAGTGAGCTGTGAACTGAGCTCCAGAAATAAGCCATGTAAGAATATGAGGTGTTTGTGTTGAGGATTTAACCACTAGCATGCTGCAGCTCTGAGCTTCATTCAGTGGTTAGTAGCATTGATGCTTAACAAGTTGTTAAAGATTTAAGAATCATTGGTTAGTTTTATTGAAAAAAGAAAAACACCACATACACAGCAGAGAGCTAAGAAGATTTTTAAAGGGACAACTTTTCTTTTTATGTTTAGCAACTTAATCACAGCTTCTTCACTGTTGTGCTTTGGCAAAACTACTGTAAGTGGATTTCACTGAAACACACAAGCAAAGTAGAGACAGCCTCTCCATAGAAACTCCACCTGCAAGAGCAGACTCGTATCTACAATTACATCCCAAGAACCCGATAATAAAAAGAGCACAACTTGTCTGCAGCACTTCCCCAAAGTTTGCTCAGCCTCATTGAAACACCACATGCAAAGCTAGACATCTAGGCCATGGACTTAACTGAGAAGTTGTGCCAGTCATGATGATCAATCCACACCACAAAACAGGCAAAGTCACCTTATTAACCATTTTGAACCTCTTTTGAGGGATGAAGACAAGGGTAGTAGTCTGGTTAGGTAGGGGAAAAAGTCACAAGTGTAAGAATTATAAAAACTGTAAGATACTCAAAAAACACATATGCACAAGAAGTTTGATGGAACTCAGCAGAGATCACTATTTTGTTTCAAGTTAGCAAGATCTTTGTCATACACAATGGGACTGGCAGCCGCACAGAGGTACTCACGTATCAGGTTGTTTCATAAATACAAAAATATATTCTTTCTGTATTACTGCTAAAGTGACATTAACCTATTTCTTTGTATGATTGTATTTTCCTTCTTATCACTTCCTCTGACTTTATCCATGTGTTCTTCTTACCCCTTCTTAGTAGGGGTGGTTATACTCGATGGTTTTCAGAGGGGGAAAAAAGTCTTAGTTGAAGTTCATTGGACCTTCTGCATTCATTACTTAGAAGATAATTCAGGATCAGCTAAGATTTGTCAGTCTTCTATAAGGAGGCTGTTTACTTAACATTAAGAGAAGAAATTAGCATATTTGCAGTGCATATCTAAGTAATCTACTACTGTTTCTCACACTATAGAAAATGAGAGGTTTATGCCTTGCTAAACCCTTTAATCATAAAAATAGCTGCCTCAGACTCAACTATTAAAATGATCTTTTTGAAGGACCCTAAAATGGCCTTGTGACAAGGCTGTTTTTCCCAACAGGTATCCCATAGCTCCCTCTTCATGAGCTTCATCTGCAATTTTGAGGTGGTTCTATACTATCCTCTTAGGTCCCTTGGACAGAGTACCCAGAGCCCATTCCCATTTTATTCATCACAGAGTGTTCTCAGTTGACCCATAACAGTGCTCTACACAACCCCTCAAAACCCAAGATACTGGGCCAAGCACGGCACTGACAGCATCCCCAACCCTGCTTTTAGTTTATTGTTTAACACTGGCCAGGTCACTCTGTCTTTTATTGCATCTCAGCAAAAAAGCCACCAGTTTTGGTGCAGCCAGACAAGTGACCCACACACCGGGCCTTCTGAGATGAACTCTGTTGCTTGTTTTTAAGAACTTTCTTGCTCTTTCCCTTTAGACAACAACTTTCACAAGAGCATTAAGTTACAGCTTTAAATTCCAGCCAGACTTCACAGAAAGCTGACCAAGTTTATCCTTTAAGTCTCTTCAAAACATCCCAGGCTGCATTTCACTTTGCACAACTTTTCTGTTACTCAAGCCCTTCCCTTGTGAGATTTTTCCTGATCTTACACAGCTATTTGCATGAACTTTATGGGAAAAAATACATTAACTAGAGCTCTCAAGGTTAAATATGCCAAGCTTGCAAACTCAACACATATGATAGTGTCCCTAGTATCTGGAGTGCTTTTACACAGGAGGTAGGGGAAAGAACCAAACATGTGATAGACAGTAAGTAGTTTAGGTCCCATTTAAATTGAATTTTCTCAAAAAAAAACATAAGGTATCACAGCACAGCAACAGAGCTCCTCACTCCCCATTTGGTTCAGCACCAGCATGCAAGTTCCCAGCAATCTTAGTCATTCCAGATTACTTGGCAACCAGCATCCTGAAGCTCTCCATTTCCCAGAAGAAGCCCTTTATGTTGCAAAAGCAGCAGCTTTGGGGCAGTAGGTGGGCTGAGACAGCAGCCCTAAGGAGCAGTTGATGTTCTCAGCCTTCTCATGCCAAGCAACACTAGTAGAGCTGCTGCTCATCACTGTGTCCTTGGGGCTGGCTCCCATTAGCATGTCACATCTGGGACAGCTTTGTGACCCCCTTCTTCCCAGCTCCTAATGGGCAGCTCGCCCTGTCTTATCCATAAATCACAAATCCTTCAGGGCAAGTACTTTTACTGCCTATTTGTACCAGCAGAGATCTCAGCTGGGCTCCCCAGACCCATAACTTTAGTTCTCTGGCTGCTTTCATCCATGCCTGAAGCACTGTATTTTCCTCAGACAGTGGATGTTTAAGAACATGCATCTGGAAATCTACATATTACATTTTTGCAAACCTGTTTATGCTTCTGGGCCTTCCCTCTTGCAGTAGCTGCCTAATGAAACCACAAAGCAAGAATCTTTCTTAAAGTTTCATGTAGAAATGCCTGGAGTATGAAATCAGAAGGACTCAGTGATGGGATAAGCTGCCATCAATCATGGGAGGCAGACTGTTCCCCTCAACAGCAGACACACACACAGGTAACAAGACTCAGTAATGCAAAAAAGCTGCAATAGATGTTGACAAAAACATTATAATGCTAGTCACTACATATCTAGTATTCCAGTTTACCTGCATACCAAATTTAGGAGTGCTAAGGCTGTGAACAGGGAACAAGAGCACTAGAGTCATCAAGCTGCTGCTGCTGTTTACTGTAAAGCTGGAGGCTTGCACTGAATTTTAACCAAAGTCACCAAGGCCACCTCCTCCCTCCCCACCCAGGGAGAAAGGCACAGCTGGGGACCAGTCATCCCGCTTTACCTTGGATGGGGTGGACTGCTTAAGGGTTTGTTTGCCATCCTCCACAGAGAGGACTGATTAGAAGCCTGACTTGAATGGATGCTTCAAGGAAAGGGAAAGGTGGTTTTGTTACAGATTCCCATTGTTGTTTAAAAGGTCTTAACAAGCACAACTGTTAACACATGCCCTATAAAATAGGAAAGGTAAATAGGAAAAATTGAGATGAGGGGAACTCAGTCTTCTCCCTTTGCTCTGCATTGCCTAAAAATAAGGGAATCCTAATAGAGCTGGATCCCTTCCCCACCCCCCCGAGGAGTCTTAAATTGGGCTTTTTAAATGATATCATGAACTCCTGCATAGCTTTGCCTGCAGGCTAAAAATATATGTATGAAGAGAGCTATCAGGATTTGTTACACTGCAAGCAAAACAGCCAACTTAAACTCTCAAAACTTTTTATTCAGAGGCAACAATATTTCCTATCACTCTAAATACTAGGATTTAAACACTAAGTCACTTCAGTTTCAGTAGATAACTACTCTGCTCCAGTAATGTCTGCAGGTTTAACTGACATCAAAATCCCCAATCTAAGTCTAAATAAACCCCAATGCAAAATAAAATTTACTGGAGTTGTTCAAAAACAGACTGCAAACAACATATTTAATTCCCATTTAATCAAGTGCTTAGTTCTGAATACAAAGACTCACAGAAGACAGCTAAATAGCTAAGCCCTAAAGAAAATAAAGCCTTACATCATGCTTGTAAAAACAAAAGTTTAACCACCCATCTCCATAAAGTAAAAAGGAAAATCCATTTTCTCCATGAGAGCAAAGAAAAACTCTTTATGCAATACCTTCCCAATTTTAATACTGATTTAAGATATACAAACTTGAGCTCTTTCAATTAAAAAAATAGAAACAGTTGGTTACATATCCAGCATGGAATTCTGGCACAGTCACTCCAGATGCATGTCTGTCTTCCAGACTTGCTTACTGCAGAGAAGACAAGGAAAATAAACATCTAAAGTCACATTAAGTTATTGAGTGGAAGTAGGAAATCTGTTTTTATGGCTTTTTATAATATTTGTGACACCATATTATATCGTATGACCTTCAAAAGTAATAAAGTTTGGGTTTTCATGTCATCAGAAATTACTTAGTATGCTGCTATTTACTAAGACAGCCCATCACTCCACCCTATAAAGGAATATAGTTGTCAGACTTATTTCCCTGAAGCATACTGAATAGCAGCCACACTTGAAACAGTACAAACTGTAATTGCTCTGTAAAAACAAGACTTCAAGGGTAACTTTTTGCCAAAGTCAACCTAACCGCTTGACAAAAATACATCATTGTCCTTTAGTTGTTTGGAGATGGCATTAACTCAAATCAGGCAAGGTGCAAATTGCTACTCCAGCACAACATTTGCAATAACAAAAAAGCAGCATTTCTGTTCATGCTGCGTATTATATGCAGAGGAAAAAAAAATGCCTATTGCTGTGCTTCCACTGATGACAAGACTTACGCTGATAATTGAAAAAAGTATACAAAATTAAGCTTGACAATATAAAATACATATAACTTCTTGGCCTAGAGTAATGCTGCTAAGCTTGTTAGAAGTTATACTGCACTTGCAAAATTCAGTGTCTCCAATGAACTAAAAACTCTCAAGTTTATACCAGCTAAGTCTGACAATCAGGTGGCATTGCTTGCATTTAAGAGAATTAGACCACGGATGAGTTAGGCTCTTCACATACCATAAAACAAATTCCAGTATCTAGCCAAATTCACATAAATTCATGTTTCATATAGTTACTTATTTAGCTGGTGGACTGCATTATATTCTTGTCTTGCTTATCTAAGCCATGAACAAATGAAAGATAAGCCTCAAATTATTTCACTCAGTAAAATACACCCACCACCTTATGTCTACCAGACAACCAAACTGGACATAGCTCTCATCAGAGCTGAGGAAATATTAGACAAATCTAATCTCCTGATTTTGAGTTTAAGAGTGGGGCATCTCAAACATACTAGTGAAAAGGAAAACATTACTATGCAAACAAATCACATACAAGACAATCAAAAGTCAATAAAGTTCAAGTGGTCAAGTGGTCCAAAATGTCTCCTAAACCCCTAGACTGGTGTTTAAATATCAAGTTACTTAGTATTCAATGGGTTTTGCAGATCATCCCAAGGTAGATGCAGTACCCAAGGCAGACAGTCCTACTTCATTCCATCTACTAGCAGCACAGTGACACACAGATTCAACACTGGGCAAAACAGAGGTAAAGAGCTTCACTCAAGAACCATTTGCCCAGGTTCAAAATATGTTTTAATAAAGTATTGAGTTTAACACCAGAAAGTATATTAAATGATTGCAAGGTTTTATAGACATACAGAGATTTCATAGCACAACTTTTGAACAAGTAAATTTGGAAGCACACACGGAAGGACTGACACTCTGAAAAGCCTCCTCTCACATCAAAGGGGCAACATCATCAGATGAACTCAAAGATGTCTCATTTACAATTTCACTCTAATTAAAACCTTAATCAGAGTTTCAGCTAAGCCTCCAAAAAGTAGAAAAATTACAGACATGTATGCTTTGAAGCATCGTGTAAATCAATTAGAATCTAGAAAAATGGGAGATACAGTGACAAGGAGTCATCCTTAAGAACAAGGGCTATTGAATGATACCCCAAGCTTTTCACAGATCAAAGCTGCCTTGTGGAAATTAAGTGATGGGTGGAAAAAAAAAAAATATTTGATTTTAAATATACTATATTAGTAAGAAGGATGAAGAATAGGATAGTGGACAGATGGGAAGGTTCTTTGAATGCAAATTTTTCCTAAGTTCACTTCTAATCAATAACTAAGAGCTAACTGACTAATCAAGAGTTTAAGCTGCATTTTACAAGCTTTTTATTTTTCCTCCTTTTTACCTTGTGTAGAAAAGAGCCTGCCCTATATAAATAAATGCAATACCTACTCTCCTGCACACCAGACATCTATACAGCTCAGGCTCTACAGGTTATGCTTTGGGACCACCTAGAACAGAGTGCAAGTGTAGAAGCCCCAGAAGAGGGGCTGTTCCCCCTGCCAAGCTGGGAGGATTTTCTTGAAAGCTAATACAATAAGATCCAGACTCCATAAGTTTTTCCAGAGACAGTAGAAGACTTTGCCTTTTAAATACGGAGCGCAGATAGCTGACAGTTTATTTGTCAAACACAAACTACAGCTGAACACAGGAGACAGAGCACACTTTCCAAGGTAGCTGCGATTCACCCATGAGAGTAACTCGCTGAACTTGCTGAAAATCTACACATTCCTTATCTTGGGAAGCTGTTTGGAACTTGTTCCATGGTATGCAAGAATATCCTTGATGGGAGACAAGAGCCAAATCCAGAAACATTCTGGCTTTGTAAGAAGACATTGATAAACTAGCAAGGGTATAGACTAACATAATGTTTTCCTGGGAAGCTTCCAGGAAAACATGGAATCAATAGTCTGTGCACCTTGTTAGGCGCTTCAGCTCCCAGAGCAGCAGCAGGGGCAGTGAAGTATCTGACAGTTTGGCACAGCACTCCTGAGGAGCTTCCAAGTTACCCAGTTGTTGACATCTATTCATATGCAACTATACCAAGAGATTAGAACAAACTTGTGGTTAGCATTGATTCTGCAGGTGAACAAGTGATGGCAGTACAAAAAAATCCAACTAAGAGTGACTTTTGACCTGTTTTTAATGTCCCACTTGCATGAATGTCTCAAGGAAGCATCAGTAACCCTTTCAGCTACCTGCATTCCTCCTACCTTGAAGGATTTAAAACATGAGGAAACCCAGCAGTCTGAAGAGCCTTTGCAACTTTTTCCATGGCTAGAGAGATATCTTTCAAGTGCAAAATTCTGTGTTTTAAAACATAGCCAAAGTATTTCCTACAAGAACCATTTTGTCCCCCAAGCATCTCTTCACATTCTTAGTCCGATTTCGTGAGACACAGCAGAGGAGCTAACCTATCTGTGAAGGGAGAAATGCCCTCCCTAACCCAGCTTGGAATAGTGATATTCCTCCTTTCCTTGCCAAACTGAAAGCTGATCTTCTAGGTAATTCCACCTCATTACCTAGCAATGCAGAAACAAGAAAGGTCAAATTGTGTTCTGAGAAAAATTTGTTTCCAGCTTATTTTAATAGAGATTGTGAAATGAAGTGCTAAACATAAGTAACTGATCCATTACTAGACTCTTTCTGCCTGCAAAGGCTTGGATTATGAAACCCTTAAATATTGGTTAAGGGATAATGGCTTTTGATTCCTCATATCTCAAATAACACAGAAAACATGTATAACATTCAGAAATATAAGCAACAGAATGGATGTCAAGTCAAATTTAAGTGACAGCACCCACACGCTGGAGGCCATTAGGCTCCAAGATCAGACCTTGACAGGTGTAGGATGCGGTTTGCACTAGTGAGATGGAAATGTACATGGATCATGTGCATAAATAGTAACACAACATAAGGAGTGCAGGAAACAATTATTTCAAAATAAAAACCTTAATATCACACTTTTCTGTCAAGCTGTCTTTTACCCCAGTGGAAGATAACTTCTGGTTATACTATTAAAAATATGGAAGAATGTTACAAAAAAACTGAAGTTAATCATTATTTGGGTGAGGTTAATGGGTTACAGTACAAATCATGCTTCATCTTATTTGTCTTGAACAAGAAAATGCAGTGACAAGCAGGCAGATTTGTTTTCACAGATTATCATAGAATCATAGAATTATTAAGGTTGGAAGGGACCTCTACAGATCACCTAGTCCAACCTTCCTGCACACACAAGGTCACCTAGAGCATGTGGCACAGGACAGCGTCCAAAGAGGGTTTTGAAGATCTCCAGAGACGGAGGCTCCACAACCTCTCTTGGCAATCTGTTCCAGTGCTCTGTCACCCTCATTGTATTCTTTTAAAGTCAAAAAGAGCAGCTTGCCAGATTCCAGCAAAAGCCCCAAAAATGAGCCTAGTATGTCCACAGGCAGCACTATTAATTGGTGACCTTGTGCTTGTTCCTTCACAGTTTGAGTCATCACAAAAAGCCTCCATCTTCCCCTCCAGAAATGTACAGTCTTGTAGTTGTACAAGAGTGACAAGAACTCTGAGAACTTGCCACAGAAATGACTAACAGCTTAATCTTATAGCATTAAGCTTAATACCACCTCAATATTCTCTCATCCACAAACACATTAGAGATGTTAGTATTCTCATAAGCCATCAAAATTGCCCAAGGCACTAGACAATCTGTAGACATGAGCACAGAGAGAAAAACAGGACAAGACAGACAGTAAGATCTCTGCTGACACTAGCGTAAGTTTAAGATACTGCTAGTTCAGGACATACAAGATTTTTATGTAGGTAACTATGGACTGATGCTCTGCCATATTTAACATTTATCTGAGAAATGATTTAATTCTCTAAGCAGATCTTTAGGCACTTAAGCCTGCAAGAAGCTGCCAAGAACCACAGCTGGCACTGGATTCAGCTTTAAATGTTTTGTTACCCGGACTGTTTGGAGATAGACTCTTGATCTATGTGATGTTGCTATAATCACAACTAGAGAGCTCAAAGCTGCATGTACTTGATAACCCAGCAGGTCTGCCAGAACAGCACTCTCCCCAGGCATCCTTTCAACCCTGGAGCTGCTCCATTTGCAAGACCCCAGATTTGTAAGTTCTCCCCAGACATTCTGTAAGACAGATTATAAATCAGGCAGGGGAAGTGAAACAGATGTGAGTTCAGAGGTCAGTGTTTGTATCTAGTTAACATTTGGTATTAAATATGGTCACATCAAATAAAGACTTAATATAGACAAAGTAAAGATTCAAAATGGGCAGAATAATTTATGATAGTGGATATAAGAAGGGTCCTTTCTTGGAAAAAGAGAGGAGAGAAACCATTTCCTCAGCTGCTCTGACAAAAATTCTTCCAAAAATGACAGAGCAATTAATTTGAAAAGGATGTACTCTTTTACAAGAAGCAAAAGCAGTAATGCTAGATTCACTAATTCTTCTGTAGGGGGGTTGCTTTTCCCCAATGCTTTTATTTCTCAATTAAAAAAAGCAAAAAGAGAGAAGAGGAAGTTTTACTCTCAACATCTTTTCTTATGCCTATATGATAACAGAAAAGCCTAGACAAATCTCACTATTTATATCATTCAGCCAAATGAACCACAGAAGAATCTTATTTTCCTTCAGTCCATCTCTTTGCATTCCATTTACAGAGAGGTGTTTTTCTAAAGAAAAAAGTTCTCTTGTAAGCTTGTTCTATTGAGAAGTCAGCTTGGATCAATCAATCATCAACATGAAAGAAGGCTGCATGCTGGCCCATCCTTAAAACCAGACCACATCCCTAGGTGCAATAGCCTAGCAGATTTATAAATAAGCCAACAGTTATGGCTGTAGTTGTATTTTCTCCACAAAGATTTGGTTATCTTAAGATTAGATGTTCTTAAACCTGAACAATAGGTGTAAGTTAAGCCTGAGATCACTAGAAAAGTTCAGTATTTACCACCTCTGAACCTACATTTTCTTCCTGCCACTGACAACACCAGGACTACAGGAAATTTGTCTGCAGAGCAAACATCAGTTTGGGCCATTTTTTCTTTACACACATCTTGGTATTTTGTTCTTAAGCAGCTTATGACCATGTCATTAATATTATCAAAAAATTAACTTATAATATCAGCAAATCCCATAACCTTCTTCCAAACAAATGTAAAAGCATCTCCACTACAAATTCTGCTGGAAGTATGAAAAGCTTCATAAGCAAATATTATAATTCCCACAATCTAGAGCAAGGACAATAGAAAGTAACCATAGAAGCTGTACAGAATTTTAGGCACTTCTGATAAAGATCACAATCCTACCATCTTTGCACTTTAAGTCATTGTTCCAGTTGTTATAATAAATGTAGCTAGAAGGTCACACATTCATGCAAGTGTACTGCCTGCCAGTAAAACAGCAGTCCTAAAACAATCTATAAGAAAGTTTAAGCAGAAAACCAAATAACAAGGCAAGTTTGCAGTTTTAAAATGTTTAAACCATGGTTAGAAAATGCTATGACAGTTACACAACAGAACTTTCTTACCAAAATCCTGTGTGCTATAGCAAAGATATATGCAATACAATGAATTATCTGTACAAGGTTGAATTTAAGCTTTGTTATAGCCTTCATTTTAATTCAAGGCACCTTCAAAACACATTCTGCTCACCCCACAACACAAGGTCATTACAGTATTATGCAGGACAGTCCCCCACCCCCCACCCCACACGATGTTTAAGGACATGATTTTAGGGCATTCCTTCACAAGAACTCATTTCAGACAGTGCACTGCTGAATCAATGATTCTATAAATACAGCAAAGCAATCACCCAATTAGCAAGCATGCATACCTGCAATTGCTGTATAAAACCCACCATTACAAAGTAAATCCATAAACATTTCTTCAAACAGAATTTCAACCTTCACAGCAGGTTTTCAGTGTCATGCAGCCACAGCACATTTAGTCTTCTATCACTGATTCAAAAGCCAAATTTATTGCATTCTCAAGCCAGAGTCAACCTGATGCTAGGCCTTCCCACCATACAGTTGTCTGAAGTCTGGCTGCTAAAGAAAACACGGTTTGAGTTCCAGTTTTTACCTCTTCTTTGATCCCTGTCTTGTCAAGAAATCAATATGCAGCAGCCCTAAAATGCTACCAGCTTATAGGTGTGAGCTGCTTAAATAAGGTGTAAGTAAATTAGATAAACCCAAACAGTTCTCTTGGGCCTTTCATTCTTTTTTCCTCCCAGAACTACATACATAGTATCTCCATTTAAAAACGGGAGTTTCATTTCTGGAATCACTTATGCTATTGCATTTCCCACAACTTAGAGGGGTGCCAAGAGGAAGTTAAATAGTTTTATTCCTGTAATCTACACATTCTTTTATCAAATTTATGTTAAGAAAAGTCTTGTCATGTTATCTGGCCTCTACACTACCATTGCAAAGAGTTTCTTCAGAGGCCAAACTTCTCACCATTGCAGTTTTTGCCCTGTTTTACTTAGAGGAACAGCATACAGATTTATGCTGTCAGGATTTCAGTTCACTGAACTGACCCAATTTGTGATCCCAGTGTTCAATACACCTTTGAAGATCCTCACCCTTGTCCAGCCCTGCTGGACCAAGATATTTACTGTGTTGAGCCTACACAGGGCTGTACAAGCTCTGGGAGGCATCGCGCTGGCTGCATTCCCATCCCTTCCTGCACAACAGCACCTGCTATAGGGCATGCACTTGCAGCTGTATTTTACACGTTCCAGCAGCAGCAGCCCCGATTCTTTCTTTGGTGTCCAAGCCAATGCAATCAAATAAGAGGGCTCAGACAGACAGGTCTCCACCCTCGATCATCAAAAACCAAGCAGTAGCAGGGAGAATAATTACATTTATTGCTACATTTTTCTTTGTCTCCCTGTTTAATTCTCCAGTACAACTCCAATGACCATTCAGCTCTTCCAAGACTGAAGAGCTTTCGATTCTTCCCACACATTAGCTGCCCTTCATTGACTACACACACTTCACTGCTCACTGTCATACATCTCCAGGACCGTGGGTGGAGGCTTGATAAATGGCTTGATGTGCCATCTCATTTCACTGTGCAGGGAATGAATAACGAGGTTGCACAGAAACAGTTTAAGCCACAACAGGTACCTTTGAAGCACCCTTCCAAAAGCACCTACAGAATTCACAAAATGAAGAAACCTAACTATTGCACACCAATACAAACTTGTCTATGCCTAGAAGTGATCTACTAAGAATATTTATTGGGATTCATTTAGCACCTATTCTGCAGAACTCCACAGGTGGATGCCTTATGCTCTGACAGCAGCATTAATGCTGGTAACTAGAAAGTGATATAAATCCCCCTCATTTTCTGACACAGACAAGCCTTTGGTAGCTGTGCTGCAAGTCAGCTGTGCTGTAAATCAGTTAGAGATTTGCAGGTTTAAGTCACATTCGTAAGCAACAAGTTAATAAACAGTATGATGCTGCCTGATTAATTAAAAAAAGACAGTGAGAATCAGAAAGATGACCAAGATCACAAGCAAAGCCACATTGCAGTGAGAGCCAGGAGCTCAGAAACACAGACTGCCTGAGGTGTTTCAGGGAAGTTTCTCTTTTGCAGATGGGACAGAGACCCAGTTTGTGCCTCTCATCCCACCTGCAGACAGGAGCAGCAGCCTAGAGCTCCAAAGGCTCCACAGGGAGGGGACCAATATGTTCAGTTGTGTCACTTGAGACACAAGAAGAATATGCTGAAGCTGGTTATTTTTTCACTGGTCTGTTTAGGGCTAGAGCTGTTCAATCCAGGAAAGCTCAGAGCTGCATTGAAACAGAGCTTTTGAAAAAATAAATAAAAACCACAGTCCCAGCTAAGCACCTGTATAGACAAAAGGAAGCTTGGAGTAATTTAGGGAAAATTGTACATAAGTGCCAAGGAAATTAGAGCAATATGTTACTATTTCCACATGTATTTCTAAATTTTTTTTTAAAACAAGGACCTACAGGGCAGAACAAGTGTATTGTGCCCCAACACCAGCTCAAAACTGTCAGCAATTAGTTTTCTTCAATAGTCATTTCGCTTTTTCTGTGGCAATAAAACCCTGTGAATATTATGCCTCCTAGCAGATTGTAGTGCGTCTCCTCTGCAAATTCCCTGAAGTGTCAGCATGAATCTCCATGCCAGCATCGCAATTATAATGAGCAATGTTCTGAATGTGCAAGTTTGCCTGCAACCATCTGGAACACCTACTTTATTAAATTTGTTTTCTGTGTTTATCTCTTATATTAATTACCATGAGACTACATAAAGTAGATTTATTTCAAACTCAAAAGCCTGTCATTCTTCCATTTAATGACAATTTAAAAAAATTAAAGACAAAGTAGTGCTTAACTATACCCGGTATACCTATCCGTGCCAGGTTTTCTACTAAAAAAAACACATACACTTCAAAATTTTGATCAACATATTTAATACAGAGGTAGATGATACAGTTTTGCCTTTGTTAATTAAGAGTGCCAAACTAGATCTCAGCACAAAGCAAGATGTTTGAGAAACCAGCCACATTTCCATATCTGTCCTTTGATGTGCAGACACAGGATGTGCTCCCCTGAAGCAGACATGAACTTTAGCTATCCATGTTTCTAGAAGCATAAAGGGATCACATGAAGGGGCACAATCCCTAAAATACTTTTTTTTTTTTTTAAACTGAAGTGACCTCCCTAATGTCTCCTCCCCCACAAAAACTACAAATATTTTATACAGTATCATTGCATCTAAAAAAATATATCAAATGGCCTAAAGGCCTGTTGTAGTGTCTTGAATAGCATAAAGTAGAACAAAGCTTTAAACTAAACTTAAACCATATTTAACCAGAAAAAGGACAATGCATTTAACACATATAGCATAGGTCTGCCCTTAGTTTTCTTTTAATTCCAGGCTGTAATTTGAATTAATAGTCTTCACAATTTAAGATATGCAAATAAGACTAATATCTGAGAGTAAGCATCCCTTGGCATCACTTTTCAGTGGACTAAAAGTTTACTAAACTCATTATGCTTTGTAGCATAATTGATGAATGTATACAAACAAGGCTGATGACTTTGAACTAAATCCCAGTTTCAATCAGCAAATCTCACTTGAGCCCATGTCAAGACTAGTAAGCACATTTGTTATGTGCATAGCCAGCACTCACAGTTCTTAAGAGTGTTTCAAACAACCAAAAATCATTGCTCAATGACAGCCTGATCCTAGAATACAATTTATAATTATCCACAATTAACCAGTTGCAAAAAAAAGAATATCTGGTAAAGACAAAAATACCCTTCTGCACATTATATATGGACTTTAGGACATGTATTTGGCTATTACAATCTTTGCTTCATTTTAATGAGAAACAACTTACTACTTACAAAAAACATCCCAAGACCACTGTCTTACCAAGCTCTTTTTATGCAGTTTATCAGAAACAGGTTTAGCAGCAAATTTTGTCTTTCATCCTTCGCTAGGAATCCACAAACATTCTTGAATAAGTGTGACTAAAAAGGATTTCAGGGAGGAGCCTTAAAACCAGTGCCGAAGGACAGCAGTTACAGGAGTAAATTGGGGAGGGGGAAAAAAACCACAAATTTTACCATTTAATTCATATTGTCTCAGAAAAAGATTATCCTCTTCACTATGAGGAAGAGGAGTGAAAGGAGCAAATATTTAAAAAAATTCCTAGCACAGTTCTAGGCCAAAATTCTCCCCAAACCCATAATTACATTTTACCACAGAGGCAAAAATATCCAAGTGGGTGAGAGGAAGGATGTTTGGAGGATCTTCTTCAGTTTTTAATTAGAAGAATTTGCTCTCAGAGTTTCACAGGTCTGCCTAAAGAAATATTTCAAATCTAACAGATTTGAAGCCCTCAACTCTTATTTACAGTTTGAGCTCAGGTGGACCATTTAGTTCATTCATAGCCTTTTCACAGGTCTATGCCACTTCACTATAATATACCACTGTCTAAATAGACTGGTTTTATTTGAATTTAGCACTATGAAATATGTCTATATGACTTTTTTTCTCATTGATCCTGTGAACTCTGCATACAACATATCAGGTGGCTGAAAAAAAAAAATCTTATTATTCAAGTGTCTCTACACATCCAGAATACAAGCTAAAGAACATTCCTAAAACACTAGTCTCAGAGGGATGAAACTTGCTTTCTTTTTTTCATCATAAAAAAAAAATCAAAGAAAAAATTCTAATGATTCCAGAAGAAACAAAGTTAAACCTCTATGTGAATTCAGTCTTAGCAAGCAAGCAAATTCCAAAGCTATATCTTGAAACAGCAAAATAGCAAACCAGAGAGCTGCAGGAATTCATTTTCTTTCGGAGTCACTTCAAAGGTAATCAGTACAAGCAATACAAACAGACCTGCCACCCAAGATGGTATCAAAATTATCAAGAAATATGAAAGCCATGCACTGGAGTGCATTTTTCATGTTGCAGAAGTGAGAGATGAGATAAATATTATAGGTCAGGTAAGTAAGCAAGAAAGCTATAGATGCATTTTTTAATGATTTAAGCACTGAACTTCACCTGGTAAAAAGCAGTCTTTAAGAGTGAAAAAAATGGTACAAAGTCCTGTGAATAAGTATTCAAGATGTGCTTTTGCTTTGAGATATTACAGGGCAGCAGAGCTGCTGTGCACCTGATCCAGAAACACAGCACTAAAGTTCAAAGGCAGGCCTGAGGAAGCAAGCTTGCTCTTAGATTCACTATGACCAAATGATAAAACTGCCGTCTATATTGAAGTAGAAAAAAATATATAAAGTTTGATTGCAACAACACAAGGAGAATAAGCACAGACCAGCCAAGCCCCATTTTAAATTCCAGTCAGCACCCGTGCAATTCCCTCCATTTTAATCAGCTGTTACAAACTAGGAAATTCCCAGCTGCTCCCAGTCAGCTCCACCAAACTCCCCCAACTTCAAACTTGGCAAGCAACCCACACCAGGACTTCATTTGCTCCTGCAGAGCAGGACACCCCCATTCACCTCCCCGAGGCTGGGGCAGAGAAGCTCATGCACAGCTGTGCCTGCAGCAAGCTGCAGAAGCCAACAGACTGCTCCATCAAATCCACGGCAGGATCACAGCTGCTTTCTGCCTGGAAGAGCCAGCAGGGCCATAGCACTTGCTGTTAGTGCTCCTCTGGTTCACCTGCTTGCTCACCATCAGAGGTGATCTATACATGCTTAGCAGAAGTTCCTATGAACTGGCACAATTCCCTACATGCTGTTTTGTGAAGAGACTCATTTGAGATAAAATGCACCATCCTGTTGCAGTTGGATTATTATAATTCAAGTATATTATCATTCAAAATTACTTCAGGTAGTTTCAAGACAAAGTCCTTCACTGGGAAGCTAGAAATATAGCAATTCTCAGCAGCCTTGGGGGCTGGACAGCAATTTGTAGACAAAAAAAACTATTTAATTTCTATCCAACTTAATAACATTTTACAGAACTAAAAATTAAGTCACAAGTTATAATAAAGCCATTTGATTCCCAGGATCACTACCACATCAGAAAAGTCCTGACCCAGGTGACTTCCCACAGGACCATTTCTCTGGACTTTCACTGCCCCCACTCTGGGGCCAAAGACCTTCTCCTCAGGCTTAGTTCCATATTTCCCAGCCCGCAGCCTTTGCCCTGAATAGGCCCCTAAATCCATGCTATGGTATATTTGCTACCTTGCCATAGCTCCAAACTAGAAGGGAAACAAAAACCTACCAGTGATCATCATGATTACTTGCCCTGAGCTCCCCTTTCTTAAGGGTGCTCCAGTCTCAGCCAGGAGCACACATCCATGCTGACACCTCCCACCCACCACAGAGCATCTTTCTTTTCCCATCACCAGAAAGCAAAACTGTTTCTGCTGGCCCCATCATCATTGCTACATCCAAGCCAAATCTCCCAGTCCCTCTATAATACACACTGCAGTACTGTTTGTGGTAGGAGAGCATTAATACTAAGATTTTGTGCAAGAATTTCTCTTCCCATTTTAACTCAAGTAGCTTTCATACATTTGTACCAACAGTAATCAAGAAAAGCAAAAAAGGAAGCAGCTTTAGGTGTCATTTAATAGATACTTACATATTTGCAAAAAGCAGGGACAGTATAAAATACCCCAAAGGAATCTTGGAGCGTTGGGTTAAGTCTGGAAACAGGCTAGAGTCCAGAACTTTTCTGTCTTCCACTATCCTTATTTTCAGCAACCACAACCTGCCATACTCATCTGTTCATTTTCACTTTGTGACCCAATAAAGTCTCTTAAAAATTATTCTGCTTATGAATATAAAAAAGCCACCATTCTTTACAAGAGACTTTTTCATTTCCTTGTGATCAGTAAATGAAAGTTGTTACCTTAAAACATTTTATTTTCTAGAGACACAACCATGCAACAGCACCATCACTTAGGCATTTTAGGTGCAGAGCCTGCACTTAAAATTCCTTGTAAGGTCTTGGTGAGATGTAAGCCCCAGAAGTCTATTTTAACCACACACACCTGAAAGGCCTCCAGGGATGGAAGCAACTCTTTGGAGAAGACAGTAAGAGAGAAAGCTGGGTTCAGAAATGCTAAATATTATCCCCGTTACACCAGGGTGAGTAGCTTTGGTGTGCAGTGCCTGTTTGTTAATGCTGCTCTTCAGAGCACCCAATGTTCCTCCTCAACAACTGCCATACAGCCTTTGATCTGGCCCATTACATTGAGCGGCTCAGTGATATTGTTCATACTGTAATAGACGAGTTTTGTCAACATTAAAGGTACCTTTGCCTCTCCACTCTCTCGTCCTTAAATAACTTAAGACATTCATACATTCATTTTCTCTTGTATCTTCACTAACCTAGTGTCTCATCTGCCCTCCCTGTATCTCTACTGCAGAATCTCAGGACATCCTTCAGCTCATTTTCATTTCTAATTTAGGCACAAATACAACAGAACAACACAGCCTTAAGTGAGCCCCTGTAACAGCAGCAGTCGGCAGATAGCTATTGATTCGCCTGCTTTGTGCATGAGCATTTGGAGCACAATCTCTATGCCTTTTAACCACCACATCCAACTGCATCAAATGGAGAACACAGAAAACAGCTATTCAAAAGCTTTAGCAAAAGGGACATTAACTGCAAGTCAATAGTGTTACAGCCCTCTCCTCTATCCCTATAATCATGCTATAAAGTTACTCTATTTTTATACATCACATAGAGAGAGCATCTGTGTTTTCCCTCTCTCAGGGGTGCTGAGTACTATGAAAAGCTGCATTCAGCTGAGCAATGTGCTTTAAACCCCAGGCACACTAAATTAGAAAGCCCAATCTAAGGCTGAATGGCTCATTATAAGTAGTGGTGTTTACTAGCCCAGAGAAAGAGCCTAGAATCCAATTTTTCTTACCAGGCACACTGCCGATGTTTTATAAACTGGTAGGAGCGGGCTGCTCAGCAAGGTAAGAGACTGTTCCTAGCTGGCACAAACCACATCATATGGCTGAAGAGGAGTGACTACACAGCCCCCAAATCCTGTATACAACACATAGCTGTGCCTTAACTTCCCTTTGTGTAAGCTGCAAACAGATACAAAAGAGCAATTAAATTCACTTGAGCATTGCAAGATTTAACAAATATTTGCAAGGCAGAGCTTAAGACAAAATGTCTCTTTATAATGAGAAGTGCCAGTGCTCAGGTTGAGATTTGCTGAACAGTAACCCTAGCGTGGAATGGGCCCTCAGGGAGGTTACAAGAGCATTGCAATTAAAGAAATCCATCACCCTTCCTTCCCATGCCACTTATTTAACATTACACACAAGAAAAACTAAGGAAAGAACAGAGAATAAGGAACAGCTCTCAAACATTCTCTTTCAAGCCTCATCAACCCTGGGAAGTCAATAATATTTCTCATAAATCAAACTACTCACCAAACCATCCAATGCCTCAACTGCCAACTCAGAACTCAGGTGCAATGACAACTGCCATAGGCAACAACTTAACACTTCTGTACATTTAATAGACAAACAGGTAACATCCATCACACTAACCCACCCAGGGCCACCTGCACCTTCCCACAAAAGGCAGAGAGGAAAAAACTGTGAGTGCTTGAACACCTTACACAGAAGGGGGATCTCATGTCCATACTTCAGGGGCAACACAATATAAGTTAGCAGAATAAATGGAAGTGAAGAAAGATAGAAGGGAAAAAAGAGGCTAGAAGGGCTGCTGCCTTTGGAAGAAGCATATCTCATTGCTGCACCAGATCTCTCCTGTAGTCTCTCTCAGAAGAGAACTGTCCCATAACTTCAACATCAGCTGCAATGCCACACAGTCAAGGCATACTCCTTTTTTTCCACCCTCAAAAAAAGGGGCCAACAGCAGCCCAACACTTAGAAAAACAACTTTTTCTTCTTTCCTAAAAGGTTAACAGCTTTAGCCATAAAATAAATCCACATGGCCTGCTTTACAGAGCCTAAAGTAAAAACACCCCAACACCCTCACTACCCAAAGTGCATTCAGCACCTTCCCTGAGAACAGCCACAAGAACAAGCCTAGCAAGAAAGACAAGCATGCAGCCCCATCACCTTCCTGCCATCAGGGCAGCAAACACAGCTCCAACATAGAGATAAGGCTTCAGGTATCGCCATACTCATACACCAAAGGACCACTAACCTCCTTCAAGCCTGGAAAAAAAGCTCCTCCACACCTCCCAGAGCACCAAGGTGATAGTGCTTTCCTAAAAGACTTAAATCAGCTGCTGGGAATCAAGGCCAATTAGTGATTTCTAGCTTTCACCTGGCCAGCAAACCCAGCTGCCCCTATGTGTCCTCAAAGGATCCATATATCATGTTATGGCATATGAGCTGAATTCCAGATTGCCTTATTTGAATGGGGAATGTTTTCACCCTCAGCTGTTACTTACTATTTGTATTACTGTGAATCACAGAATCACAGAATGCTTAAGGTTAGAAGGGACCTCTAGAGATCATCCAGTCCAACCCCCCTGCACACGCAGGGTCACCTACAGCCTGTGGCTCAGGACTGCGGCCAAGCCAGTTTGGAAGGTCTCCAGAGAAGGAGACTCTGATAGAGACTGTGATTTGCCTTTTGTCTTCTGGATTAAGACCTCTTTTTATATCAGATATTTTTACCTCGTATTTACCCAATCCATATGCTTGAATTACTTTTATCATATTTACTACAAGCATTTGTGATCCCTCAAAATGCTACTCACCTTCAGCCTGAGATGGAAACTCTGAGGCTCCTACCTAAACTGTGATGCAGTAACTGAAGGCTGACTGCGCTACACCTAAGCACAGTAGGAACAACTTCATGAAATTCTAACACCATTCTTTATTTTTATCAATAAATAGGAGTAACTACTGCTTAAAGTACCATGTGTTCACAGTGATGCTGCTAACAAATATTGTTTTCAAAAGCCCCCATTTTTAAAAAAGAGAGAGAAAAAAAGAAATTTTAAAAGAATTAGTGTAGCTGGTATGACAGATACACTGCTACTTTAATTTGTTTTTGACATCCACACAAATGTGTTTGCAAAAAATGAAGCAGGCACAAAATGTTATAGTGCTCTCTTGAATAAAAACATATAACAAAGGCGTTATTTGTGTTTCAATAAAAACATATAACAAAGGCATTATTTGGGCTTCAGTTTTTTTCACCAGGGTATCAGCCATCAACCTTTCAAAGTGTCAGTCACGAGGAATTGAAATCATTAGAAACAATTTCACTGAAAGCCTACAGCAGTCTTACCAAGATGTGAGTGAGGGCAGAGTCTATCCTGAAGCAAATGAATCTTGGGTGAAATTCAGAGTTACAGCACTGTTCATTATAACTTTTTTAACATCACTGCTAGAGTTAGGCAAAAACAATAAAAGCGCAGAAATAAGGTCTTACAGGCTTTGCCTTTTGTTTCACAGAATAAAAGTGGGTCTCATTTTCTACTTCTTGAAACAGAAAAAGTCTTCTTATGCCAAACTTTTAATTGAAATAGGTTTACTTTTTTTTTTTTGTTTTTTTTTTAGAATGCCTATGTTCGGGAAGTTTGTTCAAGAAAAAGAACAAACTTGGCCACTTGCCATTTTTGTTAGTGGACGTAGCAGCCTTTGGAGGTGACTCCCATGTACTCTGATGTTATCTCAGAACTAAACAACGATTTTCACAAGTCTTAAAACTTACGCTTACACTGTCCCAGCCTATAGCCAGGCAGGGGCAGAGCAGGTCTAGTCTCATCTGACAAGACTCCAGCTGTATTTGCTCTTGGATAACAGTGAGGCTTTGCAAAAAGAGTTGCGTGTCCATTATCCACAAGAGACAAATGCAGAACGATGTAAATACCCTGAAGATTCAAAGCAAAGCTTTAAGATGACAATCAGCAAATCCTTATTTTTTGAGACAGAGCCAGTCCCCTTCAGGCTAGGAATGAAAAATGTATCTCTATAAAAAGATTTGTCATATGGTTTCTTGCTTCCCCCTTCCTCCCTCAAATCTTGTCTCTCCCAAAGGACTTGTTAAAAACAAAGGACATTTTTTAAATTCCTTGTTATGAGGTTATAATTCTTAAATCACGGAATTAGGATGATGTGGGTAAAAATGATACAGGAAGCTGAGAGAGGGCTGCAAAAAGACTAATTCCCTGAGCAGCTTTTATGCTGAGGAAGGGCAGAGGTACCTTGCCCTGAGGTGCAAGTTACGGCCAGGCGTCAGGTTCACGCTGGAAGAAAGTCCAGGGCTAAGGCTGGGCTGGGACTGGAAAGGAATTACTGAAGAAAACCAGGGCACTTACTACAATCAATCTTTGGACATTGACTTATGCAATTTTTGTCTTACTCAGAGGAAGATTCAGATGCTTTTTGTGCACAGTTTTAGTTTCAGATATTTGATGACATATCTTGGAATGTAGACATTTCCCTGTCATACCTTTCTGAAACTATAGTATTTACAGACAGAGATATGTAGAATAAAGCTTTTTCTGTCTATGCACAATGCTTGGCAAAATCCAAGTTGGCCAGCACTAAAGACAATTCTCCCAACAGATTTTACATGCTTAAAATTGTCATTCAAATCTTTTTACTTACAATACTGCATAATACATCAAAGAAGGAATGATGCAAAGGTTTCCAAGAATACACAGTGACAATTGTGTGCAGTGCTGAAATGATTACCTGAAAGCAAACCAAATAAATGTAACGGAAAAACACTCCTGAGAGTGTTTCACGTGTCATATTGCTTTTAAACTAATGGAATACACTATTGAAAACACAGCTTGCTTTGAACTTGAATGCTGATTGTTATTTTAACAGGAAGTTTTCTGTTAAACAGATTATGTTCTGTCTGTTTTTAAGGAACCAGTTATATTTCTGCAAGGTATTTTTAAGTGATTACTTTTTCAGGCCATATAACTCACTTCATCTTTTGTCTTGGTAACCTAAGAACAGCAATTGCTTTAATTTAAAGTAAAAGAATCTGACTTTAGACTACAAGGGTAAAATTTCTGTCAGCTGAAACATCTAAAATGCAGCCTTTAAAAGCTGCATATTATTCAGCTTGTCATTTCTGTTTACTTCAGTAAGGAAAGTTTTTGCTCTTTAATCCCATTAGTCCTACTGAAATAGCAAGCTGGAGCTGGGACCATCTGGAGCCAGTCAGAGTTAAGTGAGTGACTCTGTTGGTGATGCTCAGTTGTGCAACCCATTGCAAGCGCTGGTGTACAGTTTGAGCTGTGCTGATCTTTAATTACTTACACAGAAACCAGGGAGGGAAAATCTCTCCTTTTTTTTTTTTTTTTT
>VZSV01000145.1:992547-1042007 GCA_013398735.1 Nothocercus julius
GGGGGAGAATGTAGGAAGGACGGGCCAAACCCTTCTTGGTGGTAGCCAGTGGCAGGACAAGGGGTAATGGGTACAAATTGAAACACAGGGTGTTCCATCTCTGTGTGAGGAAGAACTTCTTTACTGTGAGGGTGAGAGAGCCCTGAACTAGGCTGCCCAGAGAGGCAGTGGACTCTCCTTTGCAGATCTTCACATCCCACCTGGATACGACTCTGTGCCACGTGCTCTAGGTGTCCCTGCTGGAGCAGGGGGGTTGGACTAGATGATCTCTAGAGGTTCCTTCCAACCTGAACCATCCTGTGATTCTGTGAATGTGACACGAACAAGGAAACCTCTTGGTGCCCACACAAAACATATCAAGAAAAGTGAAGAGATAGACAAGTGTTTAATGCCTTCTCGTGTTTATGGGTTGAATTCTGTTTTCATGTAAAGTGAGGACAAAATTCCATGGAAATTTTCCTATTGACTTTTACAGAGGCAAGGACTGAGAATTTTGCTGGCTTTTCTTTTTCTTACCCTTAGAAATTAAGGTCTAAAAATAATCCATTTCCCTATTTTCACCTGTGTGGCAGATGTGGATCTGCTGCATGGTCCTTTTATGAACCCCAAGGGCCCCGTCAAGCTGGCTGGTAGGGTTAGCAGCAGCCTGGAGTTTGAGAGAAGGTGTGATAGCAAGTAAACAACAACCTTCAAATAACAGCAACAACTAAATGATAAATACCATAGGGTTTCCATTTTCTTATGGAAAATACAAAATATGAAATAAAAAAAAATCCATCATATACATATGCCTTATGATACATCAACAGTTTAGTCTTAAGACTTTTGAACTCCTTTTTCACTTTTACTAATTTCTTATTCTATATGTAGAAAAAATCATCATAGTTAATGGCTGTATTGTGTCAAAATTATCTTTTCTAGCTTGCTGAGTAGAGAACATTGACCTAGGTACAAGTGGATTTCCTCTCCCTCTTCCCCCACCCCAAATCTCTAACAATTGCCTGCTTTGCCATCAACAAAAACCATCAAATGTTGACCAATTTTTAAAAGTGAGAAAAAAAAGATTGCAACTTGTTAGGTTTTAATATCCTGATACTCCTTTGGGACTGAATGAATCTATTTATTTCTATATTTCCACAATCTCATTTGGGCTCCCTGAACAGTTTTCCGTAGTAGATATAAACCTTAATTCTGATAAAAAGCTTTGAAATATATGATCTAATTCATATTGACTCTTAAGACTTTTCTAACTTCTTAAGGCGATACGAATAAACTTCTTTTCTTTTTACGATTTTCAATCTGAAACAGAAATTTTAAGGGTTATTTTACTGAATTTCCTTTACTGTTTCCACGTCTTGTTTCTTAAATATTTATCCCAACTCTTTTTTGAGTGTTGGTTAAAAATAAAGAAGAAGAAATAAAACCAACATCAGACCCTTAAGCATTTGTTTAGAAATGAAATTTTAAGATGTATCTGAAGAAGAAAACTGAAATTCAGATCTCTAGTTAGTGTAGACTGCTTCCCACAGTGCTTGTGAAAATAGCTGTGCTTTCACATCTAATCCAGGTTTTTCTATTGTACTAAATGCAGTGTTTATTTAACATCTTCCTCTGTACCTCCCAGCCTTGATTCTTGTGAAACATCCATTCTGTTCCAGATCCTACCTGCTCCTCGGCGTCTAGAGCAAATTTTGGAGAGAGCAGGGAAGTAAACACAAAAAGCTGAATCCATGTCCATTGGAGCTGGCCTGCTTATCACTGAACATTATTACAAAGTGGCATATGTAAAAAACTTTGCTCTATTCTTTCTTAAATATGAACTTACGATGGGTCATGGGATGAACAGCTCCAAATGGCCTGGTGTGTCCTGCTGGGGGAAGGGAATGTGACACAATCCAGCCATACTCTGTCCCTGGGACCTGGTGCTTAGTGCCTTGGTGCCAGTGAGAAATACATCTTGCTCTATGGCCAGCTTGGTATCTCTCATCCTCACTCCATCTATGACTAATTATCATACTGAATATTTAGCCAGCTTCCCATTGGTATTTCTTTGTAATCTGCCTGCACTCGATTGGTAAGTATTTCATATATCTTACAAATATAGTGTTTTTTCTCCTCTTACCTGTTTTTTTGCAGGGTCTGTTTTGATTCAACAACCACAGACCCTGCATGAAATGTTTGCTTTGCTGCATGAGAATTTGTTCTGCAAATATGGGTGAGGAGGAAGTCCATAGGGAATTATTGCTACTGAATATCCACCATATCCATATCTTGTGCAGAGAAGTCCCAGTGATTCATAGGTCGCAGATGCGCAGGCTGCAGTGTTAACAACTGTAAAGAGACACAGTATTTCTCTGCCAGAGAGAACCAAATCTGACACCCTGAGTAACCCACTTGCACTTCAGCAACACGCTCATTTCAAATGCAAAGCGCTTCTCATTTGACAGCTGATATATGTGAGCAGGCAGTAATGATCATCACGAGATATGGAATGGATAACTCCACACGTGCTGTCCAAATCCCAATTTTAAGCTAGCAGCTCCAGCCAGAGCACCAGGTAGATAGGTGCTGTAAATCTGCCCACAGGCACTGGAGTCTATGCTGCTAACCTGAAGCAGTTGAAAGGTTTGGCCAGATAGTCTTTAATAAGTTTTCATGGAGTGGAAATAAGTTTTCATGGAGTTGGGTGGGTCATATGTTAATGTGAGGCAGCTTGGATCTATATGTACACACCCTGCCGACAGGAAAGAGGATGGGTGCAATAGAACGGATAAAAAGTACCAGGAATGGGAAAGGAAACAAGTGTGAAAGTGGCTTTAGTGGAACAAGATCTACCAGGCATAGTTGAAAAGTCAGACTGTGAAAAGCCAATTAGAGCACTGAGTACAAAGCACACAAGAACTAAATCCAGGGAAGGTCACCTAAGGGAGCAGAAATGTGGGTGCTCCCAGCGTGCAGGCCTAAAGGAATTTAAGTCACATACATAAGAATATATTTTTTAAAAAGAAATGAAATGCAGCAAGATTACAGTGAAAACAAGCCTGCAACCTGTACCAAAGGGAGAATGTTCTGGAGTATAAACAACAGAAACATTGAATTTATGAGTGCTTATTCTCTCCTTAGAGGCGTATCCTGTTAGCACTTACTCAAAAAAGATCAAACTGAGCGATCTTTTGTTCTCCTCGCCTACAGTCAGGAAAAAAAACAAAACAAAACAAAAAAACCTACTAGACAGTTCAGGATATTTTCAAAATGTTACAACCAAAAACAAAACGTATTTTGACTTTCTATCAATAACTTCCACAACTGGGCTTAAAAACCTTGTAAAGCAAGGGAAAATATGCTCACAAAATATCTTCATTCAGCCAGAGGGGCAGCAGTTTAGGCAATATGGGTGCCTGCTGCAGGCTAACTGGAAGCAGATTTGTAATTAGGAAGAGCTCTGCCGTGGGAGCTGTGTCAGCGCTAGCTGGGGCAGGACTCTAAGCGCTCGCATCTCTGCAGCCAGTGCAACATATGGTCATGGGCCAGGTTTGTCCGTCTGCTTGGTAATTTCTTGGTGGGGCAGCCTTCTGGGGAAGAGTCATAAAAGATCTCTGAACTGACAAAAACGCTTGTGCATGAATTCCCAATCAGTATTTAACCCCCTATTACTCCAGCTACTGATATCTTAGTGGAGCCATTATATGGGAGAATCACTGGAGTAGTGAGGCTGGGGAAGTTTGTAGAAAATAAGTAAGCTTCCATAGGCACATTTTCATTGGTATTGATGTGTTTTACTTTAGTGGTTCAGAAAAAAATCTTACAGTATGTGTCAGTAATTTACTTTTCTAACCTTAGGGAAATTATTTCTGTTTTGAATAGTCTAAGCCTGCAATTTGAAATTAGTGCATTTAGTATCTGAGGAGTAAGGGAAATCAAGTATAGGTGTTGAATCCTTTCTTACTCTGCTTGATTTCATCCTTAAACTTTTTCCCCATGCTTAAAAAATAAGTCACTTAGCAGGAATGTTTTATATTTATAAGCAAAACAAGCAAACAAGCTAATGTGGAGTCAACATCCGTGATTCTTACCGAGCTTAAGTTGAGTTTTTAGTTTGGCCACTACATTAAGATATTCTGCAGTGCATGTGGAAAATAAGTTCACTTTCCTTTAGATGAGGATTTGTTCTCCCAAATAATAAAACATCTAAAGTTAGAAGCCAGTTTTACAAAGTTAGTACATGGTACCATAAATACTAAATAATGGTATAGTAAAGACTATAGCAAAGTATAGTATAGTATAGTAAAGACATAGCAAAGACTTTCAAGGACTGAGTACCTTCTCTGTCTTTGGGATATTTTCTTTTTGCGTGTTTAATCCTGGTGGGCATAAGCAACTGCTGTCAGAGAAGTTTGGCTGATGCTGTTAAATGAAGACTGACCTATGTGGCTAAAATGTGCTATACACAGCATCTTCCTTCAAAGACACTACCTTCTAAGATTGTAATTTACAGTATTACAATTCATGAATTTTCTATTATTTGTTTACTGGAAATAAAAAATTTTGAAGCAAAAACTATTCCTAAACTTCTAGCTTAACCTATGTAATGTAAAGTAAAACCATCTTTGGCACTGCCTGTAGTTACAGGGCCACTTATGCAAATAACTAGAACCAAATATAGAAACAACTTCTCCTATCCAGGCTACTAGCTCTACTAAAGATAGGCTGGTTTCCATGACAAGAAATCCACCAACAGTTTTCTATGCTACTAGGCAACACTTACAAAATCAGATGGCAAGAGTCTTCTCATTAGTAACAATAAAAAATTAAGTGACAACCACCAGCAGAAAATAAATTCATATTTTGTGCCAGTGAAGCTGAAACAGCAGCAGCTTACTGAGTCATCAATAGCATAATTTCCATGAGGCTTCTAGTCATTTTGAAATAGAGTCACAACTTAGTCTGAGGGATTTTGCTCATCCTACTGCCTGCAGTATGTGCATTTATTCCACTGCTAGACTTTTTCAAACTAAGACAAAACCTCTAAATGTTGCTATATCCTGGGAACACTTTGCTTGGTGTTTAGTGATCTCCAAAAGATTAACATGATAGCATGTATCTGTGAACTAATCAGTGTTTAACACCTACCGTACAGCAGTCCTGTCATTTTTCTTTTTTATTTCCAATAGCTTAATTATTTCATTGAGATGCAGTTCTATTCCGCATGAAAACCACAGTTTTGGCAGTGGTCCTATGGCACTTACTGTAAAACTATTTATAAAACTAGAATGTGTGTTACTTAAAAAAATGAACACAAAAAAAATGATTTGCTTGTTGATTGTTACTGATTAATGACTATTTCCCTGAATTCCTACCATCATCTGGTGTTGCAGTTTGAAGCGGGGGGCTAATTTGGTAAGAGATGAATCCCCTTGTGTTCCAGCTGACCCTCAGAGGTTAGAGGGACTGGGGGTGGCTGGGCTCATCTCTTAATGGGGATACCAAATACTGTGGTAGCTACAGGCCCAACTCTGGCAGCACCGGATTCACAAACAGTCTGTCGACTGTAGGTCCGATTGCCTTCAAAACAAGTAGTCAAGTTCACAAATAGCATGATTTATTCAAACGCAACATTTACAAAGCAGGTTTCGGGTGTCAGCATGGGAAATTCTCTACTACAGCGTGGGGTTCTTACCCAACTCTAATGTACAAATATGCAATTTTCACCCCAGAAGATGCGAGAGGCCTCTCAATCTCGAGGAGCCTCCTCAGGCGGCGTCCTGACCCAAGGGCAGGAAATGAGTTCCGCCCATCAACCGATCCCAGAAGTTACGATGGGGTCTTCCCTCCAAATACTTCCCTCTTAGGCCACCTTTCATATTTTTTTTTTACATTTAGATGAAGCTTGACTGTAGTTTGTTACTTTTGTTGTTGATCGATGAAAAAGTCTCTCGCTTTCATTTAAAGGTATAATCAATGGAAAATCTAGAGCGCATGCTCAGCAGGGAGTGGTTGTACCTCGGAGGTGGATAACTTCTGGGACGGAGGTGTGTGTTGGCATTATAGTGAGATTATAATGAGCAAAATTCAAGCAAAATTCATCCAAAATGAGTAATTTGCCACCCTTGCTGGCTTGACCTTCTTTTCATCTTCTTTAGGCTAGTCTATGGGGTTGGATAGACTCTTCATCATTCATACAACATCCAGGCAACAACTGGAATGACTGATTAAAAAATAAAATGATGAAACTGAAAAAACTTAATTTTCAAGTCTTACATGAAATCTATATCCCACCTTAATAAAATACATGGGTATAGCTGTCCCATGTCCCATGCAACTCAGCGTGCCTCTAGCGATCTGACTCTGCTCTGTTGGTTGTGCTTAACCCATCCAATATGCTCGGTTTAACACTTCCACAAGAGCAGAATATATGTCAGGCTGTGCTAATCTGTGTAATTAAATTTGTCACTGATCTACCTTCACGCTGATAGACTGGAGACTGCTTTTAAATCCTAGCTCAAAGCTGAAATTGCTGTATGAGAAATGATGAGATGGCTGGCAAGCCCTAATTTGTTGTTCAGCACAATAAGCCAGAAGTTCGTAATGTGCTAGATACTGTATTTCAATGGAAAACAATTCCATGAAGATTCCTTGAACTAGTTATTTTAGTGTCACTGTTGAGCTAGAAATGACAAACCTGCCTGTTAATTAAGACCTAAGCTAGAGGCAGTACAAAAAGGATAAGCGTTAGCATAAGTTAGTGTTCCAAGTAAGGTGACATTAGAAGTTGTATGTGCAGCAATTTTCCCTGCTGGCAAAACACCATGTCACAGACTTGTGTCACCTACTCATTTTTTAAGCTTCAAGTATTTGGTTTTGCAGCCCCTGCAGCATTCCTTTAAAGCTGCTGGCTAACTTAAACTGTCGTTAAGTTCTTTCCCAATTGCCTTCTAAACAATTCAGTGTATAAAAATGATACATTTCAAAATTTCCTATCATTATATGTCTGATTCTTTAACTCATTAAACCCTTTATAATCCTTTAACTCAATGCTACTAATAAACACACTGTTGAAATCTGTGGTAATTTTCTAAAGATTTTGGGCATATGCACACATGCACACAGACATATTTTTATATATTCACAAACATATGAATATATATATGTATGTGGTATCTGTGCCTAAAAATGCTTTTGGGATACTGGAGAATCTCTCTTCTCTTGAAAGTCTATTTTGCTGGCTGAATTTTCAAAGAGGACTTTTTTTTTTTTTTTTTTTTCCTACACTCAATATTAAACTCACTATATTTTACCGAGCAAACAGAAATCCTACCAGATGGCTGGCCAGGGCTGCTGCAGACTGTCACCGCTTTCCACACCCACCTGTCCCTCTCGATTAGGAAACGTGACTCAGGAGCTGGTTTGCTCATGAACCTTCAGAGTGCAGCACTGCCAGGGAACAGATGATGCCTGGGGGTTGCCTTCAGCTCCCCCAGAGCACTCTGCTGCCGTTGAGCAGGGTTGCCTTGCTCCTCTTTCTGCTTCATGTTCCAAACCAGATGTGTACTAGAGTTGTTGGTATCAGACTTCTGGATCCAGCTGGAGTTTCCGTCTTATCAGATTTATGCTGCAGACTATCTATTTACAAAATGCATAGGCAGCTGTAACTAGACTCTCAGTAACTTTGGCCAGTTTTTCACAAACCAGGCATTTGTTTCATCATTTCCAGTTTCTGCCTTCCCTCTGCCCACTGCTTTGCAGGATGTTGAAACGTGGCAGCGAATGCACTTCTGATATGTGAGAGGAAACCTTTAGCTTACAGCTCATGGAGCTTGTTAGGAACAGATGTGACACTCCAAGTTCTCACTAGCATCCCTCTCTCTGCTTAGAGTTTTGACTTCTACTCCGACCAGCAAATAGATCTGCATCCAGTACTTGGGGCAGGGTATGTGTCAAGGTTAGATAATATCCGAATAGTGCAGCAATATAATTAGATCAATTTTTTTTTCTTTTTAGCCATACACTTTTAATATTCTTTAAAGATCTAAGAACTATTCCCTGCAGCACATACTACAAATAACATCCCCTCCTGACAACTCCTTGATTAAGATTACATTCTGTGACATTTCTGTTAGACAGTTTTTAGCCCAAATGCTTATTTTTTAAGGTCAGCCACATTTTATGGCTGTTTTGGCATTATTTGTGTTCCTAGGGCAGCATCTGTAATCAGTAACTGTCAACAGGGTAACCAGTGAGATGTGAGATATAAATAATGACAGAATTCAATTTTATTCTTTTTTTTTTTGCAATGCCAGTTGTACAGTTAAAGTTCACTAAGTCAGTGGAAAATGAACGAGAGCATGATCAGGCTGGACAGATCTTCCTGTTGTTGACAGCAATATTTTCAGCACCAGAGTTAAGTACCCATATAACCACTTTCAGAATCAGGACCTGAGCACCTGATCGAAAGAAAATGCAAGTCAGTGTGAAAAGTTACATTGCAAACCACTGAAATAACTTTAATTCAGTGTTATAGCAGGTACCTTTCATTTGAGTTTTTGACTTTAGCTCTGGATCTGTCTGTCTTCAATCATGTTTAGTGACGATGAATCATAAGCAGAGAAGAACATGGCTTAGCTTTCACATACGGTGTTGCAGGGCTGGCAGTCAGGCAAAGGAAATTCACTTTTGTTTATGAACTGAGCAGGTTACTTTGGGAATAGTAGAGTGACAATAAATGTGCCATTTCACGTTGCCACTCTCAAGTGTCTTTTCAGAGCAGAACTATATTTTATCTTGAAAGAATCTCTGTCGAGTAATAGACATTAAACAATGCAATTTTAATTACTGCTCATTATTTTATTTATTTTTTTTAAAATATGTGTAGCTGTCTTAGAATATTGGCATTGGAGCCAATAGCCTGGTCTGACATTCATCAAAGCCATTGAATGGATTGTCATTGATTTTAATGGGCAAAAAAATAAATCAATCCCTTGAAAGGCATATATTAAAAATTTAAAATGTGCTTGTTCACTCCTTTGGTATCAAGAAGATTTCTTACTTACACATTTCTGTGGAACCATAAGTCTTAAGGACATCATAGGGGAGCCATTGCTAGCGGAGGTTAATGACAGGTACTGCAGAATCAATTAAAACCTTGAAGTCTTAAGCAGGTGAGAGAAAAGCCTAATTTCCTTTCATGTTTAGAAGGTCACAAAAGTGAATTTGAAGCCAGCATGATGGAATTGAATGGCTTCCAAGCAAGAACCTGACATAGAGTTAGTGGAATTTGACAGTAAGTGTCAAATAATTCCTGCAGAGACTAGAAATATTCACTTCTGATTATTTGTGAAGAAAACTATCATAAGAATAAGGAGCTGGATTTCCAAAGCTGGGCAGAGAAACAGCTTTAATATTTTAAGCTCATCCATATAATCAATCAAGTGCTGAGCAAATTTTAGCCTGGAATTTCTAACCCACAAGAGGAGGTCAACATAACATTACTTCAGCAGAAGAGAAAATGAGTTGAAGAAAATGCTTTAGATAATAGTAGCGGCCTTTAAAACCCTAAGGATGCTCAAAATGATAACATCAGCTTTTAGAAACTATTTGAATTCAGAAAACTTACTGTCACACAAAACAGCATTGGTGCTACGATTTCCCTATCAGACCCAACCACGCTGTTCAGAGCTGCTAAAAAAGGGATTCTCACTCCGTGAACTGGTAATGTAATATTCACAGTTTCCCACTAATAAAAAGAAGGGAAATATTACCATGGCAACAGGAGAGGCTGTAATCTAGAAGCCAGAGACGGCTCCTCATTTTGGGCCATCAACTGTGAAAGGCCAAAGACTGAAGAAGGCCGAACCCAGCTGAGAGTTTTTCTGTTTTTCCCTCTTTCTGGTCTTTTTGCCGCAGTTGTCTGCCCAGAGGCCCTGGCAGAAGTTGGGCAGCTGTGCTATCAAGAAGCAGGCCCGAAAGGCCTACACTGAATTTGCACTTAATAAAAAAACAGAAGTGCAGTGTTACGGAAGAGGGTTAACACTAAGCTAGTTATTCTTGTGATTAAAGAAAATCTTTGTTTGTTTGTTTTTTCCCCAATATAACAACATCCAAAGATGAAGGCTCCAAAAACACACTTAGACTTGAGACCCCTCAGAGGCTGATGCAGCACTGAGCTTTGGTGAATGAGATTCATCCCTAATAACACAAGCGGCTTACACGAAAAAGTGCAATGTTAACAATTCCATGTAACCTATTATATAGTTAGTCTAGACTGGAAGAACCCTGGTTCTTTTCCCCTTCGTTCTTCAATTAGAAGCACTAAGTGCTTCCTTCATTCAGAAGTGTAAGATTTTCACTTTTCAAAATACACTTAATTTTTGGCCGCAAGAGTCAAATAAATAAAAGCAAAGAGGAAAGAACCTAAAAAAAAAAAAAAAACAGGAGTTACAAAAGCCCGAGTCATTTAAGACTATTTAAATGAACCAAAGTTTCTGTGAGCATTACACTTTGCTTCAGAACTTTTAATTAGCTCTTTATTTAGAGTGTATCAAAGAACAGATGCTTTCAATGTTAATGGATAGCACGGAACCATTAACTATTAGACATCCATTTCTAATTTATTCTCCTGAGAAACCTCAAGAGTTTTAGGCTAGATCTATCTCTAAATTGTACATAAATAGGTTTTATCATCTTTCTTAAGTGGATGTGTTTCCATCTATTTGTTCTTAATCTACAAGAACAACAACCAGAACCAGAGAAATGTCAACATTAGATCTTTAGATCCTTAATTCAGATTTATTCACTTTATTATTATTAAATGTACTTATTTTTTAATATAACAATGGATAGATCGTTGACTCATTTTGATCCATAATGTTAACAGGGAAAATGTGAGCATGTTTTGAATGACTTTGAATTAGAAAAAGGTGAAGGACTACATTGTGATTCACCTAAACTACTTTTGTTATGTAGTGGTTCCCAATACTTTCAGTAACTTTGACTGGAATATCTTCAGCCAGACTCTAGCCTTAAAAATATCACATCATAACAATGACAGCAAGCAATATTAATGCCATTATAGGCAGCTATTTATGTGCAGTTTAGAAATAACAATAGAAGTTGGGGTTTTGGCAGATTTCCCTGAAAAAAAAAAAAAAAAATATTGCTTGGAAATGTAACCGTGTTCATCTTTAGAATTATGCCTTTTTATAACAATAAAAGGAGGAGTTTTGTGATTTTTAGAGGGGAAACAGAATAGAAGAAATATATTGTTAAAGAGAAACTCATAAAAGGCAGTATTAAGTATATGAATGTCATAATGATAGATACCAATATTTCCTTTTGCTCCACTTATTATCGATTTTAGACATTTTCTGTAACCTATGCAGACTACACCTTCATGAAGAAAACGGGTTTTTATATATATACAGCAAAGAGATTTATGTATTATGTATATCCTTGTCTTTGAGTTATTTTTCCTGCTAAAGCAAAACCCTGAAATTTCTATGAACAAATACGTACCTTGCTTGTGAGCATAAAATGGTTGTATTGGCTGTCTTCAGATATTAATAATTACAGTTTTTAATAGTTTATTATATCACAGTTTGTCACAGCAAGACGGATAATTCCCAGGCTGGGCACAGAGGCAATTTTATATCCTGTGCTAAGGCAAGCCCTGCAGCCTGGTAGTGCTGCTGCCTTAATGAAGTGCACCTGTTAATTCTCTAAAGGCTAATACACAAATGCTGGTGTTTAAAATGAAAATCTGTCTCGAACTAAGTAGACAGTTTAGCAATGTTTAGATTTGCTCTTATATTCCAAGGTCCCTTCTTCCTTAAGAGTTGAATGTTTGGCCCATGGCTAAATCAGGTTGTGATCTCCCTGGTGTCCTTAATCTTTTATCCACAGATAAAAGATTTTATTGTTTTTCTTGTTTTTTTTTTCCTTTCTTTTTTTCTTTCTTCAGCTCTTTGCTATTGTCTGTACTGTCAGTGGTAGGGTTGAGAAGGGAGAAATACACCTCAACAGGTGACAGTCTTGCTACTGGCAGCCTATTTATTATCATGAGCTAGTAGAAGGCAAACAGTGTTCTAAAAATATTTTTTTTAAATACATGAAAACTGATGGGTCTCTAATTTCTGTTCAGGGCATAATTCTCAGTTTAAACACAGTCTCACAGAAATTATCCATCAAACACTCTTCTGGAGGAAATTTTCCTCCGTGTACTTTCAAAGGATAAATAGATCGCTCAATATTAGCAAAATTAGCAAAGATTAGACTGATCTGAAATGTACTTAACAATCAAAGCAGAAGCCTGACTCGATTCATTTATTCCAGCATAAATCAAGAGCAATGAAATGGTTCCCACTGAGTTACATCCGGCAGAGATCAAAGACATACAATAACCACATAACTGCTAAAATTAGCCCGCTAGGAATTTTATTGGTGTTAGCACAACATACTGGAACCTTTGAGAATATTACATCCCAGGTTGAGCCCTAGGCCCCAGAATGCAAAAGTAACAGGTTTTTAGGAGAGATTTTTTTTAATATTCTGATTGAAACAATGTTTGGGTAAAACAGTAAGGGAAAAGCGTACCTCTAGCTGTTTTACAGATTGCTAAAATAAGAAAATCTACAAAGAGCAACGCATTTATAACAAAATTAATTAGCTGCTCCCATCAGAAGGAACAGAAAAATTGCAGTTTGCCATTTGAGATGCTTCAGATTGGATCGCGAGGCATCACTCACCAATAAAACTACAAAGCAAAGCGACTGTGTAAGGATCATTAGGGTTTTGCTTTTATTTCCCTTCTGCTTTTAAACTCAGCCTGTGGGGAAAGGTCATCAGAAAGCGGTCACCAGTGCACAGCCCCCTCACCATGCTGAAACAGAGAAATAATTACATCTTGTATTAAAAAAAGTAGAGAATAGAGAAACCCTGTGCAATCTTTGGATGCTAAGGAATACGTGGTCTGTGTTAGATAGCTGCTCATTGCAAACGGCATGTGTTGACTTTGTGGTGCTGGAAGGGAAAAATACAGCTCCAGGGCTGACACATGGGCATGGGACAGCTGGCGGAACCACGTACACAGAATACCCGTAAATAAACCAGAGTGCTCTGAAAACGGGGCTAGCTGAAGACTGAGAGGCTGGTGAGCGGTGCAGTCATGGTGCAGTGCTGACTTCAGGGGACCAGCGAGAGACTAATTCTAGATGAGAATACACCCCAGCCTGTTTTAATTATGTGCTGTTTGTATAATAACCCATGCGATTCTGGCAAAGTGAGCAGTAGGGGGAAACAAATCAGAACAATTCTGGAGCTGAGCCATCACTCTGCAATTTTCAAACTGCATCCCAAATCCTCGGTACCACGATGCAGATTGCCAGGCTCACCTATGAATCCAGTTTGGCAAAGCAGCAGGCTATTAATTCAGTGTTGTTTATTTGCTAAGTCCACTTCAGCTGCAAATTTGCTACTGAAAACTTAAATATGTTCCTGGATTCATTAGGATGCTGCTCTGCTTTGGATGTCAGCAGCAGAACATGCAGTGTACGATGAGTTCAGAGAGAATTTCAGAGAGTGAACTAAAAAGAGCCATCACAAATGGCATGTGCATTGCTCTGAATGTGACAAAAATTCATCACTAGCCCTAAATTTTTCCCTTCATCACCAAGTTTTTTTGACATGGATGTACCTCAACATTACTATTTGTGTTATTTTGCTGTGACTACTTAGTTTTAATTGCTTCTCGTATTGTCTGGCTTTGCAAGCATTTTTTGATATTTTGAGCCTAGAGAACGCTTTCTTTAGAACTGAAAATTTGGCCAGGCTGTGGAAATCAAAGTCACAGCACCTGAGAGTATCTACAGCAGAAAAACTAAACTGCCTGAAATATGAGAGTTTACCACTCAAGAAAAATTTCATATCCACTAAGCTTATTGGGAGTCTTGCCAATCCCAGGAGTAGGTGAATGCTTGAGTAAGCCAAAATTACGGTTATCAAGCACACGTACAACTTTGTAGTCAATCGTGTAACTTAGTTGACTATCTAGACTGGGAAGACCAACAAAATATTTATTCTGTAGACTTTGAGCTACAAAATGTCTGTCGACACTCTGTACCAAATTTAAGACTTTGAATACTAAAAGGTCAAAGGAATGAAAAGCAGAGAATCCTGCAATGCCCAGGTATACATTATGCATTGGAGTGCTTTATTTTTGTGTTTTCTTGCAAGGAAGTGAATTCCACACACCAGGAAACCCACCTGGAGAGACTCTGGTCCCCCTCTGGGCAGCCGGGGAAAGCAAAGTGCTCCCCATGCAGCTGGATTCATTCGACTGCAGAGAGGCCACTGAAGTCAGGGTGGCTGTTCTTGAAATAAACAAGATTCTTATGGTGATTTATGAAGCATCAAGATAGTTACGTGAGCTTGGATCATCCTTTGAATTTATGGAGCCTCAGACTGTAAAGCCAGCAAGGATTGCCATCACTTATGTAGGGGCTGCAGGACCTCCCTTTAGTTTTAATTAGACCTTGCCTTTAAGGAAATCCCTTTATCTTGACTTATAAGATGCCTTTGGTGGAAAATCTTCACTAATGTTTAACATGTCATTTGACTGTTCCAAAATAACCTGGTAAAAATACACCTCTTCCTTCAGTCTGACTTATTCTGCCTGGAGGACTCTTTAACACACCGAATAACTCGTTGGCAGGTGACGGGGTTCCCAATGACCATTAAGGTTTGAGCTGTACTGCTAGACCCCATTCATGGGGTCGAGTAGGAACAAAAAGAGGCAATTAGAAGCAAATTTAATCAATTTATCTATGAAGATTTTATGGGAGACAGTGTCAAAAGTCTTACTAAAGCTGAGATAAACAACGTCCACTGCTTCCCTTTTTCCACTGTGCCAGTCATCTGATCATAGCAGGCTATTTGTTCGGTTAAGCACTATTTCTCTTTTGCAAAACCCTGCTGATTACTCCCAATCACCTTTTTGTCTTTCCTGTGTCTAAAAATGGTTTTCAGGACTAGCTGCTCCATCACCTTGCCAGGGGTTGATGTGAGTCTCACTCACCTGTTGTTCACCAAATCCTCCTTCTTGACCATCCTGAAGATGGGAGTGGCGTTTGTTTTATTCTATCAGATTACTCATATTAAAGTGATAGTTTATGGTTTTGCAAAGACCACCTTTATCAGTTTGCTTTGGAATCATGTTTGGCTGCTCAGTTTGCAAATATGGATTCTAACGTGCACATTAACATTCCACTATTTAGCAGGATAATGTCCAAAAAGAGGATTTGTTTAACAAGTTCTGTTTGTTGGCACAAATCTATCCATTTTTGTGTAGCCATATTTACTTTTACAGGAAATTTCCTTAGCAGATCACACCAGTGGTGGTACCTGGATCCATCCTGTCCAGTATCTTTGTCAAAAAGCAGAATTCTTGCCCCTGTGTAACCCAGATGACTGAAGAGTAAATTTTGGTTAAACTTCTTGTCAAGAGTTTCATTTATAAAGGAACCTGAGGCAGAGTCAAATTACTTTATTTCTTTTTTTTATATATAGAGAGAGATTGGATTTGAACAGTTTAGATGGTCAGTCTTGTCAGCCACTTTGTACACCTGAGTTTATAGTTGCGTGATTCAGCTGTTGTAGAGACAAAACCTGATGCTGAGCTGGCAGTAGGAGTTGTGATCAACTCATCATGGATTGAGTTTTTGAGCAACATTTTTTTTCCAACAGATATGAGTGTTTTATTCCAATTCTTTAGCTAAATTTTAATAAGGTATTTTGAAAGAAGTTTTTAATTGCATTGAACTTGCTCTCTCAGACCGACTACATTTATTTCAACATTTGGGATTTAATTATATGCTTTCTGCAATATTTCCTTGCAACTATTATATCTTAAGCCTTGTGAGATAATAGAAATGTCATAAATTGGTGTTCTATGTCAGATATAAATGGACCTGTCATGCAATATTCCATTGCTGACAAGAAACCAATAAATCAAGAGAAGAAAGAAAAATAAATCTCCAAAACCCAAAAGAAGCCGTGATTGATGGGCACATAACTGAGTTAGGATTTCTGTGAATAATGTTAGATACACAACATGCCAAAAGACAAAGTTACCAAAGGGAATGATTTTATTAAATGTAAATTATAATCAAGAAAAGACTGTTTCTCAGAAATAAATGCTGCTAAGCATAGAAATGAAAAAAAGGATAACTGTTCTCATTTAAAATAGAGTTTTGTTTTTCTTGGCATAATATTTGGTGGCAGCTACCCTGCATATAAATTATAGGGCTTTTTTTAAATCGACAAGTGAAAAAAAATCTCATTAAAACAAAATCCTACCTGTGCTACTGATAACACTCCATGTTATTAAAGTTGAAAGACTTTTTTTTAAATCTCATTTACTTTTCAGTAATTCGCCACTCACATATTAGATGTCTTAGATAACAAAAATAGTTGTAGTTACTTCATTTTCTGGGATGACATATTTTAACAGGGTTTTGTAACATGTGAAGTGCTGAAAGAGGATTGTAGGCAAATTTTTACTTCATTTCATTTCAACAGAATGAAAATATTCTAAAGGATTTTAATCAATATTGGATCCTGCCAAATGTGTTCTACGTTCTCACAACATAAATGATCTGCCAGCAAGAACAGAGACAACTGAAGTGTTTGACGGAGAAATTCTTGCATTGAGGCAGAAATTATAAGATAATTAACACCAGCCTTCCAAACATAATATTCTAGTATCCAACACCTGGCTGTGAGTAGAAATGGAAAGTTACCTTGCAAGTATAAATGGAAAGTTGTCCGAGGCTGTGTAGACTCCCAGTACTGCTCTGTGCAGCGGGGTGGCAAGGGGAAGCCAACGAAGGGGCTCTGGCCACCTTGCCCTGTCCTCTTGGCTCATCTTCTCCTACCTTGCAGTAATCACCGCAGTAAACTCTGAGCGCCTGGTGTGCAAATGTGTACGTTTTATACTTAAGTATACTTGCTATCCAGTGTGCATATAAGAAGCTTGCAAAAAGCCAGAGAGACCTTGGTCATGGGATAAGGATTGAACATGGGGTAAAGGACCTAGCTCAGCATCAGCCAGACGGGGGCCATGGTCGGCAAAGCAGCCAGAGCCATGGTAGGAAATGTGTGCGCATCAGTACAATATCCAAACCTGTATTTTAAAACACATGGATTGCTATTGTTTAGAAATGTAAACTGGGATTAACAAGCAAGAGCTGCTAAGAGATGCTGAGCAAGGTCAAACAACTTATCCAGTGAAAGCTGCAGCTTAACTAGGGAAGACCAGTACAGAAAAGGGGAAGAGCTTTAATATGCAATGCATGAGCACCATGGTGACAAGAAATATAAATCTGCTTTCAGTTATGAGGCCTGTTACTGGATGTGTTCAGAGGAAGGACTGTGGAGAGCTAGTTTTAAGCAGGCTGCCTTTTTCTCTTTTTTTTTCTAATAGATTTCCAACTCACAGTTTCTTCCTTATAGAATTCCTTATAGTTTTTTTCTCTCCTTGTGTATAGGAAGAAATTTTAATTAATTTCCACAGCGATACTAAAAACCCTCCTTCCCTATGTCTAATAAAAGCACTGCTGAAATCCTCCCTGTGTACACAGAGGAGGTCTGGGTGGGCATGCTGGGCTGATGCTGTTGCTTGCAAATCCAATGATTCCATCAAAGCCAAAGGTTACAAAGCCCATGTCCTTGGGCAGGAGGAGGTGGCACCCTGGAGCGATGCCAGCCTCCCTGCCGTCATGTTCCTGGTGCATCCGCTGGAGAGAAACAGACCTGATGAGTTTATACTCGACTTTCCCTTGTGCACTAGTAGATAGGGGTTCTCGGACAAGCATCGTGTCTGAGGTTTGCTTTAACACAGTAGCGAGAGACTGAAACCATCAGCTGATCCAGGCTGCTACTGGGGCTGTGGTGTCCTTGCCCTCAAGGACCAGTGTTAGAAACATTATACGGTCTCAGTAATATCGACTTAACAGAGCCAGCACGACAGGAGCTAGAATAGGCTAGAGACCAAGGAGCATGCAAAGTGCCTGCTCTGGGGACAGTTTACAGGTCGGTCGTGGCAGTGATTCCCCTGATATCCCCCGATCCAGTGCATGCTGCTGGAAGCTGGTTTCCTGGGAGAGCCAGAAGAGCCAAGCTCGGCCTCTGCTGCTGGGTCACGTGTGCCTGTGCAGGGGGCTGCAGCAGCCCGGGCGCCTGTCCCAGCAATCTGCAAAGCAGCCTCAGCTCAGAAATGCATCTGGGCTGCTTGGGAGCCGCTTGCGTATGGCTCAGGACCATAAATTGCCTGAGCTGTACTTGGAGATGAAGGAAAGGAAAAGACTCCCTCGGATATGCAACTTGTGGAACTTCAGTTTTCTTCCTGTTTAGCTTCTTTTTCCTCTCTACGGGGAGATTCAGCCCATAATAATCAAGAAGAAGCCTCAAAACACTCTGAGCCCAGCTATGCCATGGCAATGGAGGTCTGAAAAAGAAAAACTTCTTCCAAGCTGCACGTTTCTCATGAAAATGACCTGGTCCAAAGGAGCCTTTTACTCTACCCTCTGGCAATTGGCCCCATGGCTACAAAGCAAAGGGCTGAAAAAGTGCTCAGTAGCTTCCAGAGGCTACACAACAGCATGTCAAGTGGTGTTAAGAGATATACTTAAAGTCTGACTTTGTGCTTGTCACAAGATAATGTGTCACAGGCACCATTATTTTCTATGAACTCTTTTATTCCATTATTTGATTAGTTAATGCCAACAAACATTTGGTTCCATCTTCATATGTTGGACCATACAAGGAAAGACCTGTCACTCCTACATATTTTAACATCCAAACAGGATTTGGGGGCATCCAGTTCTCTTCATGTTCTGTAAACTGCCTCTTCCCAAAGGTGATAGACTAAATAGGTTATGGAAAGAGGGAAAGGATGTTATCTGCAGAACCAGCTCTTCAAGAATATGCTAAGTCAGATCTAGAATCTTCCGAAAGCACTAATGAGCTCCTCAGTTACTTTGTCTGTCAGCAAAATGATTCTCTTTTAGTTGTCTTTCCCCTTCTAATAACAATTATTCACCATTTTACATAGTACTTCCAACATTCAGAAAATAGAAAGTAGCTAGCCAGCATAGAAAATATCTAGTTGATTTTAACTCAAAACATTCAAAAGGAGAGAATTAAAACAGATACAGCAGTAAGTGGCCAGTGTGCCAGAACACTGCCCTAAGGAGGTAGCCAAGCCCTAGAGAACTGAGAATTGAGTTGCACGTGTGTCCCCTTGGAGCGCAGTATGGGTTAACCTTTTCATGGAATCATATGCCAACTTTGCATTCACAGTAATGCAATTTTCTGTGCAAACTGATTAGATATGCAGGACGCTCCCTTTCTCCGTGTATATGTATGTCGCTTTGTTTCTTTTGATAGGAAACAATAAATAGGTAACATTTTCAGTGAACACCTTCCCTCTCTGCCATCTGTGATGGCTTATGGCTATCACTATGAATAACAACAGAACGTGTCAGAAATATTATACAGATAAAATACTCTTCCAAATTTCTCTCCAGCAAAAAAAGTATGAGCTGCTCAATCCTTCATTCACCTCTTGCTGAGCACTGACTTATTAACACAAGTGATTGACCATGAAAACATTTGTGGGCACACGCAAGCTCTTCCAGGTCCTGCTGGCAGGAATGCACCCTAATATCTCATACAAGCCTGAACTACTTTTTTTATGTGTTTGTTAGTCTGTTTTTATGCACATATACAAGTCACTGCTATGTCCGATGGAAATATCAGAGGAACTAGCTGAAAATCCATCCTCCAGTTCCACTCCACCATGAAACAAACTCATCCATGTGGTTCCAGTCTAACTGTGAAGCTGCTCCCTATCAAAAGGGAACACCCAGAGAACATAATTTTTGCCCTGTTCAGTACGAAATCCAGGAAGCCACTGCCCGCTTGGCTCCTTGGTGCCGCCCTGGTACCAAGTCAGCAGGTTTTTCTGCACGTGCGTGGTATTTCTGTGCAGACCTGCCCAAACAAACATCGGACTGTTACGGTGCCCATTGCAAACCAATTTTCTCTGCTAGTTGCAGATGGTGAGTAGTATTTCTCTGCCAAGAGATACAGTGAAGGACAGTGCACAGTCTCTGAGGACATTGCTAAGTGCATTGCTAAGCTATGTTTGAGCTAATCCATATTTTTGCAGCCTGCTATACATGGACATCTCGTAGTCTCTGCATCTTCTTTGGAGGAAAGGGTGTCTCCTGGATATAATTGTTGCTTAAGTGAAGCGCCCTGTCATTATCTTTTACTAGGAATGATACTTAGAATCAGTCTCTTGTGTACATTAATAATGACACACTAATTGAATCTGCAAACTCATTGCTCTCAGGAAAAAGACTCGGGGTTAAATTTAGCATTTTATAGTTTTGGATTGAATGCAAGCAAGGGCCTTGCCAAGAAAAACACAAGGTTTGCTTTTACTGCTGGCAGGTATTGTTACAGCTCCGTCCCTATGAGTGGAGTTCAGTAATTTATATCAGCAGAAAGCTTAGTGTTATATCTTTAACTCACTATGATTATCAAGGTGAAGTCCTATATAATCCACATAGAAACTCTTCGACTAAAGGTGATTTTAAGACATTCCAGGCTCCTTTTGTTTTCTGAAGGTGTTCTTTCCTGAAACTGAGAACGGAAAGGTCAAAGATTAAACATGGATTTGATTGTTGTTTTAAAGTGCACACAAGAGTGTAGAAATCAAGAAACTCATTATCTTTGCATTCCAGGTTGCCACTAGTACATGAAGTTTATCACTGGATAATGCAGAAGGTTGGATGGGAATGTTCTTTACGGCTAGCCAGCCCTTGTTAAAGTATTGGCAGCACATATCACCAAATGCTGCATAGGGCACAAAAGATTTTTACTACTCTTGTTTATCTTAAAAATTTTTGTGCATTACTTTCACGGTTTAAGTGTCAAAATTTTTTTCTACATATTTTAATGGAACTTTTCAATCATTTCCTTATGTGCCTCAAAACACGTTCATCCAGAGGGATATGCTCTTCATGTACAGCTCAAATGCATGTGCCTTTTCTGCAGAGCTCTGGAGGCAGGAAGCTATGGTAGGATGCCCTGTATCAAATCCTGGCTACTGATATAAATTCATCGCATTTGAAACCTGCTATATTCCTAAGGGATTTCTATTCAGAGATAGCTAGCCATCTGTCTCTACTTCTGGCGTATTTTCTGCTTCCACATCCATATGTTAAGGTAGAAATAATGTTTCCAATTCAGATGCCTAATTTGGTCTCTAAGTTGTAGATTTGTAATGATCAAATCTAGTTTAAGCCAGGAAATGAAGGCTTCTTTCCCTCTTCATTTGCCCATATGAATTACTTCTTCATATATCTAAGGTCTTGCATGTTACTCTCCCGGTATTTATAATATATTTTGCCATCATCAAGCCTAAGTTCCAGCCTCCTGGCTGTTCACCCACATCCATGGTCACTTACCAGTCACCTTTCTCCTGTGCTAGTCATATTCTCTCCCAGTAAGATTTCTGCTATAATAAATGACACGAATAACATCAATTATAAATGAACTTGGTGAAAATCAGAATCCTGATGTTCTGGCAGACATGGGATATTTCAAGCTTCTGTTTGGGGCTGTAGCTCATATGACACTGCTAGACTCCCCAGATTTATGGTTGTTCTGAAGCCCATTTGTCCTTCCTGCCAACTTGCAAAGTTTCACCATTGGCCTAGCACAATTTCTTAAACACTGATGACCTATAGATTATTGTAACTTGTGCTTAGCTGAGCCCTAATTGCTTTTCCTCCAGGCTTCCAGTGCAACATCTGATATGATTACATAAGCCATTAATTATCTTGTACTTTAACTATGAACCCCCTGCTGAAAACCAAGGAAAGGTCAATGCATATCTAGAGAAAATGGTACCTAACAAGATACATTTATCAGCAAACTAGGTGCAAGATGAGTTCTGCACACGCATGCAGTCTAAAAGGTTCTTACTAGAGTGCTTATAATTCCTGCTATTTTACTATAAATACTTATAATCAACAGGATATTGTGTGGCTAAAGCCTCCCACAGATTTTAGTGTTCAAAAATCCCTTGTACATTATAATGAGTAAATCTGATTAAACAATGCAAAGGCTGCTTGGTAAGCAGTCCACTCAGCAGATACAGATAAAATGATAGGTGACTAGCTATTGTCACAAGTAATGATTCTACTACATATTGTTAATTAAAACAACCAACATAATAACTCACAGTGATTACGCTTATAACTTTAGCATTATCATGTAATACTGACACAAAATATGTACGGATGTAAAAATAAAGATTGTTCTTCTCTCCTCATAAACCAGGAGCTTCAGTATAATTCCAGGTATTCTCCACGTTACTGTTTTAGATATAGCCTATAGCATACACATAGCATACACAAGGTGTATGCAGGATGCCATTTAAAACCCGTGAAGCTCTGATGTGAGAACAGTAAAGCTTTTATACACTCCCAAACTGGGCAGTGCATCAGTCCTATAAGTGCAAGCTAACACTGCTGTGGCAACGTCCTTTCACCTCGCTCCTACCAGAGTCCATGGAGAAAACACCTATTGATTTCAGTGGCTGCTGATCTTCGTGCAAAGGTGAAGTGCAGTGACTTTGAAATTATCCTGTCCCCCTTGGGCTGCATTCCTCCTCCCGGGATCATTTTCCGGGAGACGGGACTGACCCTGATCGAGCCTCACTTCAGGCTGGGAGCTAAACTTTCTTAAAGCTTTGATACAAAATCTGCCTTCTTCTTCAAATTCATCCATGTTCCAACAACAACAGATGAAATCAGACAGGAAATTGAGACCTATGTACACACATAGGTACACACTAGTACACAGATACAGTTATGCATATATCTATTTATACCTAACTGCCGTTACTCTTAGTTACACTTTCAGCTCAGTTTCTCTTAGCAGCTTTTTTTTTTTTTTGTCACAGTTTCCTTAGTCACAGTTTTCTTAGTGGATTCTCTCTTTAGAGTATTTTATAAATCATTCAGTATGACATGTCATTAAATTTCAATCAACAGTAAAACCTGTACTGCCATCCTATTAGCAAAGGATCTTCCAGTGGCTAAAACCACATATATTAATAAAAGGCAAGGTTTGAAAAACACATCTAATTTTGGTTATTGAAAGAGCTCAGGGCTGCAAAAATGATCTCTTAAAAAACAATTAGCCAAAACATTTAGCCAAAATATTGCTAGCATCGTGAAGAATATTTTTAGGGTTAGTTTTTCTACTCTGTGGCTGCAACTCTAGTTTTTCACTCAGAAACAGTTATTATTTTCTCAACACAGAGTTTCCACAGAGGAGCTAAGGGGAAAAAGACTGAAAGCATTTGGTATCACATGGCTGTGCTGCCCTTCTCCCCAAGGCTGGCTGCTTTATATCTACAGAAATGAGAGAGCTGCTTCTGCTTCAATCCCCTTCTATGGCTTCCATCCCACTTGACTGAAGAGACTCCCTGGAGGCTGCTAGATCTAGAGCTTATTATTTATTCCAAACCATATTTTCTTTGTACAAATTGAAAAACTGGGGAAAGGAAATCATATTTGGTTATCTCACTGCACAGAGTACATCATGAATCCCATGAGCTACAAAACATCAAGCCTAAAGCACCGGTCCTCGTTCAACTTGGAGAGAACTGCACTTTAACTTCAAGAAGTCGCATTACATAGGATACCTGTATCCTCCAAGCACCCTGAGGCTGCCACAAAATCTGCACGAAGGATGACCTCGGGTCTGGTCACTGAAGACTTCCATTGCAAAAATAAGACAAATACTTTGTTCTTTGGGCTTTACAACAAGATAAAAATAGAATTTTATGTTTTCCTGTGAGATCTGCCCTCGAAATAGTTGGAAAATGCTGTCAGCACTGAAAAATGCTGAGATGTTGGTTATGGTTCTTTATCCTAATGGAGCTTTTGAATGGTCAGCCAGATGATCTCCAAAGGTCCCTGCCAACCTCAAGCATTCTGTGATTCTGTTTTCAAAGTTTCGCTCCTCTAAGATGGAATTGGGCAAAAGTTGGCAATTTTGCTTCCAGAGGTCAAAAAAACTTTGTAAGAGCCTCATTTAGTACCTTCTGCTTCACTGTAAATTTGTGGATTTACTGCACTCTGGAAATGTAAATAAAAAACTCAGTTCAGACTCTTATGCAAGTAAACAGGAGAATTATCCTGGATCTTGGGAGTTACATGAAAGAAAGGAGGATTTTCCTTCATCTTACTCATGTTCACGCAGATCAGGGTGAATGACTTTTACTCCAGGCTGAAAATAACTCAAAAGTTTTACGTGTTAGCTTAAAAGTTAGCAAAGGCAGAGGCTGCTTTTGAAGTTAGGAACAAGCTCTAAAGGGAAGCGTGGGTGGTACAAAGATCTGAGGAGGGACCCATAGGGTGGTGCTGAGGAAGGTCCTTCCTCTCCGCACTGGCAAGATCCCTCCGGGAATGCTGGCTCCATACTGAGCTCCCCAGGAATGAGACATGGAGCTACTGGGCTGAGTGGAGAAAAGGGCCACCACGATTATGAAGGGATATGAACATGTGACAGACGAGGAGAGCGCTGGGGTGTTCGTCCTGGAGAGGGCTCGGGGGCATCTATCAGGGTTTGATACCTGTTGCGAGCAAGCAAAGATGACAGAGACAAATTTTTCTCAGTAGTATCTGGTGACAGGACAAGAGGTAATGGGAACAAACTGAAATACACAGAATTCCACTTAAACATGAGAAAAACACATTTTTGTAGTGCGGGTGATCTGATTCTGGAACTCGTTGTCCAGGCTGGTTGTGGAGTTGCTTCCTTGGACACTGGACAACTTGGACTTGTCCAGCTGGACACTGTCCCCGACAACCTGCAGTAACTGACACTATTTGAGCAGGGAGAGTTGGACCAAATGACCTTCAGAGGCCTCTTCCAACCCCAATCATGTCTGCACCATCTAGAATAACATCTCAATTCTTGCTTTATGACGCTGTTTTCACGATTCAGCAACATAACATAGGCATTCCCAAAATGTTAGATGCTGTCGTCCAAAGTATGTCAGCAGGGCCACGTGTGCTGTAAATTACTCCCAGTTTTGATGCACCAAATCGTGATTAACTGTAGTGATGATCGTTCTCTCCTCTGCAGGCTGAGACACAGCCAGGAGGTCTGTGAGCCCAGAATCTGTTTTCTTCTTTCTTTCACCTCTGTGCCATGGGGAATTTATCTTGCTAAACTAATACTTTAGAAGAGACTGTTAGTATTCTGAGTCCAAAGCAAATAAAAAAACATCTCACTAACTCAGTAGAAATGCTGAGCCCCAGTGGACCTGTTTGTAATCTTATTTACACTGGAGTGGTTCCATTAGCCCCTAGGAAGTTAATCCTCATTTACAGTTACGAAAATCAGATAGGAATCTAGAGTCAAGGTTTTTGTTTGTTTTATTTTTTTTTTTTATACCAACTGTTGCTGTTACAAGAATCAGATTGTCGGCTCCTCCTAAATCAAAGTAAACCGACAGTGCCTTCTACCAGCTCAGTTATATGCAGATGTTATGTCAAGGATGCTTTTGAGCACTGAAATTAGAACAGGAATATAAAACAATATTTCCCCTTGTTAAGCAGGAATTCACAGCATATTTGCATTTTTTATTTTAACATTGGGAAATATGCTAATTCAAAGTGATGATTAAAAAAGTGTCTGGGAATAATTAGTTAGGTCTGAGAAATGCAGCATTTCAAAGGGCTGCTCTTGAACACTCATTCCTATTATACTCAAATAGGGCATTGCCAGCAGGCCAGCATCTGGTTTCTGGCAATAACTATCAATCATTATTAACAGGAAAAAAAAAAAGTATAGATTTTACTATGCATAAAAGTTTTAAAATAACTTTTATGGAGGAGGAACAGGAGAGGACATTATTATGGAAAGTATCATTGTTTTATGCATAACAAAGATTTTTCATAACGCAGACACAAAGTTGGTATTAATAGAATATTCATTTGGAAAGGATCACAATAATTCTAGAGCCACAGTTGCCAAAGATTGGTGATGTTACACAAGTTCTCTCTTAGCATAAGTTACTCGACCACACTTCTTTGACAAAGGCGTGCTAGAAAGCGCGTCCCAAGGAAAGGAACGTTTGGCAGCATGGGAGGCAGGGGCTGTTGAAAGACAGGAAGTCTCTGAGTTGGTCTAAAGGTTTCTCAAAAGAAGTCTGCCTTCGGTGAAAGATTCAATTTTATTTCAAAAGGGCATGATTTGGAAAGGTACTGAATTTCATAAGAGATGCTCTTTTCTCTCTCTCTCTCATCAGAACTCATTTAGAAACTTTTTCAAAAGAAAATTAATTTTCCATTGTTAGGTCATAGAAAAAGATAGGGCACAAAGACAGTCTCTAATTATGAAAGTGAAAGACTGGACCCGACCAGCACAGAAGTGACCGTTCAGTTTGGAAGACCCTCCTGAGAACTGTTAGCATAAATATGTTAATTTGAGAGAATATTGATGCATGTAGCTCAGCTACCCTCACCTGCTGAAATGGGGGAGTTGCTGTCAGCAGGCCAGGACACAGGTGACGTGTTAGAGCATCTCCTATGCGCCCCACATGGCCCATTTTCTGAGTACAGAGTATTTGCTGGAGCGGGTTGTCGTTGCTTAAGACTTCATTGATGTCTATCAGTCCCCAAACAACATCGTTGTACTGCAGGAGTGGGAATGAAGAGAAAAAATTTCTTTAGGAAAAGCCACAGAGGTACAGAGGGAAAATTAATCTTTCACTTGGCGTTTTATAAGGTGGCTTCTATCAGCAAGAATTAATCGCACGTTTTTTACCCTTCTGAGAGGCTTGATCTCTTTTGTCCTGGCATTAACTGATGTGGCCCTGTGGTAATTTAGCTGTCTGGAGAATGTTTTGAACACCGAATAGTGCTTTAGCCCGGTACAGCTACCCCACCCGGAGTTATCCCTTAGGAGAGGCAGGTGTTTCAGCATCATTCTGCACCTCACACCACGCTCACTCTCCAGTACGTTCACGAGCCCCCCAGCACAGACCCCGCTCGACCTAGGGCTGCTCATGACTGCGGTTCACCTTTCCACACCCCCCTCTCCACCTGCCGCAGCTGTGGGTGAGGACGGAAGGCAGCAGAAAGCAGCCAGCGCTCACCCCTCTCGGGCAGAAATCCCAAGGATGTTAAAGTCCACAGTCACATTTCTATATAGATAGTCGTTACCTTTTCCTCTGTCTTTACAGGAGATGCCTCAGCTTCCACATACATGCTAAAGCTCTTAAAAGAGCAGAGATAATAAACAGCTTTTTTTTTTTTTTTCCAGGGAGATCCTAAAATATCCAGTGTAAGAAGATTGATTTCTGATTAGGACCGCTCATGTTGCTACACATAAAGGTACCAACAACTCGGCAGAATCAGGAGCTGCTCCTTCCCTCCCAGCACAGCGCCTTGGCTGTTCTTTCCCCCTTTCTACCAGCATTTTAGCCTTCACTTGTTTTTTTCAGTAAGTTAATTAAGGTATTTTCAACTTAGGCTTGCAACCCTCTTCTCTCCCACAGAGCTTCCACAACCAGAAGGCAAGTTTGGAGGGGCACCTTTTTTTAAGACATTTTCTTATGGACAACAGGCAGAGAAAAAGGAAAGACAATGAAGACAGTACTGAGAATAGATGCATGGCTTCAAGTCCCAGATCTAGGGGGTAGGTTTTCCCTTCCTGCTCCCTTGCTATTATGCACTGCTAACACAAACATTGGATGAAAAAAATCTTGTAGCCTTACGATCACTTTGGCAGAGATTAAAACCTGCCTTCATTACCAAAGAGTGTTAACTTTAAACTTTTGTATGTCTTAATAGTTGAATTTATGTTCATTTGTGTTGTATATCAACTATAATCAATTTATAACGGCAACTAATATATTGACCATAATCTACTACTCTTTATATATAAAAGCCAAAAGTATAAACAAAAAGAACTGAAATCAGCAGTGTCATATACCAGAGGCTGTGCTGTATAGGACCTGCCCAATAAGCTGATAGGAAACTAGGAAAATTTCTGCCAACATATTTATCTGTAGTATATTAATTTTTCTTCTTAAACAAATGGAGCTGCGCAATTTTCCACTGTTTTATACAATCATTGGTTACACTGGTATTTGTCCCTAGTTTAATCTCTGAATTTCCATTTGCTTAAGAACTGCCCATTACTGTGGTTGCAGTTACAAGAACTGACTTGAATGCTACACTCCTAAAACAACCTCCGTTCCAGCTGGTCCTTATTTACCTGAAACATCCTCCTGCGCATCCTGCTACTGCAAAGTAAGTGCTGTCCCACACCAGCCAGAGTCTCCCGTCAACAGCAATTCTACTGCTGCTTTGGCTGCTGCTCCTTCTCAGAGGGTTGTATTGGATCTCTTCAGCTTTAGGTAAAGAAAGAAAATGAGCAAGGCACTCTCAGAGCTATTTAAGTATGCTCATCAGATTCTACAGTGTTGCACAGAGTTCATAAATATGAGTGCGTAACTTTCCATTCCACACTTTAACATGAAAATGCAGTCAATAGTTTCTTTGTGTGTGTGTGTGTGTGTGTGTGTGTGTGTTACTTGAATTCTAGCTAACAAAGCTATTCTAAGGCTTAGAACATTTGGTCTTTGGAGGTAAACTTACAAAGATACAAATATGTTGTTCTCATACAAAAACATCCTTTGCAGACTCAGACTTGCTTCCCAAAATAGTGGCAAACCAAGGTCAAACCACGGAGATGACTAGAGGGCTGCAGCATGTGGCACACAAGGAGATGAGAAGGGAAATGTTCGGTGCTGAGAAGCCAAGGGGCTGAGCAGCGAGGGGATGAGCATGAATCTCACTGCTGTCCTCAACTCTCCAATAAGAGGGTACAAAAAAAAGAGAGCCAGACTCTTCTGGGACATGGCCAGAGAAAGGACAAGAGACAATGGACATGAGAAAATGGACAACAAGCCAACACAGGAAATTCCAATTATATATTAAGAAAAAAAAAAAAAAAAAATCACAATGGTAGTGGCCAAATCCTAGGACAGAGTCCAGACAGGTGATGGATCTCCATCCTTGAATAGAGCCAAGCCACATGATTTGATGGCCCTGCTTTGAACAAGGACCAGGTATCCTCTAGATATGTCTTCCACTTTACTCTGTGATTAAAAAAAAATAATAATAATAAAAAAAAGCAGCTATAAAGACTCCCTGAAGTGAGAGATTTTTAATTTTAAAACCAAAATATATACTAAAACATATATTTACATATTCTAAGCTAAAAAAAAAATCCACAGCCACTGCATTTCAAAATGCACCTACTGCAATAACAGAAGCAAACAGTCAGTATTAAGTCATTAATATTCAGAAAAGTCACAATTTGCATCTAAGATGAAGCCAGAAGAAAGCTACAGAAGCTCAATATTCAGTGAAACATATTAAAAGGATTCCATACCACCCAACTCATCTCTTTTCCAGGAAGTGAAAAGTAAACCTGGATGATGGGTCTGCACCTGCACTGTTACATCTGGCTCCTACAAGCTGCAGGTTCCTCTATTTACATCAAATATACTGAGACACTAAATTGCAAGGTCAGGGTATTTCAGTTCTTACAGCTGCACACTAAATTCACTGACAACCTTAATTACCACGTGTCATTTAAAGTTGTTCTTCATTTTGGGAGACTTAAACACTGAACTAACTGCAACAAACTTCTAACCATTTCAGCAAAGGTTCATTTACACTTCAAACAAACATCCCACCCAAAAAAACTCTTAACAGAGGATTTAAAAGGTCTTTATAAAATCTCCATATGACACTTACAATAGTAAGAAAATTATTCTGGTTGCTAGTTTTTAGTAAAAACAAACAGCTTCATGTAATTTGTATTTACGCTCGTTATAACTACAGTTCACATTTTGGTTTTAAAAGGTGGACCAACAGGTGTTGCAAGGAAAACATTATTGCTGTTTCTCAACAAGTCCCTTTTAATAAAGGACATGCTGCCTTTGTAGGCTACATGTTTGACAACCAGTTAAGACAGGCTAGCTAAAGGAGAGAATAATCATTCGCATGCCAAAAATACTTCTTCAATGATCACTTTATCTTTGGCAACTGTACAATTAAACTGATTGAAGATCAAAATTGTATCATTCTGTTTGTTTCTTGAATGATGGTTTTGATCTTTTCAGAAATTAAATTTGCTTGAAGTGACACAAGGCAGCAGAATCCAGGTGAGTTCTGGACTGGCAGGGAGAAAAAGTCCAACTCTTATCCCATCACCTGTAGCTATGGACATAACTGCGATTCTTCAAATTGTTTCTCCATCAGATTTTTCTCTGCAGAGAGAAAACAGAACATGTACACATGTAAAACCATCAAGTTTTCTATCCTTACAAAAATAAAACATGCCAACATTGTTTCAAAGTGACACAAAAAGATGAAAACAAACAAAAATTGTACAACTTCTAAATCATTTTAAAAAAGAAAAATCTGAATTCTACTTCTTTTGGACACAGAAAGGTGATTGAAGTTCCACATAGTGGAGCTTGCATTTCCTGCTCAGAGAACATCACTCACTTAACATCTTAATTACTGGAGTCCTTAACTCATGGTTCTGGTTATCCTATAGTATTTAAGGGTAGAAATAGAACTGCACTAATTCATGTATCAAAGCTTTAATATGCTGAGAACTCTTTCCCTCTCATCCCCTCAAAAAAAAGTGTGTGTGTGTGTGTGTGTGTGTGTGTGTGTGTGTGTGTGTGTGTGTGTCTGTGTGTGTGCGCGCGCGCACGTGGCGGGGAGGGGGGAATATAAACAGTGTAACAGAAACACAGAATGACTGAGGTTGGATCATGAACCAGTAGAAGAACCTTGTTCTATTGGTTCCGTTTAAATTCTTAACCCACATAAACACGGTAAAATAATGACACACACAAAGGTCTCATGCAGTAGTTTAATCAAGATCAGCTCAAGATTTAATTGCTTCATGGGAGAGGGGCTACTTTTTCTTTCAGGCATATACATGTGCACAACAGTTCAACGAGGACTCAGCCAATACTACTACCTGTATATTACAATGCTGGAGGACTCCTGGTGTTCTTCAGTCTGCACTGTAAATAGGATTTCATCATATCTAATACCACTAGCACTTTTCAGTTGAATTTGATAGAATACATAAGTTACATTAGAACAAACTTACAAATTTATGTATCTATACATCAATGCTGTGGCTGTTCAGGATTGATATTCATAGTCCTGTATATTTCTTTGAGAAACAGCAAGGCAGTGTCTTCAGATTCCCTACAAATAATTTTAAAAAGAAGGGTTATTTTGGTGTTAGGTAGTCCATACTCTAACTCCCGTAAGTCATGCTGCATAGGATCCCAACTCTCTAAACAGCTTATAAGTCTTATCACCTTCGTCCTTATCTTTCAGGTGTTTGACTTTGCTTCTACCAGCTTCCTTCACACCACAATTCTTCATGAATTCTGCTGTCGGCTCTACCCTGTGCTTTACTTTTACTGCCACAATTCTTTCATCTGTTCTTAATGCTCAACATATTGCAACTCAATCCCCTTCTCCATACACTGCCTTGATATCATTTGATTTCAATCTTCCTCTTCCACTTTTTGTCTGCCACGGTCTTCGTGTATCCCTGCCTTCCACCTCCTCCTCAAACCTTTTTTATTTCACTTGCTTCACTATTCCTACTAGCAGTATCAGGTATTTTCCAAAAAAATTAAAAAACCCTCTTACATTTGCATACCCCACTCNTCTCTTACTTCAGAAATGACCAAAAAAAAAAAAAAAGGCAGGTTATAACAGTGCACAGGAAGCAACATTCTGCACAATAAAAGAAGATTCTTTCTGTTCTCAGATCATGTGTTTGTTTTCCTTACTTGAATGACAAGCCAAACTCATCTTCCTCCTCTGGGTAGAGAGCATGAGGAGCAGGCAATGATCGGCTGCCACCTCGTGGAAAAACGCTCCTCTTAGAGGGGAAAATACTGTGGATATTCGCACGGCACCCGCAGAACTGCACTGCCCCACGGGGCCTGGGATGCCTGATCCTTCTGACACCCGAGGGAATTGTTGAGCTTTAACACAGACAGGGATATTAACTTTCAAAAGACCCTTCAGGGGGCGTTTTCAGTATTTTTAGCCTCTGGAAAAATGCATGATTTAGAAATCATGTATATTATTTCTCAAGCATTTCAGTTTTCCATAGTGAAGAGCCCCTTGTCCAGCACCTCTAGCCAGTGTCACAAACCACTCGGGTCTATTTTATTAGAAGAGCAATAAGAAAACTTCAAAGCCAGGGCCAGCCCTAAGCTCATTTATCATTCATTCTGCATAAATTGCATTTGACAGCATGACTTCCTATGTCTTCCACTCTGCCATTCCAAATTCAGTGTATTTTTATGCACGCTTAATTTTATGCCTGCAATAAAATGCACAAAATACAATACAGGAAAAAAAAAAAAAAAAAGCAACTCAGTGCAAAATAGCAAATATAGCAGATCAATAGTTACTGCGCTTCCTATAAATCAAGTTAGATCTTCCTCATTTAAAGCACAGAGCACTTAATTAAGAAAAAGTAAATCCAGATCCTGATGAGGCAATGGTGTGCTGCAGGTCTGAACACGTGACACCAAATCTGCTTCTTCTATATTCTACATAACTGCAACCACTCTGCAGAAATACCAATAATCAATTTTTTAAAGGAAGATCCACTGTAGCCTTTTTTTTTTTTCCCCTCTAAATAACCTTTTTTTTTTTTTTTTTTCCTCCAATATGAAGGGAGAACAAAGTTTTACCACATACTCTAGTCCAATGAAAATTTTAGGATAGATTTTGAGGAAAAAAAAAAGTTTTCAAAACTCTCACAAAATTCTCCTTGTTTTAAAATGATTGTAGCTAAAAGTGTGTGTTTTGAGTGTCAAATTTTAAGGAGCAGTGTGACACCTTGCAGTGTCTTGATTGCAAGACAGGACTGTATCACAATAGTGCCATCTATGTGGGACATCTTGAGAACGACATTTTAGAGCAGCCCCAGAAAAGAGACATATGCAAAATACTTTCGAAAATAACACAAACTTAGCAGAACACAATCAGAATACATTTCCAGCAAAAAATAAACCAAGCCAGAAATGGAACTGTTCAGCCATAAAACAAAAAAAGAGAGATAACCTCAAAAGGAAAAGAATTAATTAAATGAGCAAGTTAAAATTTGTCTTCCAGTTCGGAGTAGGTAAATGATTACGATACAGAAAGCAGGAATTCATTCCATCAGATTTAGGTAGAATAATATATTTTCACAGAAACCACCTAGATGCACTTTTCGACTTCTATTCCATTGACGTATTGACTTATATTCCTAGCATTTCAGGAGTAAACAGAGTTTTAGTGAGGGTTCCTGAGAAGGTTTAAAGAGTTTTCTTTTCCACAGTCCAAAAAGGTTTTGAAGAAATTTGAAGAATTTTTTCTCATGCTAGTGACAGATACATCAGATCGGAGATGCTAGTTGACAGACACGTCATACATGCTTTTATATGTATTTATGTTACATATGCTTTATACATGTTATATAACCTCAGTTATATAGTAACTGGGATCCAGAGTATGATGGATTTATCCTCGAAGCACGCCTGGACAGGAAGGCAATATCCTCTCAAATAAGAGGACGTTTCAGAATCAAGTGACACAGAATCTCACAGGATCTCAGCAATCTCCTTTTCCAAAATGCAGTATTTCAGCACTTCGCAAAGATTTCAAAGACCAAGAAAACTCAGGTGCCCTAAATCAGAGGTTTTTGTTATAAAATGCTCAAGACAGGAGATTAGTTGTTATTATCAGTCACAAACAAACCAGAGTAAAATCGTTGACAGGCACGTCAATTACCTATACTTAAGGATATACAATTACAGGAGAGAAACAAAAGTCACAAATACTTCTCTTACCAGTAGCACAAATGACTCTGCAAAGCAAAGAGGTATTCGTTGAAGCTTTCTATAGGTTTTTCTTGTAGAACATAGTCAATACGACGTCCTCCATTTAGCTTTCCAACCTTCACTAACAAGTCTTCGTCTTTTGGAGGCTCTGGATTTTCAGTGATCTTTTCAGCTAAAAAATAAAAAGTTTAAGATTTAAAATATTTTCAAGTACAGACTGCTTGAGTATTGAGAAATATCACTTATCTTCTACACTATAATTTCCAAGTGACTGCAGTAAGACAGTAATAGCAGTCTCAGCCAAAAAGCACATCACTGCCTGAATCAGAAAGGTTACCGGAACAGCAGGATTGTTTCTGTCAAAACATTTAAACAGTTTGAAGAACAGCTCACAAAGTAGTATCTCAGCAAGTAAAAAAGCAAACTCGTGCCTATACACAAATAGATCCAGTCATTCCACAAGGAGATAACTTGAAGTAATCACTTTTATGCCCCACTTGCATAGAACTCATCACAAGTCTTAGTTTAAACTAGAAAGCTTCTTTTTTTTTTTTCCCCTCCCCCTCTCTCCTTTATAAGCGCAGCTTGCATTACTAAGCACTGATTTACTTCCATAAAAAGACACGGAGATGCTACCACAGATCTTATATTTAACATTAATATTCCGAAAACACACAGGCTTAACAGGGTCACGATCACCAATACTGGACAACCCCTAGGAGGCTCAGGATTCCTCTAATCTGAGGCCAATAAATTAGAAAGCCACCAATGTGCCTACATACCTTCCACTACTTGCTTTTCTTCCTCCTCTTTTATTTGGTTAGCTACTTTCTCCAGTTCTGCTTGCAGCTGAGTTGAAGAAGTATGAGCACGTGCGAATTCATTAAGGGTCTGCCATGCACTCTTCAAAGAGCTGATAAAACCCTGCTTCAGATCAGATCCCATACGAGAGAGAGAGTCTTTCAACTCTAAAAAGATAACCATTGTAGAAAGTTTTAAAATATTAAACTACTAATAATTAAACACTCTTCTACAAGCATCTCAGTTATAAGAAACAGACCTGCTATATCATGGACATGCATTTCTTGCATCTCTACGTCATTTAAAAGATTAGCTGGAATGCAGTGAACGTGGAACAATTTTGCACTGGATGGGTCAATGACGGGTTAATACCTACAGACACACAGAACAGGGCGACAGCAGCCAAGTCCAGAAGGGTCCACCCAAAAGGTGCCTAGGCCAGCAAGTGCCTCACCCCACCACCCAGTCACACCCAACAACTTACAATGGACAGCGAGACCATCTCAAACTGCAGCACAGGAGAAGACACTGAACTGCTGCCCACGACTCCTGCAGCAGCAGTTAATTTCTGAGAGGCATTCCCTGCAGCTAGGGACAGTTTTCCCAGACAACTCTATCCTGCAGGCCTGCTGCATTTCAATAACTGCTTTCCAGGTAACAGAGCTGCCATTCAACAGAGGTGGGAACCTCCGAGTGAGGGAGAGCTCTTCACAAGAACCTTGGGAAGCAGCTTAAAACCATGTGGCTCTAAAAATCAGAGCTCAGATCTTTGCAGTGACTAAATGCAGGAACATCCACTCACATCACAGAAAAGTCAGTTTTTCTCCAAGAGCAAGAGATCACAATTTTTGGTATACCAAGCACACTTAGGGTGCGAGTTCTAAGGAAAAACCTTCTTTAGCAAGTACCTTGTCTTACCTAGAAAAATAGGTCCTTTCTAACCCTTCTAAAGCACAGGTAGCAGAATTTCAGTCCAAGTGCCTGAAGACAGAGTTTCAGAGGGCTATGAACTATAGCAGTTAGTGTCAACTGAATAGCAAAACTGATGCTCCTTAAGAACGTGACATTTCAGAATCTGCCACCTTGCCACTATGTGTGAATGCATACAATGGAAGCCCATCCTTGCCCACCCGTGGCCATGAAACTCTTCTCTTCTCAGCCCGTCTAACAACCCAGGGCAGACACTGGCTAAACTCATCCTAGGGGTGATTAGACACAAGGTCAAAGAATCCAGTAAGTTTGGTTTGTCTTTTAAGATGAACAGGACGAGTGATTTACAGGAATTTCCACAAAGGACTACTAAAACCTGGAAACCTTAGATCTCTGATTATTATTTCTGAATGCAATTACCAATGAGCTTAAGGTGCTGGGACAAACCCCCTCTTAAATTTAGCCTGAGAACATATCCAACTAGACATCCAAAAACTTAAGCGTGCTTTAGTCTCTTGATGCATTTGAGTATTACAGAATTTCAAGTGAACAATTAGGAATGAAATACACATATGAATCTTTTTACCCAGATGAAGTCTTTTCCTGCCTTTATGGTGTGGAATAAGAACTGGTTTTAAATCCAAGTCTTCAATGATCATCGGTTCTAACCTGTAAGCTACTGGATCAAGCTGTTAAGAAACAACAAAATAGAGTATTTTTTAAGATAACAATGTCAATCACTACTTCTTAGCAAAAAATCCCCATTTACGACTACTAATGAAGATCAGCCACCCTCCTCTAGTTCAGTTCACAGAAACTCAATTCACTACCATTTAGTTTAGCTGTAAGATTATGTAGGTTCACTAATTCTAAGACATGAAGGAAAAAATGAGAAAGCTATAAAATCTTCTCAGATTCTGATGGTTTCTCCCAACACATCACTGTAAATAGCAAGCAAGACAAGGCAGAAGAAAAATGTATTTACAAAATCTATAAGGATCTCTAAACTTCCCAGTCTACCAGGAACCCCAGAATAGCCTTGTTCATCGCTCAAATAAAATTACCTTACAAAAGACTACAAAAATGACCTGAAATTCATGAAAATATCATTTAAGCTCTGGAAATGAACAGGGTAAATATCAGCAAGCCAGCCTGTCATTCTGGGCAAGGAATCTATAGCCAGACATACTTCCGTTGCAGTAAGATTCAACAGTACCCAGAATAATCATACACTTCAGTATCTTTTTTAAGGGAAGTTAGACGTAAGTGTTAGTATTTTGGAAAACTATGGACAGGAAAAGAAGGTTGAACGCTCCAAGGTTAAGATTCAATATTCTGAATTTCTGTCATCTATACTAGCTAAAAAACAAATCTGAAAAGTCTCTCTCACTCACTGGATGATAGATATTGAAGAATCCCTTGCATGTCGGAAGCCTGTAGTTTTCATCAATCTTCTCTATTCCTCGCACTGTGAGGAATACACCAATAGGAGAACCCAGAGCAAAGAAAATATCTGGTTCAAAGTCTAATGCGCTGTAAACCACAGAAACCTGCCAGACACAGACAGATCAGATAAATCAGCCCTTAGAACTGTCAGGTAGTTAACAGAATGATTAGCTAGGAAAGAAAATGTACATATGTGTGTTATCAAGCACAAGTTTACAGATGCCTACGCATGTTGCTGCAGATTCTAGTTGCTCTGCACTCCCTCTATAAATAAGGAATTAATGTGGTTTTCTTGAAGTTTTCTCAAATTACAGGATAATGTAAGTAAAAAATAAATGTGCTTAATAATTTTCCTTAAAAGTTTAATTTTTGAGTTGTTTGAGGCAAAATTTAAACATAACAGCATAAATGGGTCAACTGAGGCCACCATGTTAAATGCCAAAAAAGCATTCAGTAGCACTCACACAGTTGGGATTTCAGAACACAGCCTGTTTACAGCTCGCTCACTGTTGAGAAAGACTTGCTGCGACATCCTTGTTGCATTGAGTTTTGCTTTTCAGTAATTTAACCCACTTTCCCAGCCCTCCCTGCTGTCAAAGGGCAAAGTTCCACACACACATAATCTTGGCGCAACAATAGAGAGAAGAAGAGTCATGCACAGTAAAAATCGAAAAAATTAAACAAATAAAATCCCAAATGAACCATTTAAGTTTATGCAGTCTTACCTGGCCAGTCCCAACTTCAAAATACTCATAGTCAACGTTCACAGAAGAAACAGAGGCGCCAACTGGAAGCTTCCTCTTTGAGTGCAGCTGACCAGACTCCGAAGGGGAGACAGGAGTAATGGCCTCTTTTGCTTTCTGGGCAGCCTCCTGAGTCTGGAGCATAGCAATCTGCACTGCTTTCTTCTCTGCTGCTGCTTTCTTTTGTTCCTATCAAGACAAGTTTTCAAACCAAGAAAAAAATTATTAAAGAGAGGTTACTTCACAGAAGACAGTAGATCATATTTATTTAATAAATTCTTAATTCATTCCCCAAAAATATATTTACCTGCTTGGCTGCTCTGTCTTTTACAAAATTAGCTATTTTCTTTCTTGGTCCAAGAGGTATCCCCATTTCCTTCAGGTCATCAACTGTACACATCAGCTTAAAATAATAAGTTAATAAAATATGCTTCATAACTTGTCTAATAACATATCATCACTGCCTATTAACAACGGGCTACAATTTAGAAAAATATTTTATAATCCAACAGAAATTACAAAAAAATACATTATATGCAAGAATAATATAGTTCAGAAAATAAAGTCACATAGCATTTAGTCATTGATATCAGACACTGTTTAGCCTTTGCAACTGTTTTCATGACACACTAAACTCTAAAGCAAAAAAAACCCGCAAACCTCCTCATGTGAGCTACCCCCAAAAGGCAATTAAAAGTTAATATACCAGACATTCCATATCAATTCGCTCCTTTTCAAATGTGCTGATATACTCCGACAAACTAAGCATTTCCAGAGTCTTCTGCAATGTAGGAATATCATCATCTACTTCAGGTTCACAGAGGTCATCACCAGAAGTTGCAATTGAGGAGCCCAAGGAACTGGTATCTTCTGTCACCTTAACAAGGCAGCACAGCAACAGAATCACATTGTTGGGCAGTAAAAAGGCCCGTAAGCAACAGGTAAACTATTTTCTCTCAGAAACATCGTTAGTATTTAAGTTGAATTTATACACATTTTAATGATGCAGGATACCAGGTTATGCTAATAACAGACCTGCAAAAAGTACTTTTAATTAAGAGAGACAATACAGTCCTTGAGCTTTTTAACATCATTCAAAAATATTTTCTTTTAATCAAAGTACTGATGTCACTTTCTGGCCTGAACAAAGATTATTTCCTTCTTATGCCTCCTCTCTTCTGTTCAGACACTGTTAAGGTCAAGTTACTTGTTCGCACTGCAGCACGTCAAAGCCACAGTCCATGATCAAATTCCATGACTGGTTTATTTTGGACTATAGAGGTAAACACTGCCAATCCCCAGGATACACTATTTACAAAACTGCACTTTTCCATTAATATTTTAAATGGACTATCAGATACACAACAGTATTTCCCCTAATAAGTTCTGACAAATTGCTGAAAAATACGTCAATTTGCTTGTAGATACCTGTTTATCAGGAATAGCTACATCCTTTACAGCTCCATTGACACCGGAGAAAGGTCCAGTGTTTACTGAGGATGCCAAATCCTTCTGGTTAGACAGGATGTCAAACAGAATCAAGGAACCTGTAAAAATAAATTAAAATTGTTTTGGGAAGTATTTCAAATTTTCCTGTCCCTAAATCCTAATGCCGTTATAATACTTAAAATATGTTCCACATGTTCCAAAAATTATTTTCCTAAGGGGATTTCTTAGACATGCTAGACAATATCCACTTAAGAAGATGACATTTACCATGCCAATTTTTAACACAAATTGGATGTTAAGTCTTCATGAAGGAACTGGGGAAGAGAGAAATACACACACCTGAGAAGCTTTAACACCTTTCCTAAGCTTTATAAACTTATCTACTGAGAACTTTTTGATTTTTAGTCATTAATACTCTGCAAGACAGCCGTGGCCTATATGCTAACTTTAGCTCTACACTAAAGGAAATTTTCTTTAACACAGGAATGCTGTTCTGTTTTAAGTGATGCCTATTTCTTAGTGAATTACCTAAGCTGTGCCCAGCCACAGAGACTCCCCCCTTGAAGTCGGGGTTGCGGCTCAGGAAAAGCGCGTGCAGGCGGTTCATCTCCAGCCCCACTTTGTCCACAATGGTCTGGCAGTAGGTGGGGCTGTTGTAAAAGAGGATGTCGAGGAGCGTCTCGTTGGTGAAGTGGCGCAGGCGGCCGATGCTCGGCAAAGTGATTTTCTTAATGTTCCTAGAAATACAGAATCATTAGAACCAGGAATGACTTTAAAGAAATGCACGTCAAGTACTTTGCCGTCCGGATAACACAGGTGTCAAGTGAGAATAAAAATCTGAAAGACTCTAGAAAAGCAGGATGGTCTAACTGAGCTAGAATGGCCTGGAAGGTCTCAGACGTCAGAGCATAAAACAGCCTCAGACACGAGCAGTGCATGTTGCCACCTTACCACTAGTACTTGCCCATCTCTGAGAAAGGGGAAAACAAGCAGAAAAATTAGTATCCGGAAAATGTCTGTGTTCACATGAGTGTTTGTATGTGTGCTTGCATATAAATCTATACATATTCTGCTACTCCATGCCATGAAAATAAACTAAAGAAATCATACCACATGACTTTCTAGCTTTCTCCATGCTCCACAACTTCAAGACATGCACAAAAAAATTAGTGATTCTTTTTTGCAATCCAATCATACATTTATCTAGCATTTATTTCTCTAGCTAATAAGATGCAGCTTCTACTCACCTGTCCACACCCGTGGCATCACCGTGTAAAGAACTATGCCAGTGAACGGGCAGGAATTCTACCCTGCTCACTTTTTGATCCTCTAAAGATTTCTTGAAGTGAGTCTGCAGCAACTTCAGAGAAACAGTCCTGAAGTCATCAACTGTTTAAAAAAAAAAAAAAAAAAAAAAAAAAAAAAAAAAAAAAAAAAGCAGAGCAATGAAAATCTGACCAAAATAGTATTCAAATAAGATGCTCAATTACAAATATTCATTCAAATTACAAATGGAAGAGAATTCAAAGTAGAAAACCTTAGTACGCATTACTCAATTATAAGGAAATGAATGGGGGCGGGGGGAAGTAAAATTCTGTTCATCTCAAAACAAAAGCAATTTTATCCCATGAATAAGCATGGTCTTCTATGGTCTACAGTCTAAGGTCTTCAGTTAGAAACCTATTTAATGTTTAATTCACTCAATTGTACTGGAGTGTATTACCAAAAAATAAAATCTCTCTGCAAAACTAAAGAATGAATAATAACAGATAAAGCTATGAATCTGACAAAACAGATTCAGTTTTTGAAAAAAAAAAAAAAATGGGGGGGAGGAGAATTTCCTACCAGAAACTGAATTGCTTAATACAAAAGAGTTCATATTATTTACAAAAAGCTTCCCTGAATACCAAGAAACCCACTATTAAACAGGTAAGAATAAAGCTACCCATTAAGCCAGCAAAAACTTACCACATTCAACAATGCTTCTAAATCTCAAGTCACACACCGGACCTATGCCATGAACCATAAATACTAAATGGTCAATTTGGGACATTTCTCCTATTAAAAGAGAAAAGAAAAAAAATCTGAGTACTAATAGATATTTCAGTGCTGCAGTTTAGTGCCAGGCACTAAAGTGAGTAATGATGATATAGTAATACATACTGCTTCAAAAAGTCTTTTACATAGCACAGTTCAGGATACAACTTAGCCCAAAAGATTTCTTTGAATTAACCAATCAGAACAGAAACAAGAACAGTGGCCCCAGCCACTGCTGCCCAATTTTTGTATAGGATTGTACTGGATGTTCAGACTGCAATCTTGCAGGCACTCCCCACATACCATCAGGAATTTCATCGTGGTCATCAATTCCACGTTTTACCACCCTGGGTCTTGCCTGACCATCTTGACTGGTGCCCCACTCATCTGGGGAGGCAGAGGGCTGGAATTGAACGATGACCTGAAGAAAAAGACATTGTCAAACTGTAAATACAGCAGAAATACATGAACTTTACAGCTAGTATAAAAACATTGCATGGTTCAACACATCTTTTGCTTCATTGCTTTACCTTGCGTCTGAGCGCAAATGTTTTCTTCAGTTAGTACATATGCAATAAATAAAGTCTTAGAAAACCATAGATCTATCTCCTGTGGCAGTGACAGCTTCACTAAAAACAGACTCAGAAATAACACAGATAATTCTCACTAGTACAACATAAAAAAACACTAGCTGCAGAATTTAGTCTGTGCTGTGCAATTCTGATTAACAATTTTGACTCTTTGGATGAGCATTATTTAAACTCCTCTTTTTTTGGACCTCCAATCCCACTCTTGCCTAGCAGGCTGCAATTTTGTGAAAAACATTTGAAGTAGCCCTCAAAGTCCAGAAAGTGAGGAACAGAGTATGGCTGCTTAATGAGATTTATGCCTACTGACTCATTATAGTCTGAAGTCATGTTTATACCAGTTTAGGTGGCCTGTTTTCTCTACAAGTTTTTACTGGATGAAACTTCTTAACCCATGACTGGTTAAAGTATGAGAGAGAGTGGCACTTCAGAGGGAACAGGAAGGTTGTTCTTTTGGTTTTGTTTTTTAATTACTGCATCTCATAAAGCAACAGTTAACGGCATTAGTCAGTAAGGCTGAAGTCCATCTTCTAAAAACAAGGGGCTGTCAAGACAGCATTCAAAGTAAAGAAAAACTTCAAAGGTTATTCCACTTTCTCAAGTCCTAAAAATGGTTACAGTGAAAGACTTCTCGTGGCTCAGAAATACAACCAAATTACCTCGCAGTTAAGATTAAGGCTCTTCTCCACATGAAAGCTCTTAGTCTAAATTACCTTCCATTTGGGTGCAGACCACCTAAGGTTAAACTAATTCAAATTGCCTCCCATTTGCTGCCAGTGATGCTTAGTAAACGTTTTGACTGTCTTCTTAGGTGCTAGAAAGTATGGGTTTTAAATCACATTATAGCACATTGAAGCAAACAGGAGCTCTATGTATAAGCTTTATCATCTCTTCAAATTTTTCCCCTCCATCATTCTTAAGAGCTTTATCATCTCTTCTAAAGCAGGCATATCCAAAACAATCAATAAGTAAATTCCAAGCAAGGCTAGCTCTTCATTTAACTTTTGCTTCCATCCATCTGATCATTAATTTCTACTCCATTCTGTGCAAACCAACCACCAAGAATTATTACCTTGGGATTATGCATAACAAACATCTCCCCATTTGGGAATTCAAGTCGTCGATGCCATTGATTTGTAGTTACAGCCCTTTTATATTCTGCCTGAAACAGTGAACAGTACAAAATCAGTACGGCTTCACACACAACTACAGGCAATGCACGAGGCCAAAAAAAGAAAAGCAAAGGTTATAAATGACATGATTTTATTTAAATAAAAGTGTCATGAGTGACCTAAAAATCTACATAGGTCCAGCTACAAAGGACCTATGTGCAAGTCATGCGGCCTCTAGCCACTCCACTTTCCAGCATTGCTTCCTTATGTTCCAGAAGGCACATTCTGAAAAGGACCTCATGAAACAAAAGAAAGCATTTTAGGACAGAAATATTAGGAACTATCAAGTTCTTCATGAAGCTTATGTAAAAGTAACACTAACCTCTAGCTTATCACTAAAATCCTCAGTGTAAGGAACAAACCGGCTGTCCTTGTCTCCCTTATAGAACCACATGCATCGTCTCACTTCAGAGGGCTCTTCCTCCCAGTAAACAGCTTTCCTCGTCCTGTCGTACAGGAACACGTCGTAGCGGCCCCCGTCGGTGCTCAGAACGACGCTCTCGGGATCAGGCTGGACTACGACACAAAAGGCACACTCAGTTACAACACTAACATATGACTTTTTTCCCTCGTCACCTCTCAAACCCTCCCCGGTCTCTTCTGTGATCAACATTTAACCATTAAGACAGAGATTTATACTATGCAATAAAATGTAAAATTCTGCTTAAAACCTGGTTCTTATTTCTCCTTGTAGAATTAGCATTTTGATATGAGAGATGGTGTACATTTTCAAAGCGAGTGCTGGAAATAAACTTCAACAGTGAAGTTAAATAATGTGAAAATTACTCAAAGTCACTACTTCCAAACATTTTCTTTAGATGTAGTTACTAATGTCATCACCTGCGAGTGATGTATATCTAAACAGTGAGAGCATCAAGCCACAAACACTAAATGAAGAAGTGGCAAAAACACATTTTCATGATACATATTAACACGTTACTCCTATGAACCTAAGTGACAAAATTCTATGTTATTTTTCATTTATTCTGTTTACCTCTGAATAAGGAACGGTTACGATTTCCGTAACTTACCAGAGTTATAGACTTCTTCTAGCTTTGCAGAATCCAAAAGGCTGAATGGGAGCCAGATCTGCTTGTCTTCTACTTCCTTACAGTAGAACCAGTGAGGCTGAACAGGCTCGTATTGGTTCTGCAGCAAAACAGGAGGCACCTGGACCACTGGACCTGCGGGCCTGGGAACTTGAGATGGTGGAAACTGAAAATAGAGATGATCACAGCATCTCAGTCTCTTTATAGAACTGATTTACTCTTTTACTCTTTGTTACAGAGAATACTCCCTTTTTTTTTTTTTTTTTTTTTTTTTGAGAACATTAGTTTTTTAGTCTGAAAATATTATAGACAACTTGATCACTTTGTTATGTTGCTAGACATTCACACCTTTTCAAATTAAAAAAGGGATCTGAATTTCATTACCACGTAAACTGCTACAGTCTCTCATTGTCCAGTAGCTTCCTTACTTAATAGGAAAACTACTGGTTTTAGACAGCCAATCTAAAGGTCAGTCTGAGCACATTTCTTACAGCTGACAAAATTAACAAAAACATATTCCTCTATTTATTCAGTGATACATAATTCTATTTTGCATAAAGATAGCTAATTTTAACAACACTCCCCTCAGTAAAAGCTACCTTTCTGGAACAGCCCAGTACAAGCAGTCTTCAAGCTCTACTTAAGCCCCAGCAATTCAAGCAAATTAATTAATTTTGATAGGAATCATATTCTACATAGAGCTGACCATGCCAACAATCTCTCAGGAACTAAATTGCAAGTGATAGAGGAACTAAACTGTAAGTGATATCCACAATAAAAACGTCTTTATTTGTTTCATTTAAAACACTAGTATATTGCACTAAACAAAATCAAACATTCATTAACAACAGGAGGAATTTTAGGCAAAACAAAAGGGGGTTTTGTGCTGTTTATTAGGATAAGTCAACCTGTTATTAACTTATCTGTACAACCCACTTATTATAAGATTTTTATAAGGCTATTGTGAAGGTAAGAAAACATTTACAGCATATATTCGTATCATACGAAATTCTCAATTTGTGTGTTTCAAATAGTTTGCTGGTAATTTAGGTGACCCGGACCATAATTTTACCGAGTGCTGGCTTCAACAGCAAAGCCAGTTTGAAAATAAATTTTCACCCTACATCATGAGTGATTTGATTTATAACAGAGACATACACAAGGTAGAGGCACAGCTGAGAAAGCAGTAAACTGTGGTACACGGGCAGAAAAGAGCTACACAGCTTCTCAATCTGACTTTGCCACTGAAGTGGGTGGGTCGTTGGCCTTAGGATACGTTCACTTCAAAAATCAGGATGTTTTGCTACAGCAATAGTTCCAGGCTATTTCCAGCAAAAAGCTTTAGCCATCTGAAATGGATTGAGATTTTTGTTTTGAAAAAGATAAAATATGGGAAAGCAACTAGAAAAACAAACACAGGAAACACAGAAACATATATATACATAAGATGTAATTCAACGAGGAAAACATCCGAATTCGTTTTATTCTGGTAGCAACAAGCCGGGCGAGGTTCGCATACCTGCGTCAGGGGCCCTGGAGGTGCCTGACAGGCCTGGAGGGGCGGCAGGGCCGGCGGCGGGTGGGCAGGCGGGGGGCTCTGTTGCAGCTGCGGGGGCGTCAGGTAGGGCTTGGCCCTGCTGCTCAGGCTCGTGTGGCGATAGGGGTTGTAGCCCTGCGGAGTCGTCCCGTGCGGCGGCGCAGGAGCATCTGCGGGAGGGGGGCAGCTCTGCTGGGCAGCGTGCTGAGCGGCGGCGCCCGCGAGCGAGGCAGGGGCGGCTCCGTAGGGCGGCTGTGCCCGGGGGGCGGTGGCAGCAAAGGCGTTTTGCCCATCTTGCGGCCCAGACGCAAGAGGCAGCGAGGGTGGAGGCTTCGAGAAGGCCGGCGCTCCCACGGGCGCTGCGGACGCTGACAAGGGAGGCTGCCCAATGCTTCCAAAGGGGTCCCCGCTGCTGGGCGCTTGCGAGAAATAGCTGAAGGTCTGGAGCGGGTTGGGGCCGGCAGAGGTCTGGCCCAAGAAGCTGTCCTCTTCACCGACCTCTGCAGAGTCATCTGCGGGGAAGAGGGGGAGGTCACCAGAGAAGCCCCGGGAGGTCTGAAGCATTCAGTCAAAGAGGTTCTGTGACATTATGAACTATTTTCGAAGCTGTCAGTCCAAAGTATTAAAGCTTACAAATTACTTACAAAGCTTACAAATCACATCCTTAAAAATTAAACGTGTCAAAGTACAACAAAAGATACCAAGTCTTTAAAAACTTTTAAACCATGAAACTCAGCACGCACAGACAAGGTGACAAAAGCTGAGAACTGGAAATAAGAGGTGTTTCACTGCAAGGCGAAAAACACAAGCCTATCATACCACCCACTGCCTACATTTGAATTCCTTTTCTATACATTTGCTCCCTTATCAAACTGCGAGAATTAACAACATATCCAAAGGAAAAAAGCAATCAAGTCCTGTCTGCACCATGAGTGGAAGGTCATCTTGGAGGAGGTTCTGCAAATTGACAATATTTTGTGCTAAAAAATGGATTCTGCTCTTCCCTTCCTCCCAGTGCTTAGCCAGAATCCCACTCCTTTCCTTGAATCAGTTCCGATCCTCTCCGAGGGACAGGCTTCTGGAATTATTTGTGGGAGCACAGTACAGCGGGGATCACTAAAACACCATTGTTGAGAGCTAAACCTCCAAATAAAACCGGATTTTAGCTCAGTGGCCTCATTTCACAGCGCAGCGTCGCAAACAGCTGCCTCAGCACAACCAAGGGCTCAGCGATACATGGCTTAGGTGGGACCTTCCCATGCCAGCTTGGCAGAGCACCCGGCTTCCAGGTACCAAGAAGCCCTTTCAGCTCCCTCTTAGGACTACCAGATGCAAAAAGATCCATAGCTTAACAGTGAAAGGTCTTTTCACTATTAAAACAACCTCTAAGCATTTCATGTCTCCTAAATTTTAGGTTTCCAAGACCCTAAGAGTTTAAGAAGATCCCTAAATAGGCCACATCTACTGGTTAGGCAGCCCATTCTCACCCCCCCATTCACAAGGGGCCTCTCAGGATTTCCCCCTTGACTTTCAAGGTGGCAAAAACTCAATCGATACCACTCCAAGAGCACAGTTTATTTCAGTTCCATCTAAATGTTTTATTCTAGACTGGCACTCAAGCACCTGCACCTCTCTGGTGCCGAGCAAAACACATAATTCCAATAATCCCAAGAGAGAGCTCAGAAAGTGCCTGTCCTTTTGCATCAAAAGGGGAACTACATAATAACAGAGCCTGGTAAAGCAGTTTTCTGCTTTGCAATGATCTAGTAACAAGTGAAAACCAAGGGGTTTAACATTACCATAGGTCTCACAGTAAACTTAATTGAGCCTAGGATGATCTGAGCATCTAGTCAGTCACCACCCAGAGAGACATCACAGAGTTTGCAGCTACAAGCAGTCAACAGCAAATGCCTCTATCTGCAGCCAAAACTGCTGTAAGGGGGAATATCGAGGCAGCATAAGGAGAATCCACAGAGAACTCGATCTAGGAAGCTTCTGTTGAATTCACTAAATGGAAAACAAACAGCTGATATCACTAAGATGGACTATTAACCCATCTGCTTTTATTTAATAACCTTTTGAGACAGTCCCAACTGGCAAATGCAGATAATGCTTGGTGTGTTTAATACCATTTTGAGCAATGAAAAAAAAAGAAAAAAAAAAAAAAAAAAGAAAACAACTATGCAGGCAAACAATCTCATGGAGAACACAAAATTGCAAATGTAAGTAATGACTATTACGAAGTCAGGCCCATGAATTAACTTTCCAACAGAGAAAGAATAGCTATTTATACTAAAGTCTTTCCTTTTAAAATATACTAAAATAAATAAATAAGTCTTTGCACAAAACACTCTTCAGTTTTGACTAGTCTTGAGGAGGTTGAGCCTAACTGTATGTTCTCTTGAAAAAACAAGGTGACTAGAGTTCTCCCAAAATAAACCCGTCTATTTAGAGAGAGAACAAGTGTGCTTTCTAACAAAACACATAGCTTTCTGTGGAATCTAACTTTGCAAGACACACAGAAACATTAGCACAGACTGGTCAAAAAGCAAATATTTCAATACAAATGAAAAAAAAAAAATCCTGCAATTGTAGCACTGAGATACAACAGCAGCTTTCTTCTCATATATGAAAAAGTCTTGTTTTTTCAGGAGTGACTGTTTAACAATGCGCTGTATCCCTCACAGACACCACCTTCTCACTCACAGGTCACCCTCTGACAACCACAAGGGACATATTTCAACCTTTGGCTTTAACTGATTCCCATGGAAAAAACTATTAAACTTCATACGACCAGTTTAAGTGAGATGGAGAATACTTATTCACTCATAAATTTTTCTTACTGAAATCTCGTGGGCAGGTCTTCAAAGGCACAGCATCACTACATCATGAAAGCCCTCCCTGCAGAACAGCTCAATGACTGCTTTATTTAGTGAAAAACATTGTACAGCTGCAACAAGAACTATAAGGATTGCCCGAATGGAAGAGGTGCACCTACTAGCTGCCTACACACCTTATATTTAGGAGTAATACTCTAATAGTTTATACCCCATCCTGAAAAAAAAGAATACAGTGCAGTAAATATCCTTTTAAGCAGTGAAAACAAAGTGTTTCTAAGCCACACTTAACAAATATATTTTTAAAACTACAGGTATACCCTTCATTTATTCTACAGTACATTAATATTTACCCCAAGTAAAAATCCATACTGCTGAAATGAAGATTTGAAATTTGAACTCAATGTGTGCTATTCCTGTACCATTTAAAAAATATCTGAATTCCAGATATATTTTTACTGCTTAGGATTTCTAATCTCAGATTGAAGACATTTCCAAAACACGTGATCCTGCATCAGAGGTTATTTGAGTACAAAATTTTAACAGGCACATACATGTGTCTGATATATCCTGAAGCTACGTAAGGAAACAACACTAATTACCAAACCAAGGTTAATGAAGAAATTAGAGAGAGTTGCGCGTTTTCAGACAGGGGATAAAAAAAGATATCAGAGAGAGAAAACCCCCGCACTAGGGATGGGCCGAAGGGAGATGTGGCACCTGCAGAAAGCACTGGGGCAAAAGAGCCAAAAGAATAATATATATATAAAGAATTAGTAATTAAAAATAAAAGGCAAATAAACGCGCAGAAGGCGGAACTGCGCCTCTCC
>VZSV01000145.1:1068449-1129124 GCA_013398735.1 Nothocercus julius
AATTTTTCTACAGCTTGCTACAGTTTTCCTCACTTTATAGATGAACTTATGTTTACCTTTCCATGACCTGGCAACAAGTCATCCCCCTCCAGTTATCTTCAGGTACTTAGTGTAAACTCAAGAGCTGAATCCATTGACTCATCTTCCTTAAGTCTTTAATGGTGCTGTCTGTAAGCTTAAAATTATGTGCTACCGTTATGCTTGGGTATCTAAGTGAGATGCAATTTGCTAGGTCCTACTCAAGACACAGGGAAAATACAGCCTTTTTTTTCCCCAGCATCACAGCCCTCATCCAAAAGGACCAGTTGCTCCATTTCTCAGCCCTAGAGCCTTCAGTGGAATAAAACTAGACTGGCTAAAGTTAAAGAATCACACAAATACCCATTTGACTCCCAGCAGTACACATTTATAAGGCATGTCTGGGATGTCTGTCAGTCTAATTCATGTCACTGATTTCACAAGACCATGAACATCCTGGCCTCCTTCCCAGAGAATATTCTCCTTTACAATACTAAACTCACTAGGATGATCCAGAGGCCAATGGAATCCTTTGGAAGCTCAGAGAACAGATACTGAGTTCACAGCAGCACTCAGTTCCCCGGTGAGCTCAGACACACTACAGAACTGTGCAGGATCAAGTGTCCAAGTTTTCCCCACACTTATTTATTATCAGTCTTAATGCAGAAGGAACCTCAGCACAAGTTAACCTCAGATAGAGTATTTTTAAGACACCACTAAGCAGCTTTTCCTCAGAAGGGGAACCCAGCTCTCCCTTTGCAACCCAGAAAAAAAGCTGCAATGAGACAAACAGGTACTTGATTAAATACTGAAACTCAAGAACCTCTGAATTTACAAGAGATAGAGAGCCAGAGCTCCACACAGTTCGGATTACAGCAGGAGTTAAATGGAGTCAAGTCACTACCATTATTCTTAGCTCTCAGAATCAGTGAAAAACTATGAGTAAAGAAACACTACAGATTCCCCATTCCTAAAAGGACTCTCATCTTGATACATTCCATTCAAAAATACCTACTCTTGTCCAGTCGGGGCCGTGGGTTATATCTATACCCAACTTGGCTCCAGAAGACAGGCACAGAGCCTCGTGTTTGAATAAATGAGAGTGTGTGATTGTGCACGTGGATCAGCTGCTCCGTCTCCACATAGTTCGCTACATTTCCGTTCTTATCAACACCTCTTCGCTTATACCGCATTCCTAGGAGAAATGAGAATAACAATCAACTCGGATCAAAGTATAAATCTTAAATGCAGATAATTTTGTTAGTGTTTTTAGTAACAGTGTCAAGAATATTGCTCCACTCCCATATCAAACTGTAAAAGTAACTTCTGCCAGTCCCCATAACTAACATTTACCACGTTAAGGCCCAGGGAAAGACAAAGCAAGTTTCCAGGATAATGCAGTTTATTGGCACTGCGTAAGTAGCCTATAAACCCCAAAACAACTGGTCCACTCTAAGAATACACATACCTCCAGTTCTGTCAAATGTAGCAAGTTGGACTTCAGTGCTCAGCATTTTCCTTGAATCTAAAAGTCACTTTTTACTGATAGATCCTTGTCTTCTCTCATTAAGATCTCATGCGCAGTCCAAAGACTTGCGTATCTTACAGCACAGCAAGAGAAAGCTTTTTTTTGTTTAACATACATCTAAATCTGCACATGAAGAGCACATACTGCTCCTGGGACTATATGCACTGTTTTTCACCTAGCTTCCTCTGATCTGGTCATTAAACATAAAAGGTAAGTGTTTGCATATGGAAGTAAGGTAAAGGAGAAGCTATAATATCTCTCTAAATGGGGGACAGAAGAAGTTGTTTTTTTTTTAAAAAAAGTCTACAGTCTTTGAGTCTAAAGTTTAAAGAATCCAGAAATTCAGTTCTGCAGAATCAGAACAACTTCATTTTGAGTGCTGAGGTAATACTGGGCCCAGCTTCTGAAATGAACACCACAGCACCAGCTAAGGGCTACAAGGGGGACGAGGTTAGAAATAGGACAGTGAAAAGAATGTGAGATACATCCCATAGGGACCTTTATAGGGACAAAAAAAGCAAGAGAATTCTATAGAATTTAGTGAGGAGGAAGCTTTTGGCCCACAATTTCAGACTAAAGCTTCAAATGCTTTTTACTTATTCCTTCCTGCTAGAAGTCAGAGGACACCATTCCAAAGCCCAAACCAAGCCACAAAAAACCTTACTCTTGAAGTCTCAACTTTTCCAGGCACTATGCACTCTTCTTTTGTAAGCTTAAAAAGAGCCGTCTTCCTTTATGTCTCATGATACCTTTCCTTAAGGTCTTAGGTGAATTAATAACTTAGTGCAATGTGTTTTTATTACAAATAAGCTGTCTCAAAAGTAAAGAATCAGTATATGCATAACACTGAAATCTTAAGAAACTCACACATTTTATATTTCATGAAAACATCTTGAACACTTAACTAAATTTAAGCTTTACTGAATGAATTAAAAGCACAGCTTTACCTTGTACTTACTCCTCAAAGCACTGCACCAGTTTACTTGAAAAAAGATACGTAAACTCAACTGATCCTCTTGTTTTAAGAGAAAAAGCTCTACACAATCTGTGTTCTGATCTCGGAAACAGATGTCATTAATAATGTCATTAATAGTGAAGAGCAAATTGAGCTATTTACCCAGCAGTTCAGTTTCAGTATTTTTAAAGCAATTTAGCATACATAAGACTTATCGCAAAGTGGATGCTACTCTAGCACCATCTCATATTTATTCTGAAAAGCTCTGATCATTGGAACTGGATTAAGTGCATTTAATAGAGCTGCAATAAGAAAGCCAGCCTCATCAGAGTGAGCCCAGCAGGTTTTCTTGTTCTGATGTGTTAAAAGACTGGTAGTGTAGGAGAGACAAGAGGACTTGGACTGAGTAGAGCACATGAGGAAAGTGCTCACAGCCTGGAAAGGGTCAGAAGGGAACAGGACCTGCTAAAACAATTTGGTCTTTTTTCCTGTTCTCAAACACAGGAAATGAGCTTAATTTGCCTTGCTGTTATAAAAATAACTAAATGAGCAAGATCAAAGCATAGTCCTTGTATGACAGCTTGGCCTTACCTACTTTTGCTACAGCTGAAGGAGGAAACAAAAAAAATACAAAGAAAGAAAAGAAGAAAAGGTACTTGAAATTTGTTTGTTTGTTTTTATAAAATCCCTCCTGAGCTGCTATTAAGCCCTTAAAGGAAAGCCTTTCAAAATTTCATTCCCACCCAGGCCCACTGAATTATCAATATCAGCTCAGAGCTGTAATAAATGTTCAGATCAGAGTGTTCTTTGAAAATAGGAGAAGGAAATTTATCCCAGAACAGATCTCTAATGTATCTCCAAGGATACATTCACTGCCCAAGAGGAGACCGGTGCAGCTCCCTTAGTCTCCCCTAGGCAGGAAGGGCTATAGCACATGCTTTGCCAGTATATCCATATCTGCTCAATGACATAGCTTTGTCTTCCGAGTTTTATCCTCTATATTCCTCTTCAGCATTCAAAAAAGTCTCTTTACAAGCTGTTTAGCAACATTCAGACCTTTCAATGCTCTGAACTATGTTTGCTTACCAGCTCTGTGCCGACTCCGGCGCGAGATAAGTGCCACCAGAAAGGTTGGGTGAATGTCATCTACACAAGTTGATTCCTGAGGAGTTTCAGGACTGCTCTTCTCATCATCGGAAGCCTCACTATAATTTACTACAAGTTCTTCAATTTGCACAAATCCTTGTATGATGGGGATAATCCAGAAATCCACTTCAGGATTCTGAAGATTACAAAAAAATACATTTACAGCCTGTTGGTTGTAATTTATCCCACATTACCTAATAATGCTCCACTATTTATCATGCGTATTAATGGTTCCTCAATATTCCTTTAATTTTTTAAGAAGTTGTGTGATATCTGTATCTGATTTCTCAGAAAGATACCATTATCTCTCCTTCTGCTGGTTGTAGGGATTTTAAAGCAGTGGATTGGAGGCCAGGAGCGAGCATTGAATTTGTGATGGTGAAGCAAGAAAAGGCAAAAAGCTTTTCTCTGCTCCAAGTATTCTAGGGATTTAAGAGTCCTAATACTCCTAACACAGTTTTAAAGCTTCTTTCCCTTCCTTACAGGGAGTTTTCATATAATATTGTTTATTAAATATAGTTTAAAAACTTAGAATAATAACTATTCATGTCAAAAAAATAAGAAAGGCAATTTGGATAAAGCAGAAAAGAGGTAGACAGATTACCTAGTTTCTGATTTAAAGCACCTTTACCCTGTATGTCCACACAGAGGTGGAAAATAGTTCACTAAATACAAATGGCCAAAGTATTTACCCGAATTTATGACTTGGGAAATTAGTTTTCTACAACATTTCATCCTAAAACTTCCACTTCTTCAACACAACTTGGATCCATGTCCCATGTTAATCAAAGTTATCCACGTGCATCTTAAGAAGGGAAGATCCAAGTAGTTAAATTCCTGTATTGTGTGAAACCTGACAGAACATCTATGCTTATCTTACTCTAATCCCATAAATTCATATACCACAAGTTTTATTCTGCTCTAATCCCACAGAGTACAAAATCATTAATGACAAAAAGGACATATGGTAAGATGTCTTTCAGCTTTAAGAGAACCTAATACTTGGGCTAAATTGGCACTTAGTAGTTAGAATCTGTTCTGACCTGAGAGGTTCATTTACAATGAAGCAAGATCATACACTGAAGAACAATGTTGTTGCACCTTTCTGAATTTGTGTGCTCATTAGCCGTGGAGAGGCTTTTTTATTCTGAACTGTTTAGAATAATTTGTTCAACACTATGGTTATGTTGATTAGCTATTCTGTTGCAGGGAAGACATTTTTGTATACATTATATATACATATATATATACACACACATACACACACTTATAAAGTATATAAACAGTATAACCTCCACTTAGGAAGATAAACAAAACTTTCTTGTTTAGAACAAAAATTATTTCCTCAATAAGGAAGAGCAAGAAAAATCAGCTCTGTCCAGGATTAATCCATTTCCAAGATAAGCAGGTCTTAAATATTCCTTCAGGATTCAACACAAGCTGTTATACACAGAACAAGCTATTCTGCATTGCTTTATTAAAATAATCTGTAAATTTGACTGATGTTCATTCATTAGCAGTGACTGCAGGCCAAACAGAGGCTGTCTGAGGGAAGGAGTGTCAGCTGCCCAGGAAGTCAGCTGCTCAGACAGACACAGTCCTAATGCTGGCCCCTCTGCCAAACAGATTGCTAATTAACTTTTATGAGGTCTTAACTACAAAATTGTACTCATAATACACACAGTCTGAGAAAGAAATAAAACTCACAGCAGTGCTGATGAGATCTTCAATCATATGCTTGTTCCAAAAGAATCTGTCATCAACCTGTTCAAAATAAAAATAAAACAGTTTTTGCTAAGCCTTGAAGATATCTTTGCTGGAGATGCTGAGGGAGATGCTGGAGATGCATTCACTACAACTGCAAACACATGTTTGGAAGAAATGAACACTAGACCTGAAACAGCTCAACTCAAGACTGGAAGGTTTCATTTCCTTGAGAAGTGCGTTCCCGGGCAAGCTCCTCGTTTGCTGTGGATAATACGCACGTGTCCTGGCAGGCTTGGATGACATATTTAACATTGCACATCTTCCTAAGGAAAAAAAAAACACTTACTTTCCTCCACAGAGGCAAATTTGTTTTCTCACATGCGCTCTGCCTCTGTACTGAATTTGTGAGGTCATAGGTCAAGCTGTAGTAAAAGGAATCTGAATCCATGAACATTTTGAACAGTTCCTCCAATAATCTCTTCTCCAGCTTTTCTTTTTCTTTAATCTGGGGGAGAGGAAAAAAAAAAAAAAAAAAAAAAAAAAAAAAAAAAAAAAGAGTGGAACTCTTACATTCTGCTCTTTTATTGAAAGAGCTTCTAACTCCATTCACTAAATGGTATTTCTGACCTTTCCAGTCAAATATTTTCTCACTGAGGAACAGAGTTTTAAAGTTGCTAGTATAGATAACTACAAGCCAGTATCTTCTAAAAATATCATGCATCACATAAGTACATTCATTGTGCAAATTACTCAGAGCAAAGTCAGACTTTGAAATGTACAGCTTGAATGCAAGATTTAAAGAAATACATCGAGTTTCTCAAGTGTTCCTAAATTCTAAGAGATATTGCATTTACCAATCCCAACTTTAGTTAGTATTCTGTATTCTGTACATTTTCAAACCCAAACTAAGTATTGTGACAAAAACGTTCTGATGACACAGTAAGATTTTCTTGGAAAGAACATCTTTTGTGTTCAACTGTAGCAGAATGCTTAGATGCTTAAAAAGACTGCTTAAACATGACCTTCTACAGAAGTTTCAAATCTTACTAGAAAAAAGTCCATATAAAAAAAGCACTAAGAATTCCTCAGGAATTATGTAAAGACAAAAGGAAACTTAACAGTTAAATAATCAAAAGCTAAACTCTCATACTGCAGTGTTTTACTAGCTCTCTTCTCAAGTCGTATTTATTATGAGTTTGACAACTCATCACAACCTTTAAGTTATAAAATAAAACAATTCTGAAAAAATACAAAAAAAAAAAAAAACACAACCCCCTCCACCTCAAGGAAACAGTAAGATCTTACCTTCTTTTTATTTGGAGCAGACACATTTGATTTAATTTGAGTAAGGGTCTTCAGGAGAAATTTTGAGTCATCTGGAGACTGTGTAATCTTCTCTGGCTTGTTTATCCCAAAATGGTGCTTTTTACAGAGCTAAGTAGTAGCAGTAGCAATGATTTAAAGTAAATTATTTAAATACACTTTAACACATTCAAAGAAGTATTATTGGATGTCTACAAAAGCAAGCCTACGTAGAAGCCCACAGACCTAGAGCAGATGCTCAAAAGCATGGGGAAAACATGCAGGTTTCCCTTAATCTTTACAAAAGCCTAGCTTTCCCTTAATCTTTACAAAAGACATTTTCCACTATCATTATGAGAAAAATCTGCCTCAGTTTGACATGGCTCAGGTATCCAAACCCACCTCAAATTCCCACCTAAACTACAATGTAAATTAACATTATTCACTCATTTTTCCTCTAGCCAAAGTTCTGGAAGAATCAAAGCCCTCTCTTAAAGTCAAGTTATAAGATTAAGATTACAGAACAGAATGGATGCAAGGGCAGCCGTGAGAAAGTATAATCTGCTCTGAGGAGGAATGCAAATATTTTCATACCTCTAGCTCCAGATCCTGAGGTTCTGTTTCAGAAAGTGGAATCACTGCAATCTTTGTTATTTTGCATACTTCATGGTCCCCTGGCAGCCTCCCAATCAATGCTTTCTGACGAATTAAAAGTAACCACCATGGTAAATCTGGAAAAAAAATTAAAGCTTAACTATAAAGTCACATCCACTTAGACTAATCAAAAGTTTCTCCCAACAGAGAAAAAAAAAAAAAAAAAGCTATAGAAGCCATTTGATTAGAAGAATCCAATGAATGATCATTCGTTATTGCAGTATTACATCATGTTATAACAAGAAATCACTATTGTGAAATAAAACAATCATTTCAGAGTTGTCCATTTGGAATAAACTTAACATTGCTTCACCTATGGTACTTGGATTATCTCTAATGCAGCATGTTCCTGCCAATATCATTATGGAAATGCAATTAGGGGAGGAGAAAAAAAAAAAAAAAAAAAAAAATCATTTTTGAACATCACCACACAAAGTGGTGAAAAAACAAAGCTTATAGTCGCTTCAGCACTTTAAAGAGAGAAGCAGAAAAGTTCCTCTGCTAATACAGACTGAACATTAGCTCCTTCCGTTTTAATTCCTTAGCTAAATTAGTAGCTTGCTAGCTGCATGCTGGGCTTTGATGAGCCAGAAGTGGAAGTTTAAGATGGAAAATGCAGAGAAAGTTTTAAACACAAGCACTTCCTCCTAAAAGCAAGAGACCGAGTTTAGCGGAAGAGATCAGAGACACTTTTGGGCGCTGGGGTGTATTTTGAGGCTCTATAGCAGACAACCTTCTTTTCCTTGCTCATTGAAAATAAATTAATGTGTTAGCTTCTTGAGTGCTTAGGAAAAAAGAGACATGGGATAATTTAAGTTTGATTTCACTACTAAATTAAGGATCTTAAGACTTTGGCTAATGGGACATTGCCGGCTCTTAACAATACTGAAGCACTCAGAGTAAGCAAGTGTTTCAAGAACATGTAAGGATCTGCACCCAGGACATTAAAGTACCCATGGGGTTAGTGTCAGATGAAAGAGTGCAACCAGCAATGCCAGTTTTCTAGTAGCAGTCAGAATGTGTTAAGCTTCTTAATATTTCCTTCCAAAAATAGCTAATAAACTGAAGTTTTGAGCAGGACAACCCATACAGGAGTCTAACTTCGAAAGAAGTGCTCTGATCCTTACAGGATGGGACGGGGGGCCGTGCAGAATCATGGTCCCACTGTTCCCTCTGGATAAAGATCGATTCTGGAAGCAGCATCTTGCCCAGCTTCCACAGCACAGTTCTCTCTAAGTCTAGAGAATAGTTCCTGGTCCAGCGCTGTTAAATATTTATATAACTTCTGCTGATAAAGTTTCCAAGTGACAAAGATTGGTACAAGAATAAGTAATGAAGACAGGTTACTGTTACAGAACGTTAGATGATTTGGCAGAGGATTATATTCGAGTGTGGTTCTATGGGATCAAGCGGGCTCATTGTATACAGGGGGTTTAAGAACCACCAATGTAAATTATTTCAGCGGACCTTCTTATTTTGACTGCAGCCCAAATGGAAGGCACACTTGATCAAAAGACAACCATATTACAAACGAGCAAGAAGCATTTTCCAAAGCAGAAAGAGGTTAAGGAAACTCAGCCCTTTTCATCAATTTATGCTGAATATCTGGGAGCATGAGCAAGGGAAAGTGAGATGACAAGAGGCCAAACCACTTTGAAGCACCAGATGAGAAAAACAAGGGCTGAAAAGATCTGTAGAAGGAGCAAAAGGGAAAACGTTAGACAAAAGATAAAGTGACAGCTGGAAAAGGGAGGCAATTGCAAACGTTAGAAAGAGATGGTCTCTGAGCCCATCTCAGGAACAAGCTATGAGCTCTCAGAATAAGACTTGGATGCTGCAGTAGCTGTGGTTCTGACATTGCAGAGGACTGGTGAGAGAAGGAAATAAATCATGAGCTGGTTTCCACTGCCTGCGTGGCCCATCTCCCTGTCCTGCACGAGCGCAACCGCTCCCAGCTTCATGAGGGGTATGCTAAAACCAGAAAGGGTCATGACTGCCACGTAAGGAACAACTAAGCAGGTTATGACTCTTCATCTCCACCCGTGTCTCTTCCAGACACCAAAAAAAAAAAAAAAAAAAAAAAAAAAAAGAGGTTCTTTCTTCATACCTTTTGGAATTTCGGCATTCTGGTTGTTTAGGCCACCTAAATTCCCTTGATGCCTTCTGCATAGGAAGGACTAGATGGTGTCCTGCCTCACAGCAGTACATGCTAGTGATCCCAGCATCTGAATTTACAGTCATTTTAGGGCTACCTTCATCAACTAAGAAAGTCCTAATGCTTGTTTAATCATTAGATTAGAAATGATTGTAAGACCCATCTAACTTCCCTCCCCATACAGTATCTTTTCCTATTTGACCGACCAAACATCTGATCCACTTCAGCACTTAATACATGCTGCTATCCCGGAGCACACTTGAAACTTTACCTGTATTGATCATATTGCCAGACACTACTTTAAATGCAGCATTTGAGCATTCACAAAAATAAAGCAGAGTAAAAGCAGCAGAATTTATGGCTTGATTTTCTACCTGTGAGCAGATGCATCCAGAGTTTACCCACAAATAAATCCTTCTAGGCAAAGCTGGTATATTAGAATCAAAATAAATACGTATTTTTGTCTACAAGACTCTGCAGCTGACTACAGCCAAGAGACTGCTCACCTTATTATACTAAAAAAAGTAACGACTTAAGTTACCAGAATTGGTTAGAAAGAATTGGTTAGAAAGGCTTGTTAATTGCAGTGCATTCTGCTCCTATTTTTTATTTTATAGCTACTCCTTACAATATTCCTATTTAGCTACAGAGAAGCTTCTAAATGTTCCTTTACTTTCAGTTTCCCAAATCAACAATTGTTCCTTGAGTTTCTAGTTAACATTGAGAATTCAAACTTTGTGATACAGAACAGAAACTACTGATGTCTTAAATGAATCTCCAAAGTTGTTTGATAACATGTTTTTGTACCTTCTTGAACTTTATGTTGTGCCTCAGTTTGAATTAGATATTATTACTCTTCACATTTATGAAAGTAACACTTCTGACAAAACAAAGAGATAAAATATACACTCTGGAAAATGAAAGAATTTGTATATTACAGCTACAATAATGACTTTAAACAGATTTGATTTGGAGTACTCCTCCTTTATGAAGGAGGTTATGTATTGTGTAGCTTTAATGGAATTGTAGCATCACTGACTTCAAAACAAAGTATATTAGAAACAAGAGAAAAAGCAAACCTGTATGGAGCTGAACTTTACCAATGACTCCCTCCACCAGTCCCAGACAAATGGGATTCCAGGCCAAAAGAAGATCAGTGGCTGCAAAAGGAATAGTGTTCAGATGTTTTACATGAACTCAACAACATAATTAGCACAGTCATCCAGTCCACCTTCCCACGTAGCAAGTAGAAAACATGCTGTAACTGAAACTGAAAAGGATATCAAGCAGGTGCCAGGTAGCTATTTTACTTTAACCAACTGACCAAATGCTTTGTTCCTGAAGCTATATACCACACATTTCTTGGTTATTTTGGGAAGAAAAATACAAAATAGTTTTGCTCTACAGTCTGTTTAATGTAGACTTAGCTCTTTTAATACCCATTAGAGTCTCTAATCTTAATTACAATTTTACACAGCTACAGTGAAATTGAACATAGGTCATACAGTTAAGGAAGCAGCTCCAGATAAAACCTAATAGATACTCACAGCCCCAGCTTGCTGCCGTGTATATCCTACTATACAATTAGTTTCACGCACTCTCGTATGCATAAATTTCCTCTTTGGCTAGATGGCTGCACAATTACATCCAGTAATACCAAAGAATAACACCTCAACTTTATGTACTTAAAAAGGATTTCTAAGCCTGCTGCTGTGGCACTGGAATTTCTCAGGGGAAGTAAGAGAGAAAGGCAGCACCATCAGCTGCTCGCTGCGAAAGGTACTCCTGCCAACCATCATTCACTGCAAACTAATAAAACGCTACATGAAAAGTGTATCGCATCAGATACCTGCTGCTGACATTCAGTATCCTGTGAACACCTATTAGACAGGTGTAACACCTGTAAGAGTTATAAAATGTGGCAAAGAATAACTTTTGGAAGTTACATATTTTAATTAAAATAAGTCAGTAAATGCAATTAACACCTCCATCAGAGTGCAGCAACTAGAAAAAAAAAAAAATTTTTTTTTTTTTTTCAGCACAAGAAAAAGCGGAAGGTAATGTTTTTCTTCTGTTCCTAAAAGGATAAAAAGTTTGTTACTACCTACAAAAGCTTCTACCTTCTGGAAAGGTTTACACTATGTCCACTGGCTTGATATTAAAAAAAGAAGAGAATCGCATGTTTTGTTCCCAGGGTCAATAAATGATCATTGAAAAACTAGTTCACCAACATCCCATGATGCAGAAGGGTATACAGCCATCCCTCTCAAACACCCATTGCATCCACAAGAAATTAGTTTCTTAGTTTCTTCTTCAGAGCCTCTGATCTGCCAGTGACAACTCAGTTTGATTTTTACCTACTTCAGACATTCCAATTCAGGATGAGCTCAAATACCTCCATGTCCAGCGTTCCTGCAAGCCTCAAGTGCCGGGGCAGCCGGAGCTCTGGCTCTGGACTACCCCAGGGCATTAGATCACACAGGCAGAAGCAGCTGCCTGGGGCAGCTGGAAGTCAGCACTGTGACACTGCAGGAAAGAAGAACCCAAGCAGCTTTCCCTGCTTCCAGTTTTCCACCTCTGCCTGCTCATACTTGTTCCAGAGCCTCACCTTTGCTCCTAGAAGTTCAGTATTCAGGCATAGTCCTCTGGTACAAATTACTTCCTATCTATGTGCTCAGTATAGAAAACATTTAAAGGGTCACTAAATTTCTTCAAACTCAATTTATATATAAGTATATACATGCATTTATGTTTTTGCTTTTGCATGCTGTTTCCTAATAATTTTCCATCATAGCTTACTGGTACTAACTCTCACAAACATATTTACCATTCAACAAAAGTGGTTTCACCCATGCACACCCAAAATGCTAACTTATAGGAAAAAAATAGTGCTTTTTCTTTTTTTTTAATAGATTCCTTTTGTCTGTTTTAGATCGGAGCCAGCTACAAGAGTTCATTGTTACTGATATTGAGCCTTATGACCTCTTGTGGCTTTTCAAAGGAAAGCCTTCCTCAGTTTCACTTCATCTTTGAATAGTATTCTGAAATATTAGATTGCTTTGTAATCTTTTAATCTGGACTTTCTCTTGTATGAAAGAAAGTTAATCACCTTAATTCTTCATGGTTAAATTGCTATAACAAACTAACAGGCTACCTACATTTTCATTCTTCATGATTTCTGTTTAAGCTAAACTATTTGCAGAATGATGGGAAAGGATTTAGACATTTAACCTTTAGCAGTAAAAGCACCTAGTAGTCATGAAGCTCAAGACTTGTTAAAAGTTTGGGGTGGGGAGAAAAAAGTAAATAAAATATTCCTTGTTTCAATTACTTATTTACACAATTTAGCTCTAAATGTTACAGACTAGAGAACCCTCAATTGCCAAATCAAAATGTTGTTCTGCATATGTTAAAATATTGGAAACAAGTGATTTGATTTCTTTAAGCTTGTAATTTGTCCAGTTAGCTCTTAAATCCTCTTGTAAACTCTTTTTCCCTCCCCTCCTCTAAAAGCCCAGTTTAATCCTCTCATTGCTATTATACTTTACAGCCTGGTTCAAAGTAACTTTTCAAAGTAACTTCCTAATCCTCCAATCTCAAAGAGAAGTACATTTTCCATACAGTAATTCCATTTAGTTTCCTTAGACTGCCTGTCTCAACTCTCAGTGCAGCAGCTTCTCAGCAAAGCTGCAGCACATTAGAAGATACACATCCTTCCAGCTCACATCTAGGAAAATGAAGAGGCAATTTCCTTTCTGGTGGGCATTTCTTCAATATTTCAAAGTTAGCAAAGATGTACAGAAATCCTGGGACAGCACATATTAATGCTGAGTGGGGAAGATACCTACATTTTTAGCTTACTTTCTGCAGTAAGTCTTGTGGAAATAATTAGACTGCAAATCCCAAAGAAAGCACCCAACAAATGTGAATTGATATTACTCATTTTGATAAAGAACATTTCTTTGTTTTTCGCTGCAGTTATAAAATGCCTCTGAGCCACCATGCAAAAAGGCTGTTCAAGACACATGCCCAGAAGAGGTTCACTTGTCTCAAGAGTATCTGGCATTAAATTGCACAAAGAATTCCCATATTAAAACAGTGGTGACAAATTACTACCGGCAGTTGTTCAGGGCCAGGTTCTAAGCCAGTTCACAGGAGATTCAACTAAATAATAAAAGCACTTCTTAAAAAGTGCTTTAAAAAAGTCATTGAGCATCTCAAGCAACTTTTATACTTACCTCCCCCTCTCTATGTATTGCTATCTAATTTCTGCCTATATTTCCATATGGAAGTGCTTTTATTTCCAGGCATGTACTTGAAGAGGCTCAAATCCCCCCCCACCTCTTTTTGTTAATTAAAAAGAGGCAAAGCTTCCACTACGCAGTTCAAGGGCCTGCCAGACCGGCGTATTTTCTGACCTTTCAAATTCCACGTTTCCCAGGAATCTCTGTATTGGTAACTAATGAGCAGGGGGTGGGAGGGTGCAAACAGGGGAATGTTAAACCCTTCCTGGCCCCCTCTAATCCCTTCTGCACCAAACTGTGTCATCTGTAATCCCACAGTCTTTCATAGCATCACAGGGCAGCTATTGCCTTCTAAAGGGTAACAGCTGGCTCCAGCTTCTCGAAGGACTGAGAAAGAAAGAGCATGGAGCAACTGTACAGAGAAGATCTGTTAAGGGTTAGGAAAACAAGAAATAACACATAGGAGAATCATTTTCATGAAGCAAATGCCTAGGAAACTGTATGAAAAAGGTTTCTTTACAGCACTTAAGTTGTTTATTACAATTAGAACCAAGAAGGAACTGCTACCAAATAGTGAAGAGCTCCCCACTCTATTTCTGATCATCTAAATCATCATCTTTCTTAATCTTAGGGTACTTGACCACATTCAGCATTTCAGAGGGGAAAATACTCTTTCATAAGGAGGAAAATATTTTGCCAGCTTTGTTATTTCACTTTGGCATCCCTCTATCTTGCTCAGCACTGACTGCAGTTGTGCATGCCAACAGCAAGTAACACCCGAATTGAAATCCAAAGTTATTGCAACCCAACCAGTGTTCTCATAACATTATCAGCTAGGAATTTGTAGTATCACCTCTAACTCAGCAAAAAACACAAAATAAAGTCAGTGTCTGTAACTCCTGTATTCGCAAGTGTAAAGTAAATCAGCTGAATTCTGAAAATCAATGGAATTTCCATGTGAGGCCCAAGTAAATATTCAGCACATCTGCAATTACAGAACAGGCCATTTCAGGAACTTCGGGTCAAGTCTGCAAGAATGGGAGTTTACAGCTAACAAGGCTTCTGACAAAATCCATTTTTAAGGGATGACACAGTGAATTCTTCCTCTCCAAAGGAAATCAGAAGTTAATTTGGAATACCCAACTTTTTAGGAAAAAAAGTAGAAAAATAATCTACTAAGACTTTTTGGAGAAGAGGGAGGGTGGGGGGTGGAAAGGAGGTAAAAATCTCTTCCCTCTAAGCAGCATTTGTTCCAGTAGATTTCTAGACTTGAGAAGCTGTTCCACTCATTTCAACCACAGTTTTGATTAGAATTGTCACTCTCCTCCTCTCTGCCTTTTTGAGAACCTTTAAATATGTCATTCAGATTAAGGGAATCACCACCATTCAATTTTAAAGGAAATTCTAAGAGTCAAAAAAACACTAATATTCAGTGGCTAAGCATCCATTCACATTTTACCCTTCTCCTCCCCTGAAGGCTGCTAGTAGGCACACATTTTCTCTGAAGTAGTAAAGGCAGGAAAAGAAGACATAAACATCACAGAAATAAGTTTATTTTTTAATTAACATGTTAGCCTGTAATAAACCATATTAACTGAAATATACACTGAAAATGGGAGCTTGTTAATGGTACATGAAAGAAGATCAATTTGTTTGCAGCTATATCCTTAGAGCTCAGAGAAGTCTGTTGTCTACATCTTTTGAAATTATATTTACTTTGCAAAACTGAAGTTATCAGAAAGGCAAGAGAAAGATTTATCTGAAGAACCAATTTTGATAACCTGTAGCTTAAACACTAAGTTCATTTTTCCTGAAGGATATCTGTTTTTAAAAAGTTGGCTAAACAGCAAGAGCTATATGCAAAAGAAAATTCAGGAAAGCTATCCCACCCTTAAAAGACCTAAATAGAAACACTAATTAACTGAGCAGAAGGACTTCAAGATTATAAAACCCAGTTTGCTGTGTTTTCTTGTAAAGTGACTCTGTGCTAATGCTTCTTAAGAGGTGCAAGGGAAACAGTGATGTAGACACAGTGTAGCCAAGCTCAGCAAGGCATAACTTCCCCTCACTAACACTTTTTCTTCTCACCTCACGCTTAGCTGGGTAATCTGAGAGAAGTTAACAAATTCAAAAGCAAAGTACTGAGAAGCATGGATTCAGAACAGTTATTTCAAGCCCAAATAAGAGCATTATGCCCAAAAGCTCATTACTCAAAAACTCCCTCCACAAGTCATCATTCTGTTCAGTAAGAAACTTTCCCCCTGAAGGGGTGGCTACCACAGCTGTAACAGAAATAGGAAGTAAAGGATTTTGGACCATGGTTGGTTTGCCCTCCCAACAGCTAAACAGGAGGAGAAAAAAAACAAAGATTGTATAAAATAAACAATATCAGTTAAATATTTTTGCAAATGATTTCAATATAGGAAGTATTTACACACACATAGTTTGCAAGAGGGCTGGGAAACACACAAGGAAATAACCTGGAGGGTAACCATTAACCACAGACGAGCATGTTGCATTTTACTACTACCTCATGGGCAAGGTCCCGTACTTCTAAACCCAATCCAGAATTTGGCTTTAACCTTTGAACCACAACACCATCGTATGTGCTGTGATATATTTCCACACACTAGCATGACTTATCCCTGACATGTTATCAGAGATAAAGACTTACTGCACTACTCACAGAGCACAAGATTTCAAGCTCAGAGTATATTACAGGTACCCATTTTCAGTTGTTCAGAAACTGTTCAGAAATGTCCATGCAAGTCAGTTTTCTCCCTTAAAAGGAAAATGTTAAGTTTCCAAGGGGAATTCCATCCATTTCAGCTTTCAAAACACAAACACACACATACACACACACCCCTTCTCCTAGGTTTTGGGAGTGAGATGGCATAAATAGAGGCGTCCAGGAAACAGGAATATTACTACTCAGTATTAGCTGTATATTTTTGCTCCAAATTAAACCTTTCATCAGAAGGTTTTTTTGCTGTTTCTTAAAGAGGATCAATGTTGTTCCCAAAGAGTCTCCTGCTGAAGTCCATCCAAAAGCTACTCATCTCTGAGATTTCTTCCATTGTACCTGGTTTCATAGTAAATCAAGAAGATACAATTCTCATAAAACATTGTACTGATAAGAACATAATTCAAATATGATCAGCTGACAGGTTTGAAAAAACCACCAGCTGGAGGTGTTATTTCCACAGACAGGAATTAACACTCTTCATAGAGGATTCAAACAACTGAAAAGCAGAGGAAAAAAAAAAAAAATCCACCATACACATACCCTTAAGCAGACACTTTGCATTTGTAGTTTGTTGTTCTAGAACTTCCCAAAAGATACTTACAGGTATAAATAATACAGCTGAATCACAACTGGAAAAAAAAAAAAAAATCAAAAATATAGTCACATCACCCTGAATCAAGTCACATCACTGCACCAGATCACTGTATTTTTAAAAATAAAAATAAAAAACAACAAAAATAGTTGTTCAGGACTTTTCACTCACCAGAGCAGACATAAATATATATGTAAAAAATATAGGACATTTTAAAATAAGAGTTCATATATTTATTGAATCACAAGTGAAGTTTACAGCAAATTCACAATTAACATGAAGGAAATTGCAAGTTACAACCTTGTATTTTTACTCTCCTTCCAAACCTGTGGATATATGGAGAATTGAGATTCTTTTTAGCTTCAAAAATGAACCATGACACTTTTAGACATTTTCAATAGCTTGCAAGTAGTCTCAGATACTTCAGTTATATTTATATTTGGGGACAAAAAAAAAATAAAATAAAATAAAATAAAAAGGCAAACACGACCATGTAAACAGTACAGCCTGCCAAACTCCAGAATCTGAGCCTGCAGACACAACTTTAATAGGAGTCCTCACAACAGTCTCAGACATAGCTTAATATCAAGTGTGGATTCAGTCTGATACTATACCGCAGATTTGCATGTAAAATAAAGTTCTAAACCACCATCTGATCAGTCTCACCATTCAAAGGAAGTATTTAATGAAAGTTACGGCAAAGTCCCTTGACATCCCAAGGCTCCCGCTGCAATTGCTGTGCAGTACAGCAACATGAAAGGCCAAGGGAAGGCCTATTTCATTACCAGTAAGTTCCCTCTTGTGCCTCAAACTGTTTCCTAAAAACCCCCAAACCTTCAGATGAGGTTAACAAAACATGGGAAGGACGTGCATGCTGCGTTCCCATGCCAGCAAAGGCTCTGTAGCTTCCTCAAGGGCACGGTCAATGCTGCTAATCTCTCAGTAAACAGAGCATCCTTTCCGCCTCCCCCCCAGATCAGCACGGCCAAACCACCTTTCCATCAGTGTTACCGCATCAACAGGAGGTCTCTCCTGTGCATTTGGCAGTCTCAATTAAAGACCACGAAAACTAAGTCACCTTTCAGACCAAAACAGTTGCACTGAAGGATTATGTTACCCTTCACCGCAGTTCAGCAGAAGTCAACTTTAAGTCACCTTAAGGAGTTTTAGTTTTTTCCATACATACAGACGAAACTTCACCCATACGATTAACGAGTAAGGGAGCCAACTGTGCGAGAACAGCAGAATTCACACACCAAAAAACCCACAAGCTCTTGCAAAGCCTAGAGTCAGGCATGATAGGTCAGAAGTTATGGCAAGCAAATTCTGCCTGAATCTTGAAATGCCTAAAGTATTGCCCCACTTGCTGATACAAATCCATTTAACAGATAAAAACAAATTGCTTACACAAGCTTATAATACAGTTTAACCAAAAAAAAAAAAAAGACACAGAAGTGGAAAATTAGTGCTCATTTGCCTCAGGTTACAGTTCCAGAGGTATGAGCACATCTTAGCCCAATGCCACCTTTTAAAGAAGGAGCACTGATGCTTAGAAGTTCCATCAAAATATTCAGATTTATACAGCAGTCAGTGTTTCTCCTCAGAGACGGAGAAAGTGTTTACTACACCAGTTTTAGCAGCAACTGTTCACAATCTTTTTTTTAGCTTGGCATTATTGTCTGAAGTATTAAAACAAACAGTTAGAAGCTTGAGGAACTAGCAGTTAGTTTTCCCTCAACAAAGAGGTCTCATTCCTTTTCTTTTCTGCCTCAGAAAGTGGTTAGAATTCAATATCTTCAATTCTATGGCTCTTTACTGATACTTTTAAGTACTTTACTGACACACACTTTAAACCAATAACATAAATCCGTATTTCTGACCTATACAGAATTCCTTGCCAGGAGCTAAGCAAAGTATAAACAAAGTAACCTAAAACTGAAATCCTGATCGAGATTTGATGTTAAAAGGTATTTAAAGTACAGCAAAACAGAGTTTACCCCTGCTCTGTGGGCAGCTAAATTCCCAATAGCTACTTATGTTGCCAAAGTGATTCATTAATTCTTTTTTATACAGGTGACTCATTAGTGCTTTCACTTTTGAGAAAAGCACCAGAGATCTTGTAAACACAGGCAGACAACCTTCAAACTAGGGCAAGCCTCAGACTTCGTTTAGAGCTAATATGTGCCAGTTCTTTGCTTAAGCTTATAAAGGAATAATAATAATAAAACTCTCCATGAGTCAGGACCCAGAAACAGATTTTTCAAAATTATCAGGCTTCAAGCTGATGGGGGAAAGGAAAGTGCTACAAAGGTTATTTTTAAGCTCTTTAGACTGAGACCTTCTATCACATAAGTGATGCTTAGCAAGGTTTGCCAGAGGACTGGCAAAGGTTTGCTTTATCTGTTTCAGCTTGTATATGCATACAAATTAATTTAAATAGCCACTGTGGGACAGAATAAAACCAAGGCTTCCAAAAAACAAGTTCAGACAAGTAAATTACATCATTTGACAGACCATTAAACACGTCAATGAACACAGGTTGTGACTTCATTTTAATGTAGCAGTGACTCACACAGAGCTCTATTTATTCATTTCCCGTCAGTGACCTTGCTTATAAATGGTCAAACGTAATAAAATTGTCAACTTTGAGAATATCCTGTTTTGTCTTAACAACACTAAGAGGTACTGATCAAAGAAACGCCATATGCGAGAGAACAGTGCTTCTCAGGTTTGCTTTTGATAAGGCAACGGTATTTCATTTCACAGCGCAAGAACCAGCTTTCAAAGTCAAAGAAATAGAAAAATGTGGTTGCAGCACAAACTTCTAAGAAAGATTAAGAGACTTCAAGTTAAAGCATCAAACTGAGCAAGACTTGGGTTTACAGGGGCTGGAAGTGTAAAGGCTTTCCCAGGGCAAACCCCGCTCAACAGGGCCCTGGCAAAGGCTCCGAGAAGCTCATGGACTCCAGGAAATCACAGCAACGGCTGCGTAAACACAAGGGGCTCTCGCTTTTGAGCTGAAGTTTTCAAACCACAAGCTGCAAGATGAGTTTGTTACTTTTGTGCTTTTGTTATTTTGCAGCGAAGGAGAAACTTTTAAAGCTTGTGCAGGTGACTGCAGCAAGCCTAAATGTAAAAAGCGTGCATTGCACTAATGAGCAGTATTGTTTGCTGGCCTAACATCAAGTACCTTGTAAGGTTGCTTATAAAAGAATTACCAGAACTTTAGTAAGAAGCTGCTAACAAAAGCACAGTAAGTGATATGAGCACAGGATGGACTGTATCTAGCAGATTCAAACTAAAAGAACTGGCAGGAGAAGCATTAACACAACAAGGATGTAACAACCCACCAATGTGCAATATTAAAGACTGATCCTTTCAATAAATAGGGGCTTTTTTGGTTACATATAAGGTTATTCCAGCCTTTTAAAACCCTGAGAGGATGCACGGCATTCACACAGACAACTACATCACATACGGGTGCACATTTCCCCCCTCACCCCCAATTCAGAGAGCTAAGTAACATGCACCCAACCTGCCATTATTTTAGGGAAGCCTTTAGCTATTTAAAACATCCTTATGATAACATCCAGCTGCATTATAGTTCTTCCCCCACGATATACACCTTACTCCAAAAGAGTGAATTTCCAAAGATGATAACGCAGATGGAGAGTCCATCAATGCAGCTGACTTCTTGTGACTAACCTTGGACAGGATGCTAGGACCACAGAGCCAAAGCTTCTGCCTGAGATTTTTTTTTAGTTACATAAAAATTTTAAAAATATAGAAAAAAAATACCGGGTGTTTTTTGTTTGTTTGGGGTTTTTTTGTCCCATTATCTTTTCTGCAGCCTTCAATTAGCTTCAGTGACCGCTCCGGGGGAGTTTTTGTTTATACTCTCCGCAGCCACTACAGGAGTACTACCGTGAGAACGAGAAACGTTGCCCAATCAATCAATAAATCAATAAAGAGGCAGTTTATCCCGAGGAGGAAGCCAGCGAAGCCGCGTCCCGAGGCGGCGGCAGCCCAAGATGGCCCTGCCCGCCCGGGGATGCGGCCGGCGGCTCCCTCAGCGCGGAGCTCCCGCGGACTGGGGCGCCTGGGGGCGGTTTTAGCGCACGGCGGTGCCTTTAGCTCGGCGCTACCTCAGAGGCGCTGCCCGCTGCCCCCCGCCCCCCGGGCGGGCGCGCGCCCCTCACCGGCTCGGAGCTGCAGGCTGCCGTCCCTGCGGCTGCACCAGAGCGCGCGCTCGCCGCTCTGCAGGATGTAGTGGTCCTTGGCTTGGAAGAGCTCCATCCCGGCGCGTCTCCCTGCCGCCCGTCTGAGGGAAGGGAAGGAGGGAGGGAGGGATGAGGGAGGGATCCGGGAGCTGGGAGGGATCCGGGCGCGCCGCAGCCGCGCGGCCTCCCGCGCGCGCGCGCACGGCGGGGTATGTGCGCGCTCCCGCGTGGGTTCCGGCCCACGTGACGCTGCCCGTCCCCGCCTCTCCGCCTTCTTAAAGGAGCCGCGCGGCGCCCGTGAGGAATGGGCGGCCGTTAACGGCCGTTAGGGGTGGGTGGGCCGCGCTGGTCTCTTCCCCTCAGCGCCCCCGGAAGGGACACGGGGACAGGCCGTGGGAAGCTGCCGGGGCGGGGCAGCCTCTCTCCGTGGCACACCCGTTTCCCGTTAAATTTACACGGAGACGGGCATAGCCTCAAATACCCCAGTCATGTAGGCACTGGGAAGTGGCTAATTTTAAAATACGTCTTTAGAATAACTTGAAAAATAAAGACATATATAAGTAATTTTTAAAAGTACTGGGAGATTAATTTTCTCATCTCTTTCTCTGTCTGGATTTACCCTTTTTCTGAAAAGAAAGATTGACTTTCTGGGTGTCTATAGATAAAAGTCTTTTTCCAGGCTTTATATAGCTTTGTATGTAAATAGTTTGTGATTTTCTTTTAAAAAATGTTATCAGTGGGATCTGAGCTCTCCGATGCCCTTGCTGGGGAGGTGGATATGGTTAAGGAAAAGTAAAATAATAGTGGGGATATGGACAGAGCGGAACTCCTTGGGATGGCAGTTCAATCTGGGGGCACCTATATCTTCCCCGTGAGGGGTGTGTAAAACAGGCTCTCTGTCCTTCCCTGGCAGCAGGTGCTGACTCCGAAATGCCCCGCGGCTTCCCGCGCAGCAGCGCCGTCCTGTCCCGGCAGATTCCCATGCGCAGCAGCCGGAGCCCCATACAGGTTTATGTGAGTAACTCAGGTCGCTCTGGCAGGTACCGGGCAAGAGAAGGGCTTAAATAGCTATTCAACATTCAAGGAAATACGAATTGGGAGCACACTGCTCACTGCCCCTGCATTTCAGCATTTGCTTGGCAGTTTTTGTACACTTAAGTCCATCCCTGTTAAGTAACATAATTAATCCTGTTATAATAAATAGGATGTACCACCGACTTATAATGAAACTTGCTGAAGAGGTTTGCTTTCATCCACCATTCTGCCAGTTGTCTTCACAGATACCTTTAGAAATCGGAGAGAATTCAGTAGATGTACAGAGGTGTCAGTAATAAACAGTCTGCAGAAACGGTATCTAACACAAGGGAAAATTGAGCACAGAGTTAGTGATGTTGCAATCAAATCAAATCACTTAACGTCATCAAGTTCATTGCTTTTCCTGAAGCTTTCTGAGACAGAATCTTTGGATGCTCACATCCAAACAGACCTAAAAAATTAGATGCAGGATTTGTTGCACAGGAAAAATGGACAGGAGGGATTAAGGAAAAGTTTCTGGGAGGAAAGGCTAAACCTCATTCAGTGTCAGAAAAAAAGAAAGGTCTTTGCTACCAAGCAGTTTGTATTATTTTGAGTTTTGCATACTTGCTTAGTAATAACCCTGCCCTGGAAAAGGAATGTTGGCACTGAGTTGGAATATCTGCCCTCCTCTGGATTTCACTTGCTGCTGACTCTGCCCACCAATTAAGTGTCTCATCCAAATACTATTCAAAAATAATCCGTCTTTATTAAAGCGATCTCGTGTCATGTCATTTGATGCACAAGACTGACTGTAAAACAGAAGTTTAGTGTTTCTGTTGTCCAGGCTTTAAGAAAAAATTTGTATCAATGCAGAGAACTAGTGGATTATGCCACAAACATTATATGTACTGATGTGAATCCTGTCCCCAAGACCAGCTTTCTATTAATTAAATTTGAAGCAGCATTTAGCTTCACGTGTCAGAAGAATAGTTATTCTCCTTATTTCTACTTATTTTTTTCCTTTTGGTTAGTGTACATATCTGATATTTGATTTTAAGAACTTCACCAAAATTATAGAAGCCCTGTTCCACACAAAAAACATATGAATTCTACTTATGGGCCAAAGACTTAATACTGGTTATTCCCACTAGATTTCAGACAGTGCTTATTTTGATACTGGTAAAGAATATTTATTAGCATTTTTAGGATTAACTTTTTACAACTTTAAAAATATGAAAATACCAAAAGGAGTCATGCTAGCAAGAGTAATCACACATTAACTATACAATCAGAAGCCTACTACCAGTAAGATTTTCATTCCTATATTTTTGTGTAAAAGTGTAATTTAATGTCCCTTCTATGACATGCAGTGTCAAAAGTGTTCACTGAGACTATATAGAATGTACTCAGAGATCGTTATATGGGAAGTTATCTACTGAATAAAGTGACCTAGAGAATAATCTTTTTGACACAGAAGATATATACAGAAGAGTGTATTTGGTCTTTCTTTGGGGAAACATTGTTTTAACATTCTAATGTGAAGACTTTTTTTTTTTTTTTTTTTTTTTTTTGTAGCTTATCCTAGTTTTAGGCATTCTCAGAGGTGTTGTTTTATTTTTCAGAAAACAACCTCAGTAGTACCTGTCCTAGTTTGCTTGAAAGTGGCAAATGATCTAGCTAATATTAGTCAAAAATAGTTAGTCTCTGCTTCACGGAGTGGCCACACACCGTAGTGCTACAAATGTATAAGAAAATTACACACATCTTTCACTTGCAAAATATGAAGCCAAAATATGAAAATATTATTATTAGACAAGAGAAAAGGATAATGGAGATATTGGTCCTTCTTCATAAATGACTTTCTACAAAAGGTTCTTAATTTTCAGTAAATAGGCCCAGCAAAAACAAAGCTGTTTAGGAAACCAACACCTAATAGAATGAATGAATTATAAACATTGAAGCTAAAATAGTATATTAGTGATACAATGTTTTCTGATAAAATACATACTCAAGGCTTCATTTTTTTTTTCGCAAATGCAGTGCTACTGTATTTGTCTTCTGATAAACACTTCTGCTTTAGCATGAGTGGTCAGAGTGAGACTGCATGTTCAGCTATACCAGCCAGCAGTAGTGACCAGAAATTAGGTTTTGACTTTTCCATAATGTATTCGAGGTAGCAAAACCTATCCTGCACTTTAAAACAGAGATTAGGACTGAAGTGTCATGCTCATAGATTTAAAATATATTTGTATAAATTAAATGTGTCACTCTAGAACTCTTATTAGGGATAGTTGAAAGAATTTAAAATCAAAAGAGATGAAGGCTTTATGTTTCATTGAGATCCTTCTCCCCAAACCTCTTTGCTTTTCCCCAATGTTTTTGCTTCTCTCCTACATGTACCTTATTTAGAAAATATTGCACTTTCTTTATACAGAAGAATATATTATGTCCTATATTTATGATAGGGAAACCCACAGCTGTTGAATGTTTCTCTAAAGTATACTCTTAGCTTTACTTTATTTGCTCCCGTGTAAGTTTTCTTCATTTTACTCTCTTACTTGTTCATTTTTCCAAATTCATCCTCTTCTCTGTTCATTTTTTTTCTGTTCTTCTCTCCAATCATCTGTGTGTTTTGCCTGCAGCATCTGAATTTACAGAAATCATAGAATGCCCTATTTTTTGTTCCATCCTTCAATTTGAGCAGAGCTCAGTTTAGGACATAGAGCCAACCCAGCTGTGAACAGGTTTGGAAGAGTGAGAAAATACTTCTGATATCTGAACAGTATTGGCAGCAGGATCATGTTTGTTCTTAAATCATCTTCTGCATTAAATGTCAAATGGAGGGAGTTTTATAGGGAAAAATACATCCCCTTATTTTATATACTTATTCTAGTCTAAGCCTTCGCATAATGGTTATTCCAACATACATTTCAAAAATATCATCTCACTAACATGGACTTCCGCTATCCTATGTTCTAGTGTCCTAGTGGGTTGTGTATCTCTCTTGTGACACCCTTTTTAAAGTCATGGGAGATGGATATGGCTGGTGAAAAAAACAGCTCTTCTGAACTTCTACAGGCAGTGTTTAATCTGGCCACTGATTACCAGGATCTGACATTTTATAGTGCCTGAATGATGCAAGGAAGGTTTTAAGAAACAACCCAGAGTCTTTATAACACTTCTTTAAAGTAAATACTTCCTTGAAATAGGAAAAATGAGGTCAGAATAGAAAAGAAAAAAGAAAAAAAAAAGGTTAATTGTAGCAAAATATAAACTGAATTTATGCAAAGGAAGAAAGAACATCATAAATATTTGGTATGCCTTATTGTATTTTTGCTTTATTATTTTGCAGTGCTTAGAGTTAAAAGTACATTTCAAGTAAATGAAATGAAAAAAAAAATTATTAGGAAGAGGTGGAACTCAGGCAGATGCACAAAGACTTACAAGTAGAAGGGTGCAGATGGCTTTCCTAGCAAAGCAGAGTAATGCTGTCAGCTTTCTCACTTGTAAGCAAAATGCATTAATACCTGAAGAAAATGAAGCCTAACCAGGAAGAGAAGGTCTTGTGAGATTTCATACAGAATCAGCAAGCAGCAGAGCTGCGATTGCAGCAGGAGATCTCACACCGGGAACTTTCAGTTAGAGACATAATTGTTGTCCTTCAGACAAAGCTGTGTTTTAGCTGCCTAAAGAGGAAAGGGTGCGGAGCAGCAAAGAGCCTTTAAGGTTGTTGAACTGCTTAGCTCAGTAGAAGCCTTGCTGGAACTTCTGCTGGAGAGAAGCTGCTCTAAGCCTGCAAGGAAGCTGGCAGTTGACAACTACAAGATATTCTTGATGGTGGTAGCTGCAGCATTGCCATTTTCACGGGGAAATGTGTGATATCTGATTTGAGTGCTTGGAGGCTGAGTTTTTTGCTGGTGGGAGATGAGGAGGATTCTTGAGAAGTTAATTCTCAGCAGTTTGGGTAAAATCCAAGGAAATGGTGGTAGAAAAAGCAGAGCTGATTTTCAGCATGACTAATTGGGTCAATTGCTTGTTGACTGTCTGGGCTACAGCAGAACAAATCACCTAATGTGCAGGTGGGACAGGAAGCTATTACATCTCCTGCCCACGGCCTTAACAAGTCTAATGCCAGTTCACAGCCCAGGTGCACAGGCAGGGACTCAGAAGGGAGAGGGGATGGCTCTCCTGGGGACACAGCAAGGACACTTGAGTTTATTTTGGGGAGATGAAGAGAAGAAAGTTAAGAGGAAATGAGGATTGCTCATGCTTGAGAGACTGATCCTTTCAGAGGGGGGACACTGAAAAGCAGAAAAGCAGAAAGTTGACCTCAGTGAAATGACTTAAATTATTTATTTTTAATTGTTAGGGTTCTTCTTTACTATTAATTGATGCAAGCGCGATTTAGAATTATTCCCATGTCTATAAACACTCAAAACTTATTCTTTGGAGTATTCGCTTTCTTCCAGCAGCACTGTCTCAGAAGACATGTTTAGGATCTTTTAAAGGTTTTAAATGTTTTTAAATGTTACTTTTTGTAAGGGAGGAAGAAAAATGAGAGATTCCAAGGAGAAAAATGCAAGGGAAAATAGGAGAGAGAAATATGTGAGGTAAAAGGGGACTCTTAGGAGGAAGAACAACTGTGAAGTTTATAGGAAAAACAGGTTGAGAGAAAGAGAGTTGGTTTTCAATCTAAACTAATGGAAACTTGAATCGTCCTTCTCTTTTGTATAACGGAATTGCTCCACTAATGACAGGTTTGATTTTATTTCCCTGTAAAGGGCATGCAAATTTCATCTACTAAGCTCCCCGAATCTGTAGAAGGATGCTGCTCATACACAAAAGTGGTGTCAGTTTAGATGATCTGCACTGCCACTTATAAGAGAATCAGAAAAAAAAATGCAGCCTGTACATAGAAACCATCCTGTCTGTGTCCTGCTGTCTTATCATCAAAGCAGATCTATAAGCTCCTCTATAAGTTCCTAGAATCTAGCCCATGGATAGTTGTTTGGCCCTGCCTGGCTTTGTGTCTTGCTGCCATGCAAGGAGTATAGATACTTTTATAAAAAAGCAGTCTGTATGGTAAAAACATAAGGGTTATAGCTACATAGTGCATCTTACATGCTGCTCACATGGTAATCGAGCATCTAGGTACTGTATGTACACACCTGTGTGCCTGAAATATTTTCTTGTGGTGGTCTAGGCAGTGCAAACAAACCTCATATCCAGTCTTACCATTTCCTCATTTTTGGTGAAAATATAAGCGTTTGACTTTTACATGTGACACTTGCCTTTTAAACATATTTCAAATTAATTATCTGAGAAGCCTGTAGAGACTTTTAAGTAAGATAATTAATTTTGTCTTGTAATAATAACCTATTTGAATATGACAATAAAAAAGATGCCCTACTCCCTGCTACAGATTCCATGTGCTCAGGTAGGAGTGGCTGATGCATCAGTAGCTACTAAGCTACTTCTCACAGCAGCAGAGCAGGAGTGGGAACGAGCAGCTGAGGGCTGAGCTTTCCAAAATGTCCATTCTTCCAGTGACTGATCCGTTTTAGGAGTTTCCTTCCCCTGCCAGAGGTTTCTGCTTCCCCTATACGCTGACAAATCAAGTGTTTTTTTTGGACACACTCTAGCAGAGAGGATTTACTGATGGAAGGGGATGGACCACTGGGACCATCCTTGAGCCTCTTCAACTGACAGATAAAAAGATAGAGCAATCACCATTAAACTACCTATCATTGAGCAGCACTGCTTTCAAGCCATTATTTGAAAGGATTGTTTTCTCTCTGGTGAAGTATTTCTACATTAATATATTACAGAAATATACCTGTTATTACGGCTACACGTCAAAATGAAAATTCTCCTCCTTTGAATGTTCACATTCAAGATTAGGCAAGATCCTGATTTTGGAAGGTGCTGAGCACCCAATCTTGAAAGGCATTTAAGCGTGTGCTTGACTTCTGATGTATACATTATATATATTCAGTTGGACACTGACATCTTTTAAGATAAGCATGTGCCTCAGAACTGAACTAGTGTAAGACTAGAACTGAATGCTCTGTGGGTCAAAACACACCCCTTTAGTTTTCCTCTCATCCATTTCCTCTATTTCTTAGTAGTCCAGACTTATCATGGACTAAATATTTTTCACCTCAATTTGCAGCATCCTCTTCATTCTGCACACATTTTCCAAGCAGTTTAGTGGTGTAGCACAGTGCATAGTGTTGCCATTGAAATCCTTCAGAGCTCCCAGCAGTCATTCAAGGATAGACTTTGTTTTGCCCTTGTTCCATTGATTTGGAACACCATTTGATTGTTTTTTTTTCCCCTTGGGTTGTGTTTTGTTGACACACGGGGTCTTTTCCTTTCACAGATGAGAAGATACTTTATGACTGTGTCAGCTTTAGTTAGAAAAAAAGAGAAAGAAAAGAAAAAAAAAAAGAAAAAATAAAGAAAAAGGAATTCTACATTTTTGCAATTGATTGACGAAAGTTAATGGGAAAGAAATGTGTAGACTGACAATTAGTCATTTACTCTGTCTCACAGTGTTACCTGACAGCCTGCAGCTTGATTGAAATTTAAGTGTTGATTAATGGGAAATGATCTAATCTGATTTAACCACAGTGCACCCTTGAAAGTACATTTGACTGAATGGAATGGAAAAATACGCAACTTTTTCTGAGATAAATAATATCAGTGTTGAAAATGACAGTGTGAAAGAATGTATCTTTGTCTATCAATTCCAGCGATTAAGAAGTGGTAGGACTTATTGTTTATCTGTTTTGAGAGGTTTTCTCGCTCCTGCTGGCTTTCTGGTGAACATCAGTCCAATCTTCTTGGCAGATAACATTACCTAGGACATATCTGAAGCCCTCCCGCTTGCTTGTATGATATTTTCATGCTCAGGTCTTACTTTTGCTATCTAAGATATTAGTTCCTAAGTGAGGCATCCCACAAAAACAGAGGCAGAAAAAGGCTCTGAACCTTGGCCTATTCTAAGCCCTTGATCCCAGGGCTGCCCATGCTTTCGGCAGCAGGTCCACATTTTCTTTGGCCATCCCTTTTGCTGCCGAAGGAGCTACCAAAGCCTTTCTTTTCACCCTTCCCACCTCCCGTTAGTTTTTGTTCTAGCTCAGCTTCATCCTTTCAATTTTGAATAATAAATCCATGATGTGTATATATCTCTACTCTCTTAAGAAATCCCATCCATGGGTGAAGGCTTACAGTATCCCAAGCAGATTTTTTAATTTGCTTAATCCTTAACCACTACTAATCTGATATGGCAGCTCCCCAGCCATGTAAGATGTTTAACAAACTGTGGTGCAGGAAGGGCTCTTAAATGACTTTCTTCTGCTGAAATATCGTACTGATTTTTTGTGTATTTTTTTAGAAATTGTTATGCACTAAACTGATGCTCTGCAAATCTGCTGTTGGAAGTATGTTTTATGTTTTGCAACAGAAAATACAAAACTACAGGCATCACTATTAGCTTTTTGACAACAATATGAAGACTTTCTCCAAAAGTTTGGAAATTCATTTAGCTTGAGAATTTTTTTTCTGAATGTATCTTTCACTTTCCACTGGAATAACATATTCATATGGCCGCTGTAGTTGTTATCTATAAAGGAAGAAGGACTCTGGCATTTCCTTCTTCCTCTTGAAAAAATTTAGTTGCCAATGGGAAGGTTTCTGTTGACTTCACTGAGCTTTGACTCATGCCAACAATGTAATTTTCCTTTTAAAGCAGTGTGCATATGGCTAACGCCTGCAATATACCCTGTGCTTTATGGGTACTGTATTGATTTTTCTCTCTTGCACTTACTCTTAAGATCAAATCAATGAGACCATTTACAAAAATAAATGAGACTGTTTTGACTGTCTGTGGTTTCATTGTTTTTATCCTCCAAGTACAAATTTCACTTTGCAAACTAGCAAACTAGTGCAATTGCTCATCCAGTGATTCTTTGGCTTTTTTGTGTTGTTCTATTTTCATCAGTTAAAATACTTCTTATATTATCAGAGGAACTGATGGTATTTGAATGGCAAAATGTTTAATAAGTTGGATACATATGACATCAGTTAATTTTCTTAACAAGAACAGCAATATAATTTTGGATATTACATATGTGATGACAGTAACCAATATCAAGGCTGGATTTACTTCATATATTTTTCTATCATAAATAACAGGTCAGTCATCAGTCATATTAATAAAGTTCATAAATAATTTACAGCAAATTATAATTGTTTTTCTTGTTTGATCACTTAAGTCTACTTTCCAGTGGGTTTATAGGGAGATAGAGTTCAGAAACAAAAGTCCTTCACCAAGTGAATTCTGCTTTTTCTTCTGGAGCCCAATTTCAGTCTTTTTGTTGATGAAGGGCTGATAAAACATTAACCAGAAATTTCCGGAAACCACAAAGGGAATCTTCTGCACAGCAGACTTGTTTTTTCCCAAGTGTGTTATCTTTGTTGAGTTCACAGGGTCTATTTTTTTCCGTGAAATGCATCATGCTCTCTATCTTTTATTTATGAATATGGCTACTCAGATGCTTAGCGTCAAGGCAATTTGATAGTATGGCTTACCAAAACAGCAAAGTGTGTGTATTCCCTTCTTGGCATAGCAGCAGCTTGTGTGCTGTGAGTAGTGCTGAGGCTGAGCACCCAATAGTGCCTAAAGAGCTGCAAAGTGGAATGTTCCACTTTCTTTTTTGCCACTTTTTCCCCTGTTCTTGGCTATACTATGGAAAAGAAAAATGTATTTGTGCAAAAATCTCTTGCAGTAGAATGTGAGGGAAATAAATGTAAGGTCTGCCTTTCCTTGTTTTGTTTCTTATTGCTTCCTCCTCGCTCCTCTTTCTCACAACACTCATTACTATGTATTTAATACAACATCTATTCCTTATTATACCTCATTTACATTACTGTGGTTTCTGGGCACTGTAGTTATGGATCAGGACTCCAATTTGCTACCTGCTGGACAAAGCCAGAACATAGTGTCTAGTCCGATTCCAAAGATTTAAAACCATGACAAAAGAAAAGAAACAATAACAGAAAGATGTCTAAGAGGTGAAATATAAAATAATAAAAGATTTTTGATCAGCTTGGAAGCCAGTGATCTCAGCACTCCAGGATTTAAGTATTACCAAGCTGTGAGAGAAGACACTTCCGTGTTCCATTCACTTGTTGCATTATTATGTGAAATATTTCTATTCCATCATTCTGACTCATTTTTTTTGTGCTGACACTAACATGTTTTTGAAATAACATACATACTTACACAGTTATAGCAAAACCCTCTGCTATAAATTAATTAGGAGTCAAATTTCCCTCTCCTTACCCCGCAAGATGTTCCAGGGGAACAGAGTAAGGTTTGACAGGCTGTGATAGTCAGCAGCAATACTGCTAAAGCCAGCTTAAAAAATCATTTCCTCCTCCCCAGCTGTGCGTTTCTATTCCTGTATAGCCACAAGCACTGTGCCTCTTGTGAGCTGTACGCGGGGAACTAATCCACTTGCAGAATAACCCAGTAAAATAGTATCAGTGAGACTGGCCTCCAAATTACAGTAACCAGAGTCACAGTAAACTGACCTGTGGCTCACTAAACAGGAGGAGCCCAGTTTTATGGAGTCAGGATTTGCTCAGGGCTATTCGCTTTGTCTTGGCTTCCACATAGCCCAAGTTTGTGTTCTAGCAGGCACACGGAGCTGTAGGAAAACCCTCACTGACATAACTACTGCTCCCTAACAGAAGTCAGATTGATAGCACCTCCACCTAAAGCTGCATTTATATTGCAGATAAACCTGTAGCTATTTGTTAGGAGAAGATTAGGGATATATAAAGTCCTCAGAGTGGCACTGAATCATTTTGTGCCAAGAGCAGAATCTCTGGCTGCTAGGGAATAATTTAGGTCAAAAACACTGTCAGCTTTTCCTTCATCTGTGTCGTGTGGATAAAAAAGGCACATCTAGAACTTGCAATCCTCAAGCACTTGCTGTACAGTTAAGTACCATAGTGGTAATTAGAATTCTTATGACTCTTGAAGGGCTAAACCAGAAGATTAAAAGAACTTTATTTTCCTGGGAGATTAAATGTTCTATATTTGAGTAACTAGGATAGATGATCATTACTATATAGAAGCTAAAAATGCTTTTTGCTGGATTTGCCTTACTTGTGCAATGATATGTAGGTCATATGTATATTTGGCTATGTAGCAATAACTGATAGACATGAAATTAAAAAAGAAAAAAGAAATTTTGGATATTTGTCTGATCTTTCTGTCCTTGGATAAGTTACTTCACTTCTCTATACCTCAGTTTACAGAGGTGACTAATGGTAATATTTTCCTGCTGCACAAAGGTATAGCCCAGTGCTCTGGTGGAAGAGATTATGACTGTATTCGTGTGCAGATAATGGAAATATGATTTAATACCTTTATCCCTACATCTGTGACAAAGCCAGAGACAATATTCTAGGGTTGTCTCTAGACTGTGTGTGATAAATCAAAGAACTTGAATGCCACACCAATGACTCAGCTTTACCAGAAGATGATTCTGAGGAAAGGTCAAAGACATTGCTGAACAAAATATTAAATCTCCTAGAAACTATTTATAGGCAGTTGCCTCTTCTTGAAGAGAAAAAGGAGATACAAAGAATTGCAAGGCTTTCACTATTTAAGGAAAGGTTTTGTTTGTTTGTTTTTTACTGTTATAATTCTATAGTCCTTCTGAACATAGAGTAAGGTTTATCTCAGAATAGTATTATTCAGTAGCATATTGTGGGGTCTCCTTCTCTGGAGATCTTCAAATCCCGCCTGGCTGCCACCCTGTACCATGTGCTCTAGGTGTCCCTGCTAGAGCAGGGGGGTTGTACAAGATGATCTCTAGAGGTCCCTTCCGACCTCAGCCACGCTGTGATTCTGTGTGATTCTGTGATATGGTCTACTGCAGATTTAATTTTATTTAGGAAGGCATCATAGGCTTTCCAGATACACTGTATAAAATGTAGGAGGAAAGAGATCTAATCCAAACCTCTAGGTATTTATCAAAGAGAAAAATTACAAGGCTGTGTTGTTTTTGTGGAATCTACAGTATCCCATCGATCTGACAGGCTCGGGTGGGTACCTGAAACCTTCTGTACATAGGTGATGATCTTTGAAAACAAGCTGAGGCTTTCCCAGGATCTAGAAAGCACAAAAAATATTTGGCCTTCTGGTTTACCATCCTTTTCCCAGTGTTTGCAAAGTCAGTGGGTTATGGCTTGATATGTATAGCTGAATCTGTCCCTCAATCCTTGGCTTTAAGAAAGGAAGACCCAGGGAGTTTTAAATTGATCAGCCTTATTTCTTAACTAAAAAAAAAAAAAAAAAAAAAGATCAGAAGAAAAGTGTCTGCTTTCAAATGCCCACAGGACAGTGAACAACTAAATAGCAGTTAAGGTCAATTTAAGATTGAATCAATGAACTATCCTATTCTGACAATCTGGTAGTCCTGGGGGATAGTAACGAAGTAGAAGATAGAGTATATATTGACATTAATATAGTTTTTGTGCCTGTGTCTTGTGATTTTCTCATAATTATCTGAGGAAATATGGTCTCTCTATGTTCCTCTAAGGCAAATACAGAAATAGTCAGGAAGTTTTGTCTTGTGAAGTGTTTACTAGTGGCTAATTCCTGAGTTTAGTGCTATTCCAGATCTTTAGTAATGGTTCAAATAATGGAATACCCAGTATACATAGTAAATTAGTGAGGAGGTCCTGAAAGCAAGCTGGATATCAGCATTACATTACATTACCTTGGCAAGTTGAAGAAATGTGTTGTAATTAATAAAGTGAATGGCAAGGGAAAAATTTCAAAGAAGGATGATCGTCTGTTTAAATACAGAACCAGGAGCAACTGATTAATCAGGATTTCTGGGGTTAATCCTAGATCACAAAATGAATATAAATCAATAGCACCAACTGGTTGCAAAAAAAAAAAGAAAAATCCAATTATACTGAGTGCCAGGACCACTCTAATAAGACCTATGCAGGAATCCTTTGCTACCACTAAGAGCGCAGTGGGAATACTGTATTCTGTTTGACATAGCCGTTTCATGAACAATGTGAATCAACCCGAAAGAATCCTGGTAAACAGATAAAACTGTCTTGCAATATATGTAGATTGCTGGAAGAGACAAAAATAGCTGTTTTCTTTGTCCTCTGTCACAGAATCACAGCAGTGTTGAGGTTGGAAGGGGTCTCTGCAGATCATCTAGCTCAACTCCCTGCTCAAGCAGGGGCAGGTGGGACAAGTTTCCCAGCACTGTGTCCAGCTGGGTTTTCTGCATCTCCAAGGATGGCGACTCCTCAGGTCTCAGCAGCCTGTCCCAGTGCTTTATCACCTTAGAGTAATTCTTTTTTTCTTATCTTTTAGTGGATTTTCCTGTGTTTCAATTTGGGCTCATTGCCTCTCTCTAGATACCAATGAGAAGAATCTGACCCGTCTTCTACACTCTCTGCCATCAGGTACTGATAAAAACTGATACCACCTGCCCCAGGACTTTTCTTCTTGAGGGGAAACAGTCCCAGCTCTTCTCTCTTAAATAAGATGTGAAGTAATGAACTTAAATTGCAGGAAAAAATGAGTTAGATTAAGCAAACAAACAAACAAAAAAACTGTTTGAGTAAATAAGCATGGGAATAGGCTGCTCACTGAGGTCATCTGTGCAGTATCCACCACTACTGTTTTTTAAAAACAGGTAGAGCAAGACAGGAAGGAGGTAATTTAGTCTCTTCCTTCTCCCAGCTTTTTGTGAGCAATCTTAATTCTTTAGAGCTTAGTGTCTCTGCCCAGCTCCACAAGTCTTTAACTCATTCCCTTTCCTCCCAGTGTCTCTTTCTCCTAACATGAGGATCTATCAGATAGTAGCAGAAGCTCCTGTCAAGGCATAGCAGCGTATTAGGAATTGCAAATACTTTCTAGGGAGCCAGAAATTCGAGCATTTCTCCAACCTAATCCTTCTTCCTTTGACATTCTTCCAGTTATCCACAGAGTCTGCAGGGTGGTGTCAGGTCCTAGGCTCAGTTCATACAAGGTAATTTAATTCAAACTTGCCCCTTTGTATATAACGTATAAGCTGAAATTACGCGTCCTGACCCACTTGAGAAGTGGTGTGATTTTCACATTTCAGGGCAAGGCTTCTTTGAGGCTCTAAATATGATTAAATTGCTACACACACACACACACAGATGCTATGTACCTACACGTTTTCCTCCTTCACACATTATTTATTATTATTATTATTATCATCATTATTATTCATTATTATTGTTATTATTATTAGTGGTAGTGGTGGTGGTGGTGGTTGTTGTTATTATTACTGTCCTGTTTACTGACCCTTTTTTTCTGGAAACCTGTTGTCCAAATATTCTTTAGAACTTGAGGGAAAAATTTTCAGTGTTTTCCCCAAAAAGCAATGAAAAAGAAATCTAAATAAAAAGATTCACATAGAAGAGGGGAGGGAAGAAACCTGGTATTCCATGTTCCCCACTAAGCCACAGTAAAAAAAAAAAAAAAAAAGCAAGCATGTGCAGGGAGCATTCCTGCTTAAATAACATGGTCTGAAATGAGGTTCCTGAGCCCGACAAAGCCAACTGTGGTCACAGATTTGTTAGTCAGTAAGGGCTTGTCACTTGAAGGAGCCCCGTATCTGCAAGTTTTGTTCAATATAATTGGATTCAGCTTTGAGAAGTTAAAATAAAAAATGCTGTCATGTCTTAGCAGAGTGCCTGCAGCAACAGGGGTCAGGATGGACTGAGGATCAGCGCTGCTGGGTTATACTACTGATCTGGCAAATAATTTACTGTGTCACTTGATAACTGGAATAACAGGCACATGCCTTATTCCTGTAGAGTGTTTTGGAGGACTTTTTGACTGGAAGCGCTTTGGAATCAAAGAGTTAATATACTAATAAAATAATATGAGTACAGAGTAGAACATGCAAAGTTCCGTCTTGAGATAGAAAATAGGTGAAAAATAATCCCCAGTCATTGTGATAACAGGATGAATCCATGCGGACAGTGACCAACTATTCCAATTTTTTTGCTTTTTGCTAACATACCCTTTATTCAAAGCCTCGTTTGTTTAGGAGAGGACTGCATCAGTTGTCCTATCGACAGAGATGGGAGCAACCATTTGAGTCCGCTGGCTTGAGACTTCCTGGCAGCTTTTGTGCTGACATAAATCACTGCAATGGTATCGTTTAAAATAGGATATGCAATTGGTCCAGCTAGAAGAACAAGTGGCTTCATGAGTGCAGGCTTCGTCTGGCCTTGAGAAACAGCGTCCTTGAGCAGAGAAAATATTGCTGAGTAATTTATTAGAGCCTTTATATGACCCTTTCATCTGCACCAAAATGCAGGAACAGGTGAGCAATCAGAGCAGTGTTGGTTAAAGGGCCTGGCAAGACCTTGTCTAGTCCAGGCTTCCACTGAAGCAAGCTGTACTGGTAAGGAAGGCTGAAATACTGTATTTTGCTAGGCCTCAAAAGCCTGTTGGTGCAGTTCCTGTGTGCCTTAAAAGGGAAAATCACTTGGATATAAAGTACCAGAATGAGTTAACCGCTGCTCAGATTTTGCGTGATTCCAGCGGCCTCCTGCGGGCCTGCAGCCGGGAGACCGGCACCACACCGGGTGGAGAACGATCCATACGTGCCCTAGGGAACACTGGTAGGAACATTGCCTGCTCTGGCACAGAAACGCACGTTCACTGTCACTGTTTCTCACACTGATCTCAGGATGGGGTTTTTCACATCATATAATTGCTAAGTTAGAGCAAGAACCTGCATTGTCTAGGGCTGTAGTGGGCATGAATAAAATCAAGGATTTCTTCCTCTGTTTCTTCCATAGGGTTTTCCCACACTGACAGTAGGTGCTGTCTAAGCAAAGAAGCCAACCTGGCACTGCTGGGAGATTTCTGCAACATGCACCAGGAGCTGCTGTGGCCCACATCAGCTGTATCCTTAAGCACTGGAGTTCCTCCAGCTCATCATTCCACGCTGGAGCCCCTGTGTTTAACGAGAAGCGGATTTTGGAGGGGCTGCTCAAGGAGATGTAGGTCCCCTTTTCATTCCGTGACTTCAAAGGAAAGAATCCAAGAGGTAACATCTGTCTGTATTTTGGTTGCGTGCTCTGAAGGGAAATCTGCAAGCCTAATATTTTGGGAATTTCAAGGGAATCTTCAGCAGAGCATCTGAGATGATGCCGCAGATCCCTGGGAATGAATTGCCCTCTACTGGCCACTGGGCTGCAAGTCTCTTCCCAGATTCCCGCTGCAAATCCCTACTGATGTCCCGCATTAAGCCAAGAAGTCCGTCAAACCTCAATAGTCTTTTCTGTGTCCGCCTTTTACATAAATTTACTCAGGTTCATTTGCAACTTCTGGGGACAAAGGCAGGTTCTATAAGGCAATCCAAGAGACAGAGGATCCACCAGGGAAGAAAGGAGAAATTCCTTGGCACTAAAAAGCTCCTGACTTTCTTTTCCCTGTGGGAGAGGAGTGTCACAGGAAAGAAGGTGTCCAGTGCAGATCACACACTGATTTTTTAGGTGCTGTCAACAACTTCTACTGGAGGCTCATGGAAAGTTCCCAATGGAAAATCCATGGCGGAAAAAAACCCAAAAATATAGCCACTTGATACTGGAAGGTTTTCACTGTCTAGAAGAAAGAGTTTGGATGGTGCAGAATCTGAATCAATAAATATTAAAAAAATACTGTTTTAAGCTTCTCTTTAAAATTCTGAGATCGTGTATCTTACCCTAAAGCAATTAAGTCAATCTAGAGTGGTTTGTTTTGAATGGGGATTTAAGGAGTGCTGCACATCCGAGGAGCCAGAAACGGCAGCATGAAGGTGTCTCCTGTCCCCTGATTGAAGGGGGTCGGTGGCCACAGGGGCGAAGAAGCCACACACGGGCAGGAGCAGCCTGGGCCCCGTGGCTGTAGCCCCAGGCGGCCTGAGATCACCTGCATGACCGAGTCCCCGCTGCACTTCTTGAGGTAATAGGGAGATGCGACGTTGTGGCAAAGAGATAAAGTGCTGGTTCATCAGAAGAAAGCTCAATGCAACATCTCAAATAATAACAAAACGGCTAAATTATGCACACCTCAGTTAGTAAAAGCACAATTGCAGGTAAAAGAGTAAAGGCTGTAAAATGTGTGCAGATGAACATTTATGTAGGGCCTGATTTTGTAATGTGCTGGTTGCTTCATCTCCTATTGAAAAGTCAAGTACACCATATAAACCTGTTAAATAATCTCAGGTACCACTGAGAATAAGGAACTGGGGACAGCTTCACCCAGTGTTTTCTACTTTAATTTACCATCCTTTCCCTCAGGTAGGTTCGTGCTCAGGAAATGGCTGGACTGCTGCTAGTGTTGGGCCCAGAAGTATTGCTAGAAAAATTCAAGGCCAACACACGTTTCCTCGCTGCTGTAACGAACACTTTAGAAAGTCTCTCTAAGTATTGCTGGAAACCCTGTTCTATCACTATCCATTCAACTCTTCCAGAAATACTGGGGGAGGAAATTCTGCCTTTGGGCTTGTTCACTTGGAAAACATAATTGTGCAGGTAGCTTTAGGAGTGCAGAGCAGAAACCTCAGAGAATTTCTTATGAGAAAGACCACCAGGTGATTAATATACAGCAATGATTAATATACAGCAACGTTAAGTAGTATGAAGAACATCAAGGGAGGACAGACTCACCACGTATGTTAATTCTTTAGGCAGACTGCCTCAGACAACTTGCTTCAAGCGCTGCTCGCCTCGGAGGGCAGTGTGCCCGCTAAGCCTCTCGCCACGCGCCCCTGCTCCTTCAGCACACCGGGCTATGGAGGCATTTATTTAGGTGGTACCTTCTTTGAAGCTGAGCTCCTCACTATGTATTTCTATAGCACCTAGCACTGTGAAATGCCCATGCATGGCTGAGGCTCTTTCATGCTGTCATGGTACGATGAAACTCTCTGGTCAGCCCTTATCTACTTGCTCAAGATGCTTGTAAGGGATCTGGGAGAGTCCTTCAAATCCTTTTTGCACAACAGCTGACAGGAGAGCCCAGCTCTTGGACATTTCATCATGATTGACTCGTCTTTGGGTTAGTATCTTGGGTAAATATTCATCAACCGTGAAATATAGGAGGTCTAAGAGGATAATGAAATGTTGACCTTAAATACCATGACACAATTCTAATTGCAAGCCTCAGCGTATCAACATGCAGACTTAAGTGAGTTGCTAGTCATGCTGGAAATCCAAGACAGAGGAGGAACTAGAACCCAGTGATGCAGAGAGCCATTTCCTCTGCTCTATCAAATACATATCCTGTAGTTTCATCATCAGCAACTTTTCTTAGTGTAGTCAAGTGTAAAATATTTAAGGCATGGATTCCCTATGCATGTAATTTTATGTTATGCAACAGAGTGATGTGTCTAGTTGCTACTGTAAAAAAAAAAAAGTCTCTAATAATGTTTGCTATGATTCCTGCCTTCCAAAAGAGCGCACGTTTTCTTTGAAGTAAGCGGGCACTTGTTGCTAGGCTCTTAACATTTAAGTACCTTAAATATTTTAATGTGTGTATGCCTGCTGTATCTAGGCACCAATATTTGTTTATATTATCATTATGTAACCCTTTCTACCTTAGATCTTTTGTTCACTCTAACTGTTCCTTCGGCATCCATAGTTAAATTTCAACCCTGATACTTTTCTTTCCACAGAGTAGAAGACTAAAGTAACTACTGTTAAGAGTTAAAAATATCTCTGATGTAAATTTATGCTGTGTCTGGATGTCTTGCACTGTTAGCATTTTTCCTTTGTGCAATCTTCAAAAATGAGTAGCGTGTTTAAAAGAGCTTGAATGAGATCGTTCAAAAGCCGGTCGTAGTTCTGTGCACTTTAACATCTGTGCCAGACACTTACATGTCCCAAAGGTACAAAATTGTCAAGTTTTGGAGTAAACCGTATGATTTCAGTATTTTGGGTGCAGAAGCACAATTTGAATCATTGGCTCAAAATGCTGTAATCATCACCCAGACATGTTGCAATCATGACCTGGTTTGGTTATACAATTTCTTTGGCTTTGTGCCTGGGTTTTAGACATGTACAGGTTTTGATCGAGTTTTAGGATTCATGTTTGAGGATCAACATCACCTTTAACTGAAAGTGCAAACTTCTTCACTCAACAACATCCTTTTTTGACCACACTCTCTAAACTGTCCTTAGAGAAACCTGCATATCCAAATCTGCTCCATCTCTCTCTTTCCAAAGGTGTAGTGGAAAGGGAAAAGTTTCGTGGTGGTTGGGAAGGCAGCTGAGGAGAGCAGGGACGAGAGAGAAGAGCTGATCAGAAATGCTGACCATGAGGGGGAGACCCTGGGGACCAAGTGACCACCAGCACTTACGAAAAGCTTCCCTGGGGTCTCTCTTACCATTTCAACTATCCTTTGGAAGGAAAGATCTGCATCTGTTGTGGCAGCTGGGCAATACTGCCTTAGGTTTTACTTAGCTTAAGCTCAATTTTATTCAATTAAAATAGATAAAGTCCCTAGGTTAAATTTTGTGATTCTTACTGACAGATCTGCTCCCAGGTCTGCACTCGGGCAGACGGCAGAGACTGCGGCCTCTTCATGTTCTTCCTCCAAGGTCTGTACGGGTTGCAGTAAATATTCGTCATCAGCCTGTGGGAAATACACCGGGGGATTATTGCAGACAGTGCCCACTTCTGCCACTGGCGGGAGCTGAACTTTTCTGACAGGGCGGCAACGGATGGGAACTCAGAGCTCACCCAGTGATTAAAAGCAGTAAATCAGGACTTCACATGATAGGTAATCCATTTAGATGATTTTGTAAGGAAAATCTGTTCATTGTTAGATGCCACAGAAAGACAGTCACCAGGCAAAATTCTGTGTTCTGTTGGTGTGAAATTCAATATATTTATTTTCATTGCTTTAAAACGAATGTACCACTCCCTCCATTTTTAAAAATGAATTTGATATTTGTGAAGGCAACTGAGCAGCCCGGGAGGCTTTTACCCTGCATCTACCTACTGAATGGATATAGTAAATGTTGTGACTCTTCAAGCTTCATTTCGTTCTCTTGCCTGCTCATCCCGCTCATAGGTGGCTGTTTCTTACTGGGAGAGGCTGTTGATTTCCATGACTGTTCAGTCTGCAGCCTTTTTGCTGAGATTTCCAACCACACTATCAATTAGCCGAAGTTCCATCCGTGGTTTTTGCGTGTGGTGGGACACACTTCACAGCATGCTGTACAATCATTGAATAGAAACCAGCCTTAAAGGACACATGATGAGAAACTCCATATTCCACTTTTAATTCCAAAGTGTGAAGCCCATCCTTATAGATCCATGTCTCCTGGCATTTTTTTTTTTCTGAAATATGCATGAAATATGCGCTTTTTTTTTCCTGAACTTAAATTTGATTTGGAGCCTCGACTTCCATTTGACCATATTGCAGGCGCATGTGCTCCTGAAGGCTAAACCTGCTCCTTCGTTCCGTGCAGAATCCCTCCCTCCAGAGAGAGCGGAGGAAACGCAGGGGGCGGTAACTGAGCTAGCTTAGTTTCCTCTAGGCTTTTTGAAGCAGGCTGCTTTAAATTCTGAAACAGAAAACAAAGGTATTGTCTAGAAAGTGGTACAGCTACTTTGTAGCTCGATCAATAACTTTTGCTTTGGATTCCATTCACTGGCATGTGAATACACTTGTATCTAGTGTAAAAGAAGGGCGGACTAAACGCTGAGGTTCACATAGTCATTCATGGGAATGTAGAATGATACTAGCAGCAGTATAATGAATATGTTGCTTGTGTAGATCTTGGAAGTCCAGATTACCTGTATAAAAGCAGAGTTTGTTGTGCAGCGAGACTAATGAGTCTCAGTGTCAACTATTTATGTTTAAGCAAATGACTTGTCTTGGGAAAAACAATTTAGACAGATTATTGTGTGTGAATGTTCTGTACCTTTATGAGATATTCCTACCTACATAAATAGGAGAAAGGGCTAGGAAGATCGTTTTACCTATTGCTAAAATGATTGTGCCCAGATGCCATTAATGACAGTATTACAGGCATACCCAGAGAAACGTTTGGATCTTGAGTGTTAGTATTTACCCTATTAAAGCTCTAGTAAATCCTATTATCAACAAGCAAACCGGTTGTGCCCTTGCGGGAGAGGGGAACGCGGTCCCGGGCAGCATCCCAGGTGCGTCCCGGACAAGGGAATCGCCCCGCTCCCGCCTCGGGGCAGGGGGCAATTTGGCCGTGTGTAGGTAGTCAAAATGTACAGGAAGCAGCACCTCTCGCTGCTGGGGTAGTTTAAATATAGAGAAGAGGCCACTCCAGGGATTTAAAATACCATTAGCTGGGCAAGATAGCGCCATGAGAAAATAGCTTCAGCTTTCACCATGATCCTGTGCACGAGCTTCTCCCATCCTCCCGCTGCCCCTGGACGGGAGCTGGAGCGAGGGGCTTGCTGCCTTTCGCTGCCTTGGGAACTGCTTATTATTATTATCTTCGGGCTTGAAAGCGGCCACTGGAAACGCAGTGATTGTATGTGAATACCTTGTATTGCCCTGCACAGCACGCTCGGTTTGCCGCGTGCGGCTGTGCCTGCAATACGGCAGCAGAGCACACGCCAACTGTTGCTGGTCCCGCTGGAAGCCTCGCTGCTTTCTACCTGAGCTGCAGAATCAAGGTTCCGCAGCTGACAGTCAAAATACAGGCCAGCTAGCAGCCTAGCGCACACGTGTAAGTCACAAAGGCCCACATCATAGGTACTACAGATGTATATAGCATACATAATATATATATAAATATAGAATAGCTTGCTTGGAAGGAAGCAATGGGCTCCCAAGGAGGGCGAGCGCGCACAAGCCCGCAGGGGATGGCAGAGGCAGACGTTGCCTTCCCTGCGTCCTCCCTGTCCCCTCTCCCCGCCTGGGAGCCGGGCCGCAGCCGCGCAGACACGGACATGGACATGGACACGGACATGGCCGGGCCGGGAGCCGCCGCCTCTGGAGCCGCCCGGAGAGCCGTGACTCAGAGCGGCAGCAGCCGCGGCCGGCGCGCGGCTCCCCCTCAGCCGCGGCTACTTTGGTACTTTCCCTTATTAGGCTGCACCACGAAACCCTTCCTCGTTGTGAGTGGCACCTCATTCTACCAGTTTCTAAAAGTATCCCTGCTTTTAACAATCTGCTTGGAAAGCGCCGCGAAGCAGAACATAGTTCTAGCCCCAGCTTTGCTTCTTTAAAAAAAAAAAAAAAATAGTAAGTTGTAATTAAATTTGACTCCACCTACCCTGACCAACATTACGTAGCACGACATGAATTGGGCTCCATTAGCAGTAGATGACATGTCTTAAAAAAAATAGCACCTGTTTAACTCCCTGCAAAGCCCATGTTTTTGGGACTGCATTCCCAGTTTCCACATTGCCATCCTGCGAATGACGTAACTTTGCTGGGAATTACTCCTGTGGGGCCGCTCGAGGAGACCAGGAACAGGCAGCCTCAGCCTCCCGCAGGCCTCACTTGTAGTTTGACCGCAGGAACCTGTAGCTGATTTTCCTCAATTTAAGTATTTTTGTCACATGAGGTCAGAGATGCGCGTGCTGCACTGCAACCTGACCCGCTGGGGAGGAGCTGGCAGGTTACAGGACACGCTGCCTTTACCCAGTCCCGTTGCCCATCAAAATGAAGCGCAAAGGAGCACCAACGTCCACCTGCAAGGAGGCAGGCAGGTTGTGGCCCCTTTGCTGTTTGAAGGCACTTGCTGTATTGCCACTACACACTGCAAGTTTCTGTTAAAATAGTGACAGCTCGAGGTTGTCACTCGCAGCATGTCTCTTCTAACCAGGATTTCAGATGGGTTTAAACTTTAATTTTTTTGGCCTAATCTTCTGGTGATTCAGGTGTAACTCAATAGCTAATCAACTGCCTTGAGCTTCCGTAGTAGATAGAAGTCTTCCTCATATACAGTAAACTTGAGTTACCAGGTTAAAAAGACTTGCTCCTTCTACGGGTGAAAATTGAAGGCAGTTCTGGAGTCTGGTTCCGACTCCTTCCTCACCCGCTCTCACTCCACACTCGTTTGACTCTGTAGCTCTCAGTTACATGGATGTAGCTGAAGACTTTTACACCCCTTCTCTAACCATCTGCTGTTGCTGATTCCAACTACAAAGTATTTTTTTTTAAAAAAGATGCAACTGTTCAGTACTGTACAGTACGCCTGGCTGGAAATTCAGTAGTGTCAGTTAATAAAAAAATGGTGACTTTGTAGCACAAGAATGGTCTAAGGTAAATTTCTGCAAATCGAATAGCAATAGATAGGAATTTCTTGATCTTATTCAAGAAAAAAAAAAAAAAATTAACGGTGACTATGGGGGGACAGAGAACAGGGAAAAAGAAACACTAAGCCAAGTTCTTCCCTCAGTCCACACATAGGAAATGAAATTGAAGACACATTTTCATCTAGGTAAGAGAGCAGCTGTCAGACTTCAACTACAATGATGCACTAACTGAAATTTCTATTTTTAGAAGAGTGTATTTGAAACTCATTACTGCCCTTACATTTCCAGCTTATAAAATCACAAGACTAAATTAGGCTTCTATATTATTTTATTTCCCTCTTAAAATATAGCATTGAAGTCCTGCACACATATAAATATCCCCACAGTTTCTTACACACTTTCTATCCATCATTACTTAAAGTGCCCAACTGTGAACATTAAAAATAAAACGTTACCATTAGAGTGGCTACACTTAGAAGGACTGGTGTTCTAACAAGGCAGGGCATTGATTTTACAAAAATCACCTGCATAAGAATACACCCTAATACAACACTCATCAACAGTAACCCTGAAACTGTTCTTTTTACATTTTTTTTTCTTGCATTCAGCTGACCTAAAAGTGATTAAAATACAGGGTTTGCTGTTGAAACATTTTTACGTAGTGTAAGAATAAAAGATAAATGCATTACTTTCTTTCTAACTCCCTCCTTCCCCCACAAAGTGTTTACTGTGTCCCAAGCTGCTATGTTGATTAAAAACCAGTTGAAAAGAGCTCTGGAAATGCATGCAACTTAAAATTCACTTAAACACACTTTAAGTTATAAAGTCTGAGAGCTTTTAACTTCAGCATGTGGCTACGGTTCAGTAGGATTGTTAGGTGTGTTTGTCGTGGTGGCGAGACTGGTAAACACTTCTTCTTTAGTTTCAGGCTGATGTCTTTCCATTTTGGTTTCCTCTTTAGCATCTTTATTACTTGGATCTTCCTTGCTCTTGATTACCAAGGGCTCAATCTCCATGATCTCCTGTGCTGGCTTAGGCTCTGGCAAGGTTGACTGAAGTCCATCAACTTGAACAGGTTCTGGGACATCTTCTGCTTTCTGTTCAAGTCTTTCCAAAATGTTCTGGACCTTCCTTACACCATCTCTCCTGGCCTGGCGCACATCTGCACGACCCTCGGGGTCCACAGAGTCTAGGGCTAGTAACTCTTTGGTCAAATATTCTTCAATCATCAAATATTTTTTATCGTTTTTCTTGCCTTCAAACGAGTCGACTGCCTGCTCAAGCATTTGTACTTTCTCCAGAATTGCCTCCACTTTCAAAACGCCAGGATGCTTTGGAGGTTCTCCCGTTTCCATCGTCTTCGCTGTTGCGGGTTCCTTGGGAGCAGGCCTTTCCTGAGGGGGCACAATCTTAGCCGGGCAGGGAACCTTCTTCTCGGCTTTCTCTGCCGCAGCTGGAGGCTTCTGGGGTGGCGGTTTAGAATCTGGTTCCTGGTGGGTGACCTGAACTGGGATATACGGTGAAGGCATCTCAGTAGCGGGGGCTGGGGCTGCTTTCACTTCTGTTTTGCTCTCAGGTGGTGGGGATGGTCTTGGTGGAGATGGTCTTGGTGGCTCTTGAGGTGGGACTTGTTGCTGAGAAACCTGGTGAGAAAGACAAGTTTGCGTTGAGATAGAAAAAAACAGCTCCTTTCATTTTAAAACAAAAAAATCTACAAAGCTAACAAAAAGGGAAGCTTTAGTCCAAGATTTGCAGAAGTGACTCAACCACAGACACCCACTCTGAAACCTGGACAAAAATCTTGATTTTCAGCAGGTATTGGTACCTATTGTTCTGAAATTCAGCCCCTTCCATCTGTCTCAGTTTGGAGGACCCAAAAAGGCACAAGATGCTCTTTAAAATCTGGTGTTGAAACACAAAAGCATTAAACACATTACAGGCAGGCCAGGCCAAGCGCCAGGTCCCTGCACCCTCAGCTCCTAACACTGGTTCTGGCTCCAGCGACTCCGTAAGGACAAGAAATGTGGAAAAACTAATCAATAGGAAAGAAAGCAGAAGAAATAAAGATGAGAAAGTTCCACTTTCCCTTCTTCTTTCCGTTATGACCTCCAACCCACCCTCAACTGTGACAGGTCTAAGGAAGCCACAAAGCTCCTGCTCTGCCCACCAGAGCCTCCACACGTGGGGCGTTCAGTGTGACAGGCCCCAGAGCCCCACAGAGGAGCCCTGTTCTATGCTGCTCCTCCTGTTCTCAGTTAGGAGTGGATTTTAGTACCTTCTCTTGTGTGTTAGTGCTGAACTTGATTAAGTTTTAGTTAACAGTCAATTACTTAACATTCAATTTCATTTCATTTACTTATCATTCAATTTCCTGTAGTTTTAGAGCTGCAGTTGTAGAGCACTGCAAATGATTCCTGTAAATTGCTGTTCTAAAACACACAAAAATACTTAAACAGTCCAAACAGTTATTGTTTTAAAGTTGAGATTACTAATACCAACTGACTCTCAAAGATATTAAACTTGAAACCACAAAATTCTGCCCATGTTCACAGAAGTCTGGTGACTTCTCACAATTTGTGTGACTCACACAATTTTATATAATGGTACCAACTCAGATACAGTATTTCTTGAAGGGTTAGTAGTATTTTGCCGAGTTTCAATCTCCATTGGGGTTATTCTTATCCCATTCTCATGATACTAGTTTTTTTGCTAGTGCTGTTTTTATTTTTGGAGTGTTTGCATGGAGAGGCTACTGTGTTGATCTTGAGCACTGTAGCTTTTAGAAATAATCCCTGAGGCTACTATAGAAATAATAGCCAGTCATCAAATCAGAAATCTATTAAAATTAAAATGAATAAGGTTTTGGGGTCTTAATGGAGAGCTGGAATTCACAAGACCTGTCACTTTATTCCCCTGGCATCTCCTTCACTTACTCGCGTTTTGGGAAAGATAGGTGATCCAGCTCTTATGGGTGTAGATGCTTGAAGTAAAATTCCTACATTTATATTTACACCATATAAGTAAGTGCCGTGAAGTACAAAAACTCATCCACAATGACAGTCTGTTATGGCCTTATCCAGGTAAATACTGAATAAAATTTGATTAGAGATCTCAAATTTTCATCCCTAAAAATAAATGTGTATTAAAATGTAGGATATTCTGAGGTCCTGATTGGTCTGGTCTAGCACAAGCATTTTCAAACGTATTAACCTAATTCTGCTTCTCTCAGTTTCAATGCAAAATCTCTCCAAATACAAAAATCTAGGTTTATTTTTTACATACGCACTTTCCCCCTCCACATAGTCACAAATGCCAATAAAATTAGCTTTTTGTGTCGAAGAGTTATTGACTTGAAAGGTATTTAACTACAGTCTTAATAAAAAGGTTGTTTAACATGAAAAAAAAATGTATTAGAATGTAATGGCAACTAGCTAGTTTCCACCTTTAAAAATAAAACTGTATCCAAGGGCACAGAGTAGAGGCACAGGGTATTTCAAAATGGTAGGTTTACAACCTGTATTCCTTAGGGAAACTACTTTTATTTAAAATTTGAATAACATTTTGGTCCATCCTTTTTGCTGTAAGATCTATTTATTTCCAGCTAATGTATTTCCAGAAGAGTACAAGCTTGCAGTTTAAATCTCAGTCTTTGTTCTGACTTTTTTGTTCTGGGTACTAGTACACTTGCTATGAATTTTAGACAAGCTGGACAGCCTAGGGAAATCTTGTAACATCAATTTGGGCAAAATAAATGACTGTCATTTTCTAACACTACCTTACTGCTACTGAATCCCTGAATTAAGAACACTAAGGTTATTAAATCTTATGTGCAATATTAGACACTGAAGGTTGGTACTTCGTGGTAGAAACAGGGAAGAAAAAAGCAGAGTCAAGACTTACTGTGAAGTTTATTAGTTCAGAGTATAGAGGAAAAAATTTTTGATCGAAGAAACACAAGTGTTAACATATACACCTACTCATGTAATGCAAGCCCTACTAGTCTTGGATTATGAGAAAAGTAATTTGGAAGGAAAAACTTCACTATTCTGAACAAACTGAAAAAAAGTTTTTCCAAGGTATTTATCTGTGAACAACAATGTGCTTCAGAGGAAGAGAAAGGTTTAAGATTAGATTTTGCTGATCTTCTTTCATCACAACTGAAATTACTTTCTGCATCTGATGCTATTCTAAATGAGACATTTATAAGGAGAATTTACATGTATGCTGCAAATCTCATAGACCTGATTTTCTTCTCACAAACATACTGCAACATCAGTGACCTCAGTCTAATTACACCAAATTAAACTCTGATAAGAGGAAAACCAATTTCTGCATGTTCAAAGGGATTTGCTTAATGTAGTTCCATGACCTGAAGACTCTCAAAACCTGAAAGGTGGAAAGGTAACTTGCTGCTAGTCTATAGTCTCACCAACAAAGTTGTTACCAGTTACTGGACATATTGAGCAAAGCGTCTGGCACATATTCACCTTGGCACTTCACATACCTGGGGTCTGTCTACAACTGTGTGCACTCTCAGAGGAGCTGGGGGCTGTATCTGGGCAGTCACTCTGGCGGGGGAGCTCTCCCGGCTCGAGGAACCTTTCTGAGACATTCGGAACGGAGACTGCGCACGGGCTGTCTCCCTGTCGTCCGGCTGGATTTTGTGAAACACTGGCTGGTGGGCTTGGTATTCGCCCTGCTGGGCAGGGTAATGCGTCTTCTGCGCCTGGTGATAGACTTGAGCTGGCTGCCTTTGGACATTTTCATGGATCACAGGAATTGGAATATAACCACGAGGAAGCTGATGGCTTCCTGTGTTGGATCTGCCAGCTGAGTGTGGGGAAACCGTTGGTGAATCAGAAGCCCCTGGAGACGGAGGCTGCCGTGAAAACAAAATCCATTATTAATTTTAACCCTCACAGTACTTTTTATTTCCAAAGGAAAAAAGAAAAATATAGTCACAGAAACTGGACCTGCATTTCTGGCATACAAAGGATCTACTTCCTTGTTGTTTTTCTTTGCCAAGCACCTCGTTAGACAAACCACAGAACTACTAAGAGAGCATCATCATAACAAGTAGAAACCTGAGCTACAGCATTCCCATCCCTCAAATGAACAGGGAGGGGATGCTCAGTCAGAATGTTTTCTGCCTTTACAAGGCTGTTCCTGTCTAAACCTGCTAAATTTGAGGCAAACTGAAATTAAGCAAACAAATTATATGCTAGAGAAAAAAAAGAAACCACTGACAGAGGCACACAAAATTTAGTCTTCTGATCCCAATCACAGTAACAGATTTTGTTTTGTATTAAACAGGTAGTTTTGTAGCAGGTGATGGCAACGTACACATGGTCAATGTCCTTTTCCCTCTTCTAAAGATTTTCCTCAAGGTTGATGTGAGGTTAGTATTTTAGTACCTTAAAAGGATACAGTTTCTGCTAAGGCTCTAGAGAGAACAAACAAGCCAAAATTGTATCTTCTGACACAGAAAGCAAGGCAGGCAGGCATTTTTATTTTTTAAGTTCATAATTTGCAACTATTTTAACATACCAGTGAATAACAAAACCATTTTACAACTCATTTTTAAAGACGTATATTTGTAAATTTATACACTCAAAGTGGAGTATTAAATTGGAAAAACAAAATTGCAACAGGAGAAATTTCTAAAGTGGCCCAAGTTGTTAACTCACTAGCCAAGTTTTTTTGCCTCATTCACTTTAATAAAAAAAAAAAAAAAAAAAAAAAACTCAACACCCAACAAGAGACCGAGGGACTGGCCTGCATCCTCGGCTTACAGAGCAATTGGCATAAATCATAAGCAATCCTCATCTACTGTAAGACAACCTGCATGACTCAGAGGCTCTCTCTTCTCAGAATCAATCTCCATACAGCCATTTCTGCATAATCACTTGAAAATAAGAACTTATGACAGGAGAAAAAAAACGCTAAATACTTGTGCTGAAATGACAGTGCACTTTTGCATTTTAATACTCTGGAAGAATCTGGAAAATGCTATCCTGGGTAAGTTCGGGTGTCTGGAGGCTGACCCACCCGTGTGACATTCAGGCCACGAGCGCCGTACAGACTAACGCAACCACAGCGCAGCCACAGCGACAGTTACCTCGGGGCCGGGCGTAGCTGGAGCCGGGGCTGCTGCAGCTGCCGGTGTCTGTCCACACTGTTTATCGGCCTCGGCGGGTCCCCGCGCGGGCGACTCGGCGCGGCCGTAGGGCCCCCGCAGAGGCGGCTGCTGCTGCCGGCCGCCAGCGCCCTCGTGGACCACGGGAATGGGGATGTAGCCCGCGCGCAGCTTCGGGTAGCCCATGGCGGCTGGCGGCTGCTTGGCGCTCTCGCGGGACGGGCCGTTGGCCGAGGACTGGTCCTCCTGGAAGTTAAAAACACGACAAGTGCACCTCGTAAGGACGAGCGGTTTCTTTTTATTTATATGCCCATCTACCCCTCTTCTCATAACTCAGGCTTTAAAATATCCACCTCATCAAAGCAGATGTTCTTATTTAACATACGGTACTTGCACATACGGTCTACCTACCTCAGGTGGAAATACTCAAACAAGTGAGACTAGAGTCATTGCCTGGGCACATCTCAGAACCCAACCTGCACAATGAATACATTTTGCCATTTTTCCCAGTCTTGTTCTTCTCCCTAGCTCTCTAAGAGTTACTGATGCTGGGTACTGAAGAATATACTCGCTTTCAGCTACAAGAGGATTCATTTCAGTAAATACTGGGGGGCAGAAGAGAGGGGAAGACAAGATAGTGTAATGAAGAGGAAAACTGCTCAAAAAACAAATAAATCACCGTGTGTCTGAGCTTGCTGCCTGGACAATGTCAAAGCTCTGGCACGGCGGCAGTGGTTTGTACTGAGATCTCTCCCAAGTCCTCCAGTAAGTTCTTCCTGCAACGGTCGTTCTATTTTGGGGCCCCGCTAGGGCCAAGTTCCAGATGTATCTCTAGGTCAGATCGTATAACAAGCACCTCTGTCATTCAGAGGGTAATGTCATTATTCAGTAAGAGGAGAATTTAATAAGGGGACATATGGTGCAAGTGTTAGAAACCCTATTTTTAAAGGGGTGCTTAAGCTACAAAAACATTTCGTTTATGTAGCCTCTGTACACAGAATATACTCATTCATTAAGGGAAGAATTAACTATTTCACCAATCAGATTTTAACTGTTCCTCCTAGGTGACAGTTATGTCTTTAAAAAGCAATTTCTGGGAAATCCTGTAGCCGTGAAACTGTGGTGAATAACTTCTATTATTCGGTAAGTTAGTTTAAAAGAAAAAAAAAAAAAAAAAAAAAAGTACTTTAAAGTACATAAAGGAAGAAGTTTAAAACCAAAGGCCCTGGCGTTGTACTTGTTTTTACTGATTAAAAAAAAGAAGCCTCCTCAGTCAGATGAAAAATCCTGAAAAAGGCACAGAGGAGAAATGGGCCCAGAAAGTTCTCACAGGAAAGTAATTTGCAGTTGGCTTTTTCAGGACAATCTCCTGCCAAGTTCTGTGCTGGGAGCCACCACCACCACCACCACATGAGTCACTTCAATTCAATCTACTGGGAAGCTGTTCTCATCTGCTGAGCACAGGTGACCCAGGGACTGCAGGACCCCAACAACTGCAGGATTTGGCAATTCACCCTCTTGGAGGGGCACGAAGCTGTGCCAACATTTGATGGAAAATAAACATGAGGCAACGAGACGAGGCCTCGCGCGAGGTTCTGCCACGGAGCGGGGCGGGCAGGCGCTTCCCCGCAAGGAAACGCGAGGGACGCACGCGGACACTGCAGAACCTGGAGCGAGTCACCCTGCCTAGATTCCCATCTCCCAGCACTGTGGAAAGGGGATTCGCCTGCTTGGAGCATTGTTGGGCTCCCTGGAGGAAGGCTCAGAGCTGGGAAGCGCTTGGGTGCCGAGCGGGCCAGGATCTCGCCCACAGATCTCCCAACAAGGGAGTCTCCTGGCCACGGTCACGGTCACCCCGCTCATGCTCCACTCCACCTATTTGACCACAGGTTTCCTCAGCCACATCACTGTTTCCAGAGCCTTTCAGCTGCCCTTGTTTTGAACCATCTTTGCAATCTGGGAGATCTGCCCCTGCAACCTGTATCCTGGCTAGAACTACAAAACAACAGAACTACAAAACCCAAGAAAAGTCAGGTTGGATTGCTTTCTTAATCAACTGAGTTTATATCTGAAGTGAATATTTTTGGCGAATTTCACACAGCTACAGAATACTTCTCCTTTTCTTGTCTCCCAACAGTGCTGCTGTTCTGAAGCTGTCCTCAGTCAAAGGCAAATGCAAGCTCCCTCCTCCAGGGCCTCCAACACAGCCAGATCACAGGTTTCGGAAAGGCACTCTCATCACGACGGTTCTTTCTGACCCACGTTATTCTTTTCAATATTTAATTAGTATTAATTCCACAAACAGGTGCTTGTGTTAACCCGCTAGTATCATCCTCAACTTCCTTCAACATCCTCAACTTTCCTCCTCTCTGCTGTTCCCTTTCTCCCCACAGTTTCAAAGATCCATGAGAACGCCAAGCCTGCCTTTGGAAAGGCCCCACACTGAGGACAGGCACGGGAACCCCCTGCCTTGGTTGCGTCCGGCTGCTCTGAGCGTTTTGGGCTCTGTTTTAACGCAGATCCCGACATGCACATGCTCTGATGTCCCCACAGCTTCCAGCCTCACCACGGGACAGCCTCCACTGCCAGTCGGGATGAGCAGGTTCTGGGAGACTCCGGTAGGAGAAACTCCCTGGTATTGAGGGATAGCGTGGCAGGGGAGGAGGAACAGCATCCGGCTCTAGAAAATTCCTATTGCAATACTATGGGCAAGGGATCCTTGGATTCCCTCTCAACACTTTTGTTCTCAGATTTCACAGCATAGCTAGCAAGGAGACCAAACACTTCTTTTTTCAGCTTTTAGGTGCCCTGTAACAAATGCATTTATTTGCTTATTACATCAGAAAACATTTTATCTGAAAAAAAAGTCCTGAGTCTGTGCATAAAAAGATATAAAAATTAAATTAAAAACTGAATTCAAAGACTCAGTTCTTCCTTCGACGTTCAAATATGGAAAACAGGAACCAAACTCCTATTACTGCCTAAGAAAACAAAGCAAACTTCTCCTCCAGTCACCTAAGGCCAAGAAATCAAAAATAAAATTGAAAATATGTAACAGAGAATATTACTGAGGTTTCTCTTTAAAACCAACAGCTAACATTGTAGAAATCCAAGCTGTGAGCAAACGCGCAGTTTACATTTAAGTGACAGACTCCCCAGAAGGAAGGAGCACAAAACCACATAAAACTCCCTCGAAAGTTCAGAGATGTTAATGCAGTTAGGGCCAGCATTTTGGACAGCTCTGAATACCTCGAGCACCGCAGGCGCAACACCCTTTTCATGAAGATGGGAGAAGCGCTGGTCGCACGCGGAGGCTGTCGCGGCGCTGGGGACGCCGCAGCCGTCGCACCTCCGGGGATGGGGACACGCGTTTCTGTTGTCAGGTCATCGCCACGATAAATAAAGGTGCAGCCGGCACACGTTGTGCAACTGGAAAAAACACTTCATCCCCCCTGCATCCTACACTTGGCTTCCCATGCAAAGGGCATGGTCAGAACGACGCTAGAATCTTTCAACTTACTCATGCGTTTTAAGTGAGCCCTGGAGCGAGTTTAAGTGAGACAAGGAGAGCGAAAAAACAAAATGTTGCAATAAAAGTGCCTCTGCAGCAATCCTGGCCGGGTAACTCCTGAAGTACCTCCAACACTCTTCATGTAATATTTCAGATTGAAAGTAAAATCCTGCACTTTCAGACACTGCTTACACAAACTATTTCCCATTTAAGTCTTTCAGATGGCTGTCCTGATACAGTGAAATCAGTCAAAACATTTTGCATGCAAACTAGATTACTAGAAACTTGCTTCCAGCTTGGAATCCTCCTATTTAAATTCCTTGCATACTATATTTTTCCTTCCTCTTATACTAAAATTACCTACAGAAAAGGAAGTTAACAAGCATGTTTTGCTAGAACACACTCTACACTTTTCTTAAACTCTGTTGATATAACTGTAGGCAGTACACCAATTCACTTCCCAAAACATACATGTAATATACACACCTAGCACTTCTGTAGCTCTTACAGAGCAACAGGAAGATCTAAATACACACTTGTGTCTTGTAAATATTAACTAACAAAAGAACACAAATTTTACTTTTAACTACTTTATCAATAGAGAAAATAAGTCTTTCTGTGTCCAAACAAAAGGTCTATTGTCTCCAGTATGGTCAGGAACTTTTGAATTGCTGTGGTAAAGAGTGTCAGGCAAATAAAAGCACCCAGGTTGTTCAAAGAACTGAGAAAACTGCAACAGAAAATATGACATATGTTGAAAGCAAATTTCCAATAACTGTGAGCCCTGTTCAGTATTTTTAAAAGTAGTAGTAGTACAATTTTGTTCTTTCACAAGAAAACACAACTATGTAACTGAGTGGCTGACATATGGCAATTAAATAGTCCTTGTACATACAGTCAATCTATATTTTTAATCAGAAATTACAAGGAATTACCTAAAAAGTCAGTGTTGTCTCATATTCAGACTTAGGCACACTGTATCCAATCTGTTTTCAAAAAGTGTCAAGAACAGACAAAACAGTCCATATAAAGAGACAAGTCAGTATTTTCTTCTCTGTTGCTCTAAGTCGAAAGTTTTACACTGCCTTTGCTGCTGATAGAAATCAGCACATCCAAGTATTCCTTGGAACTTGAATACTAAAAAAGTTTCTCAACAGTGCAGCATTTACACATATTAATACTACAAAATAGCCATGGTGTGTTTCATTACTTCTCAGAGAATTAATCCGAGTGGACAAGGCAGAAGCTGATTTGCTGCAAGCACTGACCCGTAACTTGCTATTACTGTATTTTAGCCACTGAGGATTTTTACATTCTCATTCTTTTACTCACGATTGGTGCCCCAGTGCATAGACTGAGCACATAAGTATTTGAGCAAGATATCATTAGCTAATGACTGAAGGAAGCCATGAATAAGTTTAGTCTCATGAGCTGTCTTCATAGAACTTTGTCAGTCACATCATGTAACCTATTTATACACCAAGCTGCTTCTGATGCTTAATTTTTTGAATGCAGTTTTATTTCATAACTTACACAAGCATAGGTGAACCAGGCTTTTGTTCTCTCTTGTAATTACACTGTTGTCTTATACAAGTGCATGCTCTAAGTGGCAGAGGCCAATGATGTCATCAGAAATAAATAAACACTATTAAAAATTGCAGGAGAAATTTAATCACAGCTCCTAGGCTGTGCAGAGCTTGCGAGCCTTCCCGGAGCCATCCTGGTGGCTATCGCGTGGACTCATCTGGCCTCAGGCACCAAAAGGGTTCCTTTAATGATAAGTAAGCTGATTCATCTAAAGCTAAAACGTCTTGGCCCAGGCATGAAGACACTTGTCCTCTGTGCCCACGAGTCAGAGCTGGCCCTGCACAATGTATCATACAGGCTAAACTCAACACGTTCTGGGGAGGCAGAGGATTCTGTAAAGACAGGAGAGATCTCAGAGTGTTGGGATTATCACCCAGCCCGTGGTGTTTAATGCCCATGTTTGAAGAAAAGCCCTCGAGAGCACTAACAGCAATTTCCTCGCCAAGGCTCTCGAGAGTAACACACTTCATGGATTTCTGTTTGCTCCCTGCTTGCCTAACAAGTATGTGACCGACCTCTTGCTTTCGTTGTATTACCTTTGAGTCAGAAATGTGGAACACAAAAAAAAGTAAAGCTTCAAGAAGCAGCAAAGCACTGCCCATAAAAAGAAGAAAAAATAGTTAACAACTAGAGAGTCAGTTGTGAATTTTACAGACTATGGCTAGTGGGGGTATTTTTCAGCAAAATTTCATTTCACACATTGTAGTTTATTTCATTTGCTACACTACACTTTATTTATCAGTTGTGAGGTTTTGTCCTAAACCCGTATTTCTGTGCTATGCAGCCTGCTTGGTGATGTTAGACAACTCACTTCACCACTCTGTCTGTAATTAAGTAATGTAATTTTAAGAAACTTTGTGTTCACACAAAGTTCCTTTTCTTCTATTTTATATTCATATGTAACTTGGCATGAAGGAAGGGCATGGCTGCCACAGAAAAAGGACGAGACAAGACTTACCTAGTAAATCACACCAACTCTATTCCCCAAAGCCTTCTGGATTGTTATCCGCCTTACCACAGTTCAGGAACAATTCTATTTTCACCATGTGGTTATAGAAAAGTCATGCCCATGTGCAAGTTATAGCTGTCAAAATATGATTGCTGGCTAAGGGTGTTTGCACAGAATTTGTTCCTTGTTTAGATAAGGTGTGCTGTACTGTAAGTTATAAGGAGCTATGCAAACAAAATGATTCTGGCCTTTCCTCCTGCAGGATTGCCCAGACGCTGCTGTATTACTTCTAACATAGTTTCTTAGTGTTCTCTTTTTGTATTTTTAAATTTTTCCACCTTGTTCTAGTTGGTACCTCCTTAAATTAACTCCCTGTTTACCACGTTCTACCGAGTGTGGCTTTAAATGCCTGCACAAAACAGCTTCATGACACCTGGGCAAAGCCTGTGCACCCTCCCAAGGCCCCACTAATGATATTACAACTTCTACACATTATACAGCACACTTAACCCTGCTGGGTATTTTATTAAGGAATGGGTGATCTATAAACCCAATTGTGGCAGCATGCACATCAGCGAAAGAATGTAAAACACTGCAAGTAAAACAGGTCTAAATGTTTGCTCTTCTCACATTTCCTTCCATTGATGAGAATCACTGCAAAAGATGCAGAATTACAGTTTTTTTTTTTTTTTTCCCTTTCTTCAGACTTCTGCAGCCATTGTTGGAACCAATAAACATATCACTTTCATGATTGTTCCAGCTTGAAGCTGTTCCAACTGCCCCAAACATAAGACCCTTGTGAGCTACTCATGATCACAGTATTAGTTCAGTGAATGCCAGCAAAGTCAGTTCCTTTGGGCTATTATTAGTTGCAGCATTTCCCATTCGGTTTACTGCATGTGGAAGCAACATATCCAAGGGGCATCAATGAATATTTACACAATTTCTGTTTTCTTCTTTAAATATAATCTATTTTTAATAAACATTTTGGGAAATACCCACTAAATGATTTAACATTGTAAGGCAACCCTGAGGGAAGCTGAGCTCTGATGGCATAAGCTAAGATAGAAAACAAGCAGCAAGTAAGTATGCAAAAATCAGAAATTCAAAAGAAGCTATAGGAAGAACACTTTTCTAGTGTATGCATATATATGTACCATGATATTGATCATACCCTTTTTGAATGCCTTACTATTAACTAATTAATCCCTTAAAGGAAAATCACTAGTCTACTGAGATGTTTTTGTTAATAATTGCTTTTCAGGCACCTGAAAAGTCTTGACTTTTTTTCTCAGTGGCATCTAGTAAGAGATATTCTATTCTTTCTTCATCAGCTCTCCCTAATCCAGCAATGATTTCATACAAATAACTGGCCTAAACATGCACAAATGAACACACATCCTTTTCATGGATGGAAAAAAGTCCAGACTAAGTAACAGAGGGATGTTTGAATCAAAGACAGGCAGCTACACAATGAAATGGAAACTCAAGGTCTGGCCCCACTGATTTAAAAGGGCTCTGTCACGGCCTGAAATTTTTGAGAGTTGCACCAGGTTGAGAGCTCCTTCTCCTTTAATATGGTTATAGGTCTGGTATAGTTTACTGCAGCAAACACCCTAATATTGGTGCCAAACGGAGTAAGCGAGAAGACCAAAAATCAACCACCTGGGATGGGACTTTATTATTACTACTGTCCCAACTACATTACTCATTTAGTTATTAAAAAAAAAAAAATCTGTGCTCCACACACTGCCCACTTAAAATGTAATAGCTCATTTGATCACTTAAGTAAGAAGTGAGCACCAATGTTGTCTTTGTACAATCATCCTAGCAAAAGATGCGTGTGGTCTGACACATTACGACAGTCCTTCTAATTCTCAGATCACTCCTAAAAACTTTTCAGTTCTGGTTTAGGCTAAAAAGAAGAGTACCTAGCCTCTGTTTGCCTATAGATGAAAGAAATGGTACTTAATCTAAGGCTTCAGAAGCTGTCCATAATTTGAGCAGATTCTCTAGGCTTTGATAAACCTGAAATGATATTTTTCTCTGAGAAACATCAGACTGGAGCTCCTCAAAATCAACAATTTTCCAGTTTCATCTTTGGAATCCTTCTTCTCTCAGTGAACAATCCCAAGACACACACATTTCTGCTTCTAGTGCATATTATCAGATTTTCATATTTGGAAAAGGATATATTCCACCAAAGCCCTACAAAAGCAGGTGCAACCTTTTCTACTTGCAATAACCCTTGCAACTTGGCAGGAGAAGAGGTATTTTTCATTACCACAGATTTCATAGCAGATAGGGCTGAAGCGTTGTTTTGTTTCAGGCACCTACTCAAAAGAATACTGATCCATTAGAGCACTTAATTTCCATTTTCACACAATTATCAAAAGCAGCTTAAATGGGATTTTTCTCTTAAACGGGTTAGCATCAAGCAGTATTTCTATAACAGAAGCCTTCAAGTAAATATCACTATTTCTTTTCACCAGTGTTTTATAGTTATAAGAAACATACTACTATTTTCATTGCCATAGCAGCCAGGGTAACAGGTGCCTCATTACACTAGGCAGGCAGTGTCTCCAAAAAGAAGCTAAAACACTTTTCCTATGCCATTCTAAATATCCACGTTACTGAACTACATTTATAAGGCTTCTCTACACTATTACCAGAATGATACACTTACATATAAGATAACTAGCACTTAAAAAAAAAGGGATACAGGACATGTCTTATCAATTTGGTACATTTCAAAGCCCACAAAATAATATCTTGTAACTGTGATTGCACTAAGTTTCCCTGGGTTCAGCAACCCTATGATAGACAAACTTGTCCTGTTCATTTCTTTTAAATACCATCCTGCTCTGACACTGAGACTTCAGCTGCGATCTGCACTCACAAAACAGGCCATTACCATTCACTTGCTATTTAGAAAAAAAAAAATCCTTAAAAGTCTTGAAATAATCTCTATTTAGTGCTTAGAGTCTCGTAATTTATATAGGGCTACAAGAAGAAAAGGCTGTAAAAGTTATGTTGAAGATGCCACGTAACCTCAAAACGCCGCGTCGCTACACACGATTAAATTCGACGCAGTTACATTTTTTAGAACAGGCTACGGCCTAGAATTTTACAGCTTACAACCCGGAGCGCTTTCCCTGCCCTAGGCAGGCGCCAGCCTCGTCCCCACGCGCTGCGGCCCCGGCCAAGGGGCGGCTCCCCACGAGCGTCCCCTTCGCAGCCCCCAGGCTCGGCGGGCACCATTTTCCAGGCTCCGTCGGAGGCAGCCGAGTCCCGCGGCCCGGGAGCGTTCCCGGCGGCCAGGCCGGGCTGCGCGCCAGGCGCGCGGCCCCGCACGGGGCCCGTCCCGCGGGCCCTTCCTGGGAGCGCTCGCGGGTGACATTTGAAGCCTTTCAAAGACGGGGTCACCCTCGCGCCAGCGCTTCGGCGCGGCCCGTCCGGCGAGGCCGGGCCTGCCGGGCGGCGAGCGCCATGTCCTTCGCGAGCGAGCGCGAGGAAATCCCGCAGGAATTACTTTTTCCACTGACTGGCAACTTCTGGTTCAGCTCAAGTTTCCAGCACTTTCTGTCTAGTCATGACATTCTTTATAAAAAACACCTCTAATATCGGTCATATTGCTGCCTTTCCATGGGGCGCCGACTTGACAGAGCGGCCGAGGAGGCCCCATCCGAGCTCCCTCCCGGCCGCTCTCCCCTCAGCTGCTCCTTTCCATGGACATATTTGGACCGAGATGCAGCTTTTCTCTGGGCATGCTTAAAAACCAAACCAGACAGCAAAATTACTGAGATAGTTTGAGACCAGAAAAGAAACCTTGACAACTTAAGAGAGCAGATCGGGTTTCTTTTTTTTTTTTTTTT